>CATIWC010000285.1:0-389599 GCA_948472305.1 Vicia faba
ATATATATATATATATATATATATATATATATATATATATATATATATATTTCAAGTTTTTGAATAAATAAGATAAAAGTAATTAAATTGCTTTTTATGTTAAAAAAATAAAAATAAAATGCAAAATAAATGTGAAAAAAATATAAAAATATTTTTGAGTATTTTTTATATTTGGAAATAATAAAATCAAAAATGAAAATAAAACATAAAAATATCAAAGCATAAAGAAATTGGACCAAGGGGTGCATTCAGCAAATGGGGGGTGTCAAAAACAAGTCCAGGCCATGCTCAGCCCACCACTTCATCTTCAACCTCTGACTTTCAAACAAAACGCGCGCGCCTGTTATCCAACATGGACATCCTGCATATGAGCTCTATTGCAAAAACACATACATCAAAGTTGTAGAGCATTTCAAGACGAATCCAACCATATAAACAACTTGTCTTAACTCTCAAAGACCAGAGAGAATTTCTCTGGCCCTAAAATCTAACCTAATTTTTTCAGTATGTTCATGGATCAAATTCTCTTAGCACGCTTAATAAAAATGAAAACTGAGCATATGTACAGCTTCATGGCAATGAATACTACATTTCTTATTCACAAACCTAAGGCTAAATGTTCCTAAATAGAGAGATAGGAAGTTGAAAAAAACCTGTTTCAGCTGACTTCGTGTATGGCAATGTAGAGCTTTTCAACAAGGCTTGAGATGTCTGGGAGCTTGCTTGAACTTCACTTGACCTTCTCCAATACCCTGCTTGCCTTGAATATGCTTGAATGAGCCCACAGAACTCAACCTGCACAAGCTCAAAATGAAAATGGCAAACCCTGTAAATGGAGTTACAGTTGGGGTTTAAGGTTTAGGATAGCTTGGATGAGATGTGGAAGATGTTTGAACCAACTTGGGGCAAAATGCACGAGTCAATTGAGCTATGGAAGTCAAGTTGCAGGTTCTGCCCTGTTTTGCCAATGGAAGGTGATTTCTGGCTATGGGATGTTTGAGGGCTTAAGAGGTCGTGTTTCTGGCTCAGAGGGATGTGTGAAATATGTTCAAAATGCTTGCACAAGTTTCTTTTGGCTGATGTTCAAGTTCTCATGTATTTGGCATATTTCTGTACAGGCTATCCACCACCTTGCACACTTTGCCCTTGGCCCCTCCAACTTGTGGATTTGATTTACTGTATGAGATATGGACCAATGCTCAAGGGATTCAGTTTTGACATAAAGCACATTTAAGCAAAAATGGAAATGTACCTTTTTCTACTTAGGGATTAATTTTGTGTACAATGCCCTAATGACCAAAAAAATGCCTTAGACGAATGGATTTGAATTAAATTATTGAGTGTGGAATGGTTTATAGGCCTGTAAACTAGTGGAAAGCATGCTGACTTAAAATTGCAACTTGTATGAACATGATCATGCCATGGATGAAAAGTGAGTTTTTGCCAACTTCAAGCCTTCAATTCTCCTTAACCACAAATGAGTTTGGGTAGTTCTTGGACATTTTGGAAATCTTGTAACATGATCTACAATCCATATTTGAAATGCAACTTGATATTCCAAGTGGAACTATGTGAAAAATGGCCATGAAGATAGGTCAAAATCCTGCCTAAACTAGGGCAAAATTTTACTAAGTTAAAAGTTTTAGGGACCCTTGTTCCAAAAATCATAACTTGAGATACAAGCTTATTTTGAGAAAACTTTGTGAATAAAAGTTGTATACTTTGTGGAGGACTACAACTTTCATGTTGGAAGTTTTGTTTGAATCCAAATGCATCATGGTGAAAATGTTGGACAAAGTTAGGAAAAATTAAGAAAATTTCATAACTTAGAAAAATTCTAAGTTATGAAATCTTTCAACTTTAACCCTAATTTGCAATTTTGGGTTTCTTGACGAACAAGTTTCATGTTTTGACATATCTTGATGAAAAATGACCCTTGGCACTTGATTTTGACCAAAAAGTCAAAGTTTGACTTTTCAGTGTACAGTCAAATTTTGATCAGTTGACTGAAAAATTCATCTGTCAATCCAATGCAATTGGGATCTTTTGAACTTTGTGAATATGTCAAGATGATGTCATTGAGTCTTTGAGTCTATGGTTGAGCCTAATTTGCCATTGGCTAGGTCAAAAAGTCAGAAATTGCCCTTGTACAGTCAAAACCCTAAAAATGACCATTTTGCCCTTTTGATGATCTAATCAAATTTCTTGTGGAGTTGTGGTCCAAATTTGAACAAAATGATTCATATGAGTTCATAATGTTGATGTGGGTCAAAATTCATGAGGTCTGACTGTAAATTGGCCACAGTTGACTTTTTCCCCGATACAGCTGATTTATAGGTCAATTGTCCAATTGACTGGGCAAAAATTTGATTCAAGGCTTGAAACTTGGTATGGACAAATTTATGAGTCCAATATGAAGTATGAAAGTCACTTTGAGCATTGAAGGTCCAAAGATCCCTGTGCAAACTCAAACCCTAATTTAGGTCAACAGTACAAGGAGATATATTGAGCAGAGCAAAACCCTAATCCTGTCTGGAGTTCAAGGGGCCTTGTGATGAGAAATGTTGATAAAATGAGAGGGAAAATTTTGGGGTACAACATTATTGATAACGAGAAATCGTATCGTATAACTGCTACGTTTTTAGTCCATTTTCATACTACATTAATCCATTTAACTCCCGATTGTTCCGAGTTTTTATGTCTTTTCACAGGTATAACATGTTTCAAGTCAATTTAGTGAAAAAGATCATATGAAGAAAGTTAACAGGAAAAACAAAAGAAAAGGGACAAATCTGCAAAGTTCTGCAGATTTTGAAGCTGTGACGGTCGTCACACATCTATTATGACCGTAACGCGCTCACATCATGAAGAGTGCTTGTCACACATCTATTACGACCGTAACGCGCTCACATCATGAAGAGTGCTCGTCACACATCATTGACGAACGTAACGCGCTATTTAAGTGTCTTACACCCGTCACCTTAGCCTTACGACTGTCACACGCTTAAAACTAACGTTATGGAGAACGAGGAGACGTGGGCAACATAAAGGAAGGAGTATTCACTCCTATATTCTCTCAACCTCACCAACGCCCAGTCCTGGTTTTTCTCCACAAAAAGAAGTACAAGTCCATGTTCTTATTTCTTAAACTGCCAATTCCTCCTCTATAAATAGGGGAGATTTCAATGAAGAAGAGGACAAAGTTTTATTTACAGAGAATTTTATTTTCACAAATTCCTTGCGGAAGCTCTGCCGAATTTACGAACCATCAGTTTTCTATTTTTTTCTACTGTTCTTGTTTCTATTTCCCTTTTTTCCATTTAATAGCCATTTCCAACATTAGGAAATTGCTATTTTAGTTAGAATTTGTTTTTAGCCTCAGACTTCGTTTCAAATTCCGATTTCGAAGGTTCCAATCTTGCCGGCTTGTGGAAGAGGGAGCTTGAGGAATAGTATTATTAGGTTTTTAATTGCATTTAATTTAATTTTAATACAATTTGTTTACGTTAAATTACTACTATTTATTTATCATGAATGTTTTACTGTTTCCCGATTATATTTCCTGTCTGTCTGTTTCAAGTACCATGACTAGCTAAATTTCTAGAGTCGGGATGTGATAATAGTAACTAAATGGATTAAATTGTTCCTAAGGTAAAATCTAAATTAACTTAACTTCTGGCTGTGACTTTTTATAATTAAAATCAATCTTTTTGTTACGAGAGTAAGAAAAGTAGAATAGGTTAGGATCAAGACCACGAGAGTGTGAGGTTTTAACCGGATAGCTAAAGTTAGGCATTTGATTTAAATACAGCGAGAGCGCTTTAAAACGAATTAGACTTTATTAAGTTTTCAAAGAGTATTTTCTAAACACTTATGGGCTAGCGAGAGCAGGCATAGGGCTTTAGGGGTATAATCCGAGATAAGACCACTAAAGTGTGAGTTGAGGGTTTTTAAACTGATAATTTCTACAGAACCACTTAAGTTAAACATCTTTATATGCTTAGGTTTGATTAAATCCACTTAGGTTCACTATATTACATACCGACCGTTTTATCATTATTATTATTCCCTTAATTCGATTTAGTTTTCCTCTACTTTAACCTCTAAAAAACCAAACGTGACAACATCCTCCTTAGCTAAACTAGCAAACCTTTATAGCACTAGAGTGATTCCAAAGTCCCTGTGGGTTCGACATCTTTTTATTACTACCGCGATAGGCTGTGCACTTGCATTTAAGATACCGTTAGACACATTAGGTCGATCACGACATCAAGTTTTTGGCATCGTTGCCGGGGACTTTGATTTAGTCACTAGTGCACTCATAAAGTAGCACTGTATAGACTAAGGAAACTATTTATTTTTCCCTATGTTGTATGCCAAATACTCACTCCCGAAGCGAGCCTTTGCATCTACAAATCAACGATATCAAGCGCTATCTCATAGTAAGACGACGAGTTCAAGAATACCGTGATCTCAACAATCTTCCTTCGACTAAGCTTCCTGATATCTCAATCCCTGAGTTAATTGAAGAATCGAAGATGGCTGATGTACCAAATCCACCTCGTGCTCTTAAGGATTACGCAGTTCCTTCTCAAGAGGAACCTCACAACAGCATTGCCGCTCTTGCTATCGCTTGAAACGATTTCGAGCTGAAACCTTCGCTTCTATCCGCCGTTCAGCAGAACCAATTTTCTAGATCTCCTACTGACGACCCAAACCTACATCTGTCAGTGTTTGTGCAGTACGCAGACACTGTAAAAGCGAATAGTGTAAACCCCGAGGCGATACGATTGCGCCTATTTCCTTTTTCTTTAAGAGACAGAGCTCGAGCATGGCTCCAATCTCTTCCTTCAAACTCAATCACCACATGGGATGAGTTGAAGAAGGTCTTTTTAGCTAGATATTTCCCACCAAGCAAGACTGTTATGCTCAGAGCCAACATCAATGGTTTCAGACAAAAAGATAACGAATCACTTTTCGAAGCGTGGGAAAGCTATAAGGACATGATTAGATGATGTCCCCATCATGGTTTAGAAGAATGGTTGATCATTCATATGTTCTATAACGGTCTGTTGTACAACACAAGAATGACTATAGACGCTGCTGCTGGTGGCGCATTGATGGATAAACCATATACCGAAGCAAAACAACTTATCGAAAGCATGGATCAGAACCATTATCAATGGGGAAGTGAAAGAGCTAATATGGAAAAGACTCAAACAAAAGGTGGCATGATTGAAGTGAATAGTCTGGATCAAGTCAATGCTAAAGTGGAAGCCCTTACCTAAAAGCTAGAAAATCTTACCACCGCTCCCGCAGCTACCGTTGCTGCAGTAGCTCAAGCTTGCGATCTATGTGGTCTTCAATCACATCCTGCTCCAAAATTCCCACTTCTAGCAGGAGTTCCAGTTGAACAAGCGAATTACGTACAGGGAAACCCTTATAGCAATACCTACAACCCTGGTTGGAAGAATCATCCAAATTTTTCATATAAAAGCAACAATGCGTTGTACGCACTTGGACAAGCTCCTGCCACGCCACCTGGCTATCCAAAAGCTAACCTAAATCACCCCAATAATGGACCTAATACATCCAATGCCCCTAGGAAATCTAATCTTGAAATCATGATAGAACATTTCATTGCTTCTCAATCTCAAACTAATAAAGATGTTCTAAATCAAAATTTACATACTAATGAGCAGATTAAACAATTATCTAGTAAAGTTGGTGCTTTGGCTACCCATAATAAGATGCTCGAAACTCAAATTTCACAGGTAGCCCAACAACAAGCATCTACTGCTGCCCCAGCTGGATTTTTCCCTGGTCAACCACAACCTAACCCAAAAGGACAAGCTAACGCTGTAATACTGAGAAGTGGAAAAGAACTTGACGGACCTGTTGATCCAAGACTCGAAAATCCAGCCATGTACCAAAAGCAGAACAAGCCAACTGAAAATGAGAATGAACCAAAGGAAAAGGAAAACGAAAACCAAGAGGCAGTGGAGAAAGAGAAGCCTTATGTGCCTCCACCACCCTATAAACCGCTGATTCCGTACCCTAAGAGACTTGCCAATTCCAAAACGATGGGCCAATTCAAGAAATTCGTTGAACTTTTGAAACAACTGAATATCACAATACCGTTTACAGAAGCTATCACTCAGATGCCCTCGTATGCTAAATTTCTCAAGGAAATCCTATCTAACAAGAAAAAGATAGAAGCCAATGGAACAGTTACACTTACTGCTGAGTGTAGCGCTATTATTCTAAATGATATGCCTCCTAAGTTAAAAGATTCAGGTAGTTTCTCTATACCTTGTAACATTGGAAAGTTTGTCATAGACAAAGCTCTATGCGACTTGGGAGCAAGTATCAGTGTCATGCCCCTATCTATTTGCAAAAAGCTAGAGATGGGAGAACTTAGACCCACAAAAATGTTCGTTCAATTAGCTGACCGATCAGTTAAATACCCTGTAGGTATATTGGAAAACGTTCCAGTTAGAATAGGTCAATTTTATATCCCGACGGATTTCATAATCATGGACATTACTGAGGACTCAGTTACTCCTATCATATTAGGAAGACCCTTCCTAGCCACAGCTGGAGCTATAATTGACGTAAAGAAGGGCAGACTGACATTCGAAGTTGGAGAGGAAAAAGTGGAATTCATCCTCACTCAATTCTTACAAGCACCAGCCATGAATGACACATGTTATCTAATCGACGTTATAGACGAGTGCGTAAGAGAGATGGAAGCAGAACAAACCACATACTCTGAAATAATGAGAATCCAAACCCCTCTGATATTCGAATACGACAATTGGCGTGAACCATATCAAGATGATAGTCTAAGCGAAAGTCTAGAACTTACACCTGATCATATGCCATGTCCAAAGAAACTGGGTTTAGAATTAAAAACCTTACCCAGGAACCTAAGATACGAATTCCTAGATACCAAATGTACGCGACCAGTAATAGTCAATTCCAGTTTAGGAACGCTCGAAACTAAGAAACTTTTAGACGTCCTAAGAAAGTACCCGACTGCATTAGGTTATAACATATTCGACTTGAAAGGAATATGTCCTTCAATTTGTATGCATCGTATTATGCTAGAAGAAGATTGCAAAACCTCTAGAGAACCTCAAAGAAGGATTAACCCAATCCTTATCACTGTAGTCAGAGATGATATTAAGAAGCTATTGGAAGCAGGAATCATATATCCAATCTTCGACAGTAAATGGGTTAGCCCAGTACACGTCGTACCGGAGAAAGGAGGTATCACTGTTGTGAAGAACGCAAAAGGCGAACCGATAACACAAAGAGTGGTAAATGGGCATAGAGTGTGAATTGATTATATAAAACTAAACAAAGCTACTCGAAAAGACCATTTTCCTCTACCCTTCATAGATCAAATGTTAGAGCGATTAGCCAAACATTCCTACTTCTGCTATCTAGACGGTTATTCCGGATTTTTCCAAATCCCTATTCACCCTGATGATCAAGAGAAGACTACATTCATATGTCCCTATGGAACGTTCGCTTACAGACGAATGCCCTTCGGATTGTGCAATGCCCCAGCAACCTTTCAACGATGTATGATGTCAATCTTTGCAGATTTCATTGATAACATCATGGAAGTGTTCATGGACGACTTCTCTGTGTGTGGGCAAAGTTTTGAAGGATGCCTATCAAACCTAGAAAAGATTTTAGAAAGATGTGTGAAAGTAAACCTCGTGCTTAACTGGGAAAAATGCCATTTCATGGTCAGAGAAGGAATCGTACTAGGACATGTTATATCTAATAAGGGAATTGAAGTTGATAAAGCTAAGATAGAAGTCATAAAAGAACTTCAACCACCTAAGACCGTTCGATAAATACGAAGTTTTTTAGGACACGCTGGTTTCTACCGACGATTTATCAAAGATTTCTCGAAGATCACTAAACCACTTACCGGTCTATTAATGAAAGACGTTGAGTTCATATTCGATGAAGATTGTCTTAAAGCATTTGAAACTCTAAAGCCCTTATCACCGCACCAATAATGCAACCACCCGATTAGAGATTGCCTTTTGAAATCATGTGGGATGCAAGTGACTACGCCATAGGCGCAGTCCTTGGACAAAGGAAGGACAAGAAACTTCACGCAATCTACTATGCTAGTAGAACACTAGACTCAGCTCAAATGAACTACACCGCAACTGAGAAAGAGTTGTTAGCAGTTGTCTTTGCGCTTGACAAATTCGTTCTTACCTAGTAGGAGCGAAGATAATCATTTACACAGACCACGCTGCTATCAGATATCTACTAACCAAGAAGGATGCAAAACCAAGACTCCTCAGATGGATCCTACTTTTGCAAGAGTTTAATCTAGAGATTAAGGATAAGAAAGGAACCGAAAACGTCGTAGCAGACCACTTGTCAAGATTAGAAGGTATAAAACCCGAAAAAGTACCGGTTAACGATGATTTTCCATATGAACAACTGATAGCGCAAATAAGAAGCAATCTAGCTCAACTGGATCTAAACATACCAAAAGCCAAGGATGTCGTGGAAGCGATCCATACAACCATGGGATTGCCATGGTATGCCGATATAGTCAACTACTTAGCTGCAGGCGCACTCCCACCGGACTTAACTTATCAACGGAAAAAGAAATTCTTCCATGATCTCAAGTATTATTATTGGGATAAACCTTTATTATTTAAAAGAAGACCAGACGGAATTTTCCGCCGATGCATACCTGAAGAAGAAATAGAAGATTTTATTTCTCATTGTCATTCATCTCCCTATGGCAGACATGCTAGCACTTCTAAAACTTGTGCAAAGATCCTACAAGCCGGCCTATTCTGGCCTAATCTATGGAAGGATGTCCACATCGCTGTTAAAAATAGTGATCAGTGTCAACGCACTGGTAATATTTCAAGACGCGATGAAATGCCTCAAAGAGGAATACTAGAAGTAGAAACCTTTGATGTTTGGGGAATCGATTTCATGGGACCTTTCCCATCTTCTTTCGAAAATAAGTATATAGTCGTAGCTGTCGATTATGTTTTAAAATGGATTGAAGTTATAGCCTCTCCTACAAATGACACACGAGTAGTAATTAAGCTCTTTAAAAACATAATCTTTCCAAGATTTGGTGTGCCTAGACTTGTCATTAGTGACGGTGGCTCTCATTTCATTTCAAAGATATTCGACAAATTATTATCTAAGTATGGAGTCAAACACCGTGTAGCAACACCGTATCATCCACAAACCAGTGGACAGGTCAAAGTCTCGAACAGAGAAATTAAACAAATCCTAGAGAAAATTGTCGCCATATCTAGGAAAGATTGGTCATCTAAGCTTAACGAGGCTTTATGGGCTTATAGGACAGCCTACAAGACTCCTATAGGAACTACACCCTTCAAGCTTCTGTACGGAAAATCCTGTCATCTCCCGGTAGAATTAGAGCACAAGGCATATTGGGCAATCAAAATGCTGAATATAAACTACACTGCTGCTGGAGAGAAGCGAATCCTCGACTTAAATGAACTAGAAGAATTAAGATTAGACGCTTATGAGAACGCTAAGATATACAAGGAAAGAACCAAAAGATGGCACGATAAGCGCTTATCCCGGAAAGAATTCAGTGTGGGAGACGTTGTGCTACTATTCAACTCTAGACTTAGGCTCTTTCCTAGAAAACTGAAATCCAGATGGTCTGGTCCTTTTGAAGTTACAAAAGTATTCTCTAGCGGAGCAATATAAATTAAGGATAGGAATAGTGACCCGTTCATAGTGAACGGGTAACAATTAAAACAATATCATCACATTGAGAATAGAAACTATGTGAATAGTCTAAAAATTTTAGAATTACCCACTATTCCCCCTAAATGATCTACTGCTAAGCACTATGTCAGGCTTATGACGTTAAAAACATCGCTTAGTGGGAGGCAACCCACCTACTTGTTTTTGTTATTGTTTCCGTTTGTTTTTATTTATTAATTTTGATTTTCTTTTCCGTTTCTGCATTTATTTCTTTTAAAGCCTTATTTTCATTATTTTCTTTTCCATTTTTTCCAAAAATCTTTATAAAATTGCTGCTGATTTTAAAACAACTTTACTTGCTACAGGATTTCCGAAAATTCTTTTTCTATCTTACCTTCTCCCCTGATTTGTTTCCCCACTTAGTATTTACTATGGAAACCACTTTTACAGGAAGGAACCAAATGAGGAGATTTGAGGAATTGTCACAAAGGAACATCGATATGACTTTGTATCATGATGAACTAACCATGGACACTTTAGGTATTAAGGATAGTGTCATTTATTTGTTTAACCAACTGGGATGGGAAAAAGTCCACATTAAGTCTAGGTTTGTTACATGTCGCGAGCTTACCCTTGAATTTTTGAGCTCCCTAGTTCATATACCTGAGCGCGGTTTCGGAACCAGAAAAGGATTTATAGCTTTCAAACTATTCGGTATTGAATTCGTTTATAACCATAAAGAATTAGCTGACCTACTAGGATTCCCTAGCGGACCTTTTGCTTTTACTACCACCCAGGCGGAATTAATGGATTTCGAGCTAGATTACTTTTGGGGAACCTTAACCGGAAACTATCACCCTGAGCCGGATAGCATGGACAATAATGAAATACATAACTCCGATATCCGTTATTTTCATAAGATTCTAGCCCATACTGTATTCGGAAAAGAACAGAACCGTACTGCAGTGTCTAAGGATGAGATGTTTTTACTGCAATGTATGACCCAAAGTTGACCTGTTAATGTTGTGCCTTTCATGATGCAAACCTTTTCTCGCATTGTTCAGGACCCTAATGAACCGATCATCGTAGAAGGCCTAGTCACCATGATTGCCAATGCCCTCGGACTTAGATACCAACTGCATAGGTGTACACAATTTGGTTCGATCCGCCCTATGAATATTGATTTCTGTTTCGACCTACGAATAATAGGAAATCTAGGTCCTGCACCTTTCGAATACCTGATAAGGGATGAATTTGTCACTTTGTTTACACTTTCAAACCATGCTAAAGTGAGTGCCCACAATCGCGACAATTGGCTTTATGAGCTAAACCCTCCTGACCATCCTTCAACACCTGAGACACCACAATCTTACTAAGTTAATGATGCTAAGATGTCTGATGAGAGTGATCCTGAGACCCCTTCTGGTTACTATGACAGTAACAACATTGTAGAGGATATTGATGCCCCTGAAATAACCAAAGGAGAATACACTGAGAATTTGAACAAAATCTTTACCACACTGGATGTTTATTAAACTGCCATTAATGGAATCAAAGACGAGTTGAAGAGCATGCGTCTGGACATGATAGGCTTGACTGACATAACTGTGGAGAAATTTTATCACATAAATGCAGCTTTCGAAGATTTAAAAATGCGATTTGGATGAAGTAGCAATGATCAGCATTTGTTTTTACTTTTCTTTTTGTTTATGTTTCTAGGTAGTTTCCCTTTCTGCAAAATTTAAGATTTCATTTTAAACAAGTTTACTTTCTGCAGTTTTTAAATTTCTGTTAAAAAAAACAAATATTCAATTCAATGCAAATTTCAGTTTGTTTTTTATTTCATGCGTGCTACAGCAAAATTAAATTCACTGCATATTAATTATCATTCTGTAAATTTTGTATAAGGTGTGTTGGAATTAATCTGCATGTTTATTGTGCTGAATTATTGTGCTGAATTATTTTGTTATAAGGTGTGTTGGAATTAAACTGCTTCATTTATTTCATAAGTGCAATTATTTGTAGTTGTAACGGTCGTAACAAACCTGTGACGAGCGTAACACGCGTTTCACCGTGTTACGCCCGTCAGCCTTCTGTGACGGTCATCACGCGCGTTTGAAAACATCTTCTGCTATTACAGAAGTCGTTCTCCTTCCCACTTCTCCTTTCCTTTTTCCCAAACTGTTCCGCCACCCATTCAATTTTTCTTAAATCACCCACTCCAACACTTAAATTCCATCACTCCACTTCTCCATTCATATTCCACACCCTTTCACATTCCAACCCCTTTCACGTTTCAACCTTTTGCATGCAATATGGCCAACAACCAGCAAATCCACAACATCACCTTTAGAGCAGGAGACCAAGGTGAAACCCAGAGATTAAAATTCTAAAAAATCCAACGCCGCGGTCTCCAACCAACTCGGTATGTTGACCTCGACTGTCTAAGGGATTTGGGACTTCTTGAGAGTGTCCGACAACTTTTACAGAATGTAAACTTGTGGAATTTGTGCCGCCAACCGCAACCCATCTATGAAACTCTCACCTTGGAGTTTCTAAGTTCATTTTCCTACATTACCCCTACTGGAGCCACCAACCAACTCTCTGGCGTGACCAAATTCCGTATGTTTGGCATTGAGTATCAGCTATCACAAATTGATATCGTGCGGCTGCTCGATTTCAGTTCCGATGAAGGTGTCCACCTTCGCGTGCCGGATAATTTTGGCGAGGAAGCATTTAATTTATGGCACAGCATGACAAACATTCGTGTCGGCTCTTACGACCACTTCAACGCCATCCATATCCATAATTTGGCTATCCGATATTTTCACCGCATCCTTTGCAACACCATCTTCGCCCGAGATAGCAACCACAAGCTCAACTCCAATGAGCTTTTCTTCATGCACTGTGCATTCACTGGCCAGAAGATCAACGCCGCTCCATTTCTAATGGCCCATATTCACTCCACATGCGCTAGAGGCGGAAAACCCTTCTATTTCGGAGGGATTGTCACTTCTCTTTCTTTATCCTTGAATCTTGGTGCCGCTCTCACTGATATACCTTCTATGGCGCCGGCATTGCTTACTCTGGACCACTACAAAGCTGCCCACCTCATCTATAAGCGGGAGGATGGCAAATTCCACCCTGTGATCCGAAACATCGTTTATAATAACATTACTTTGCCTTGCAGGGACCGAATTGATCCTCAAAATAGAGCCAATTGGTTATTCGATCTTGCAGCTCCCGAGGGCCATGTTCCTATTCATGAAGACCAGCCTGATGCCCCTGTGGACGAGATACATGAAGAGCTGGACCGAGCTGCCCCCGTTCACGACATTCCGGGACCTTCATCCGCACCACATCCTATCTCTCTTGAAGACATTCTCCGAGCCATCCACCAGCAAAATCAAATGGCTGCAGCACTTGAAAGAAGACAACAGGAGCAGTATGACTATTTATATGCACAGAACGCTCAGATTTTGAGTGGCCAGCGGAGCATGAACAAGAGGTTGGACGAGGCCCTGTCTGAGCTAAACGCTTTAAGGTTGGACATTAGCATGCTTGGCTTTCATGACACTGATACCGAGGCCACGCCTACTAGGCGATCACGCACCAGGAGCAGAGGACGTGGACATTAGTAGTTTTATTCTTATATAGTTTGCTTTTGCTGTTTCTTTTTGTATTTGTATTTGTATTTCCCCGCCTTTATACCACAACATTGAGGATAATGTCGGATATAGTGTGGGAGAGGTACCTTTCCATTTTCCATTAAACAAGTAATTTTTACGATATTTCTAAGTTTCAATTCTTCTCCGCTTTATTTAGCCATACCGAAATTTTTTTTGCTTTATCTTCGCACAACCCGACATACCTACCTTAACGAAATCCTAGTTAGGAAGCCGAGAACGATTCAACAAGATCGATACGGTTATGACACCTTAGACTTCCTACTTACGCGATCCATTTCAATAACCATTATACCTATATCTTGAGTTTTAGTTCTAAAGTAACCCCTAGTAGTTTATACTAGCAGTCAACACCGTCTTGACACAAACCACGTGGGGAGCCGATGAATATAAGTGTTTGATGCCTAATCAATGAAATATCCTTCTTATCTCGCTGATAAAAAGGAAAATTTGCACCAAAATACAAGGTCGCATATAAGAGATGAGCAAATAATGAAGGAGTCCATTGTTGGTTGGTTCAGAGGTATCTGGTTCTGAACTTGGTAGGGCGTGCTACGGCTCGATCCCCCACAACCTCCGATTTGGATAATATGTGTAGGGTTGCCACATTCATGTACCAGACCCCGTGCTAAAAGGGATCAAAGTCACTAACCGGTTACTCCACTACGTGCATGCTAAAACAAAGGGCTTAATGTGATTACGCTGGAACAAATCGGGTGAAATAGGTACAAGAGACTCTGGGTAGAATTATAACAGAATTATTGGACAGTTTGTTTAAATGGAAGTCCACGACTTAGCTTATTGCTCGTGTCATTAGCGTATCGTTAGTGTTTTACTTAAGTATCGGTCGAACTAACGATTGATTTCCCGTAATTGTTTTGAAAATTAAAGGTATGTTATGCATGTACATCTGATAAAACTTGTTCGATCTTTCTAAATGATTATTTGCTTGAGGACAAGCAAAGGTTTAAGTATGGGGGAATTTGATAACGAGAAATCATATCGTATAATTGCTACGTTTTTAGTCCGTTTTCATACTACATTAATCCATTTAACTCCCGATTGTTCCGAGTTTTTATGTCTTTTCACAGCTACAACATGTTTTAAGTCAATTTAGTGAAAAAGATCATATGAATAAAGTTAACAGGAAAAACAAAAGAAAAGGGACAAATCTGCAAAGTTCTGCAGATTTTGAAGTTGTGACAGTCGTCACGCATCTATTACGACCGTAACGCGCTCACATCATGAAGAGTGCTCGTCACACATCATTGACGAACGTAACGCGCTATTTAAGCGTCTTACGCCCGTCACCTTAGCCTTACGACCGTCAGACGCTTAAAACTAACGTTATGGAGAACGAGGAGACATGGGCAACATAAAGAAAGGAGTATTCACTCCTACATTCTCTCAACCTCACCAACACCCAGTTATGGTTTTTCTCCACAAAAAGAAGTACAAGTCCACGTTCTTATTTCTTAAACTGCCAATTCCTCCTCTATAAATATGGGAGATTTCAATGAAGAAGAGGACAGAGTTTTATTTACAAAGAATTTTATTTTCACAAATTCCTTGCGGAAGCTCTGTCGAATTTACGAACCATCAATTTTCTTTTTTTTTCTACTGTTCTTGTTTCTATTTCCCTTTTTCCATTTAATAGCCATTTCCAACATTAGGAAATTTCTATTTTAGTTAGAATTTGTTTTTAGCCTCAGACTTCGTTTCAAGTTCCGATTTCGAAGGTTCCAATCTTGCCGACTTGTGGAAGAGGGAGCTTGAGGAATAGTATTATTATTCAGGTTTTTAATCGCATTTAATTTAACTTTAATACAATTTGTTTACATTAAATTACTTCTATTTATTTATCATGAATGTTTTACTGTTTCCCGATTATATTTCCTGTCTGTCTGTTTCAAGTACCATGACTAGCTAAATTTCTAGAGTCAGGATGTGATAATAGTAACTAAATGGATTAAATTGTTCCTAAGCTAAAATCCAAATTAACTTAACTTCTGGCTGTGACTTTTTATAATTAAAATCAATCTTTTTGTTACGAGAGTAAGAAAAGTAGAATAGGTTAGGATCAAGACCACGAGAGTGTGAGGTTTTAACCGGATAGCTAAAGTTAGGCATTTGATTTAAATACAGCGAGAGCGTTTTAAAACGAATTAGACTTTATTAAGTTTTCAAAGAGTATTTTCTAAACACTTATGGGCTAGCGAGAGCAGGCATACGGCTTTAGGGGTATAATCCGAGATAAGACCATGAAAGTGTGAGTTGGGGGTTTTTAAACTGATAATTTCTACAGAACCGCTTAAGTTAAACATCTTTATATGCTTAGGTTTGATTAAATCCACTTAGGTTCACTATATTACATACCGACTGTTTTATCATTATTATTATTCCCTTAATTAGATTTAGTTTTCCTCTACTTCAACCTCTAAAAAACCAAACGTGACAACATCCTCCTTAGCTAAACTAGCAAACCTTTATAGCACTAGAGTGATTACAAAGTCCGTGTGGGTTCGACATCTTTTTATTACTACCGTGATAGGCTGTGCACTTGCAGTTAAGATACTGTTAGACACATTAGGTCGATCGCGACATCACCTATAATTGACCAACTTGGCCATAGAAAGTAGAAGTATGCTACACTCATTGAGACCATACTCTCGAGATGGTTCCGGCCGCGAGAAAAGATTGCATGTTTGGAATTATGACCGATGGAGGATGGTCAGTAATATTGAGAACCTCTAGAACCCGGTTACAATTATTAGGACAGGTTGAACCAACTAAACTGAAAGAGGGAAATACCTAAACTCCATGCCAACCTAAAATTTAAGGGTTACTGTGTGACTTATTTTCCTTACCATGTTTGCTATCTGTGATACCTGTGGTGTGTTTTTATCATGACATCATGCATCATGACATCGCATGCATATTTCATTAGACTAACCATTTCAAAGACCGAGGGGATTCATCTTTATTCTGTTTTGCAGATTATGGCTTCTATGTGTAGAAATACCATTTGAGTCAACTTCGTGCAGATACCTGTTCAGCTTAGAGAGTTGGTTTCAAAAGTTCCAGATACTTCTTCCTTTGTTAGAAGACATGGTCATCTCCTTAGCCTGGTCACTTCAAAGCTGGATGAACAAATGATGAGTGTGTTGTTCCAGTTCTTTGACCCGTTGCATCACTGTTTTACCTTCCCGGACTATCAGATGGTCCCTACTTTGGAGGAGTTTTCTGATTTACTTGGCATATCTATTCTAGAGCATACACCCTTTACAGGTTTGGAGATGGCTCCTAGGCCAGAGGATATTGCTTCAGCCCTGCATCTGAAAATGGTTGACGTAGTATCCAACTGGGAAACCTGGAGTGGGGTTAAAGGTTTCTTGGATAAGTTTTTGATCGATCAAGCTCAACAGTTCTGGGATAGTTTGTACTTTCAAGCATTTGAAGACTTATTAGCTCTCCTCATCTACGGCTTGGTTCTGTTCCAGAATCCAGATGCCTTCATAGATATGAATGCGGTCAAGATTTTCATGTCTCGTAACCCAGTGCCTACTCTCTTAGGTGATATTCTACATGCTCTTTATACCCGTACTGTGAGAAGAAGGGGAACTCTCATGTGTTGTACACCGCTGCTGGCGAGGTGGTTTATTTCTCACCTCCCCAAATCTGTATTGAAGAATGAGGAAGTTTTAGGTTGGGCTTACAGAATTATGTCCCTTGCTCATACGGATATCCTTTGGAGTACTAAAGATATGGAAAAGGTAGCTATCATTGATCACTGTGGGGAATACCCTAGTGCTCCGTTGCTTGGAATTCGAGGGGGAATAACCTACAACCCTTGTTTGGATTTACGACAGTTTGTACGAGCTGGGAGGGACGGTCCTCATGAGCTGTTGCTTACAGGCATTGTCTTTGACTACAAGGGGGATGTTGAGGGACATCGCCGCAGGTTTATACGAGCTTGGGACAGGGTGAACAGGTCTGACCCCCATGAACTAGGAATGAAGACTTCTCTCTCGATGCAACCGTATCTCCAGTGGGTTTGAGCCCGTGCTTAAAAGGTGGGGATACCATATGAAGCTGTTTTGCCGGTAATTGTGGAGCATACTGATGAAGAAGGTGTTCCTTATACGATCCTCCATCCATAGATGCCTACTGATATTGGGGCATTAAAGAGATCTTGGATCCATCTAAGGGAAGAAAGGGATACCTACAGAGAGAAGTATCATGAGTAGGAGAGGAAGATCCTGAAGCTTACAAGGCAGCTTGAGAATGAGAGGACAATCAACGATTATGTCAGCACGAAGGGAAAACGGCCATGGGATTTCTAATGTTTTTTATTATTTCTAGTTTAGATTTGCTTTTCAGTATTTCTTTTGTAACGCCTTAAGGGCATTTGTTAAACATTGTTTCAAGTTTTAATCTAATAAAGTGTGTTTTATTTCGGTTTACAAATTTGAATCTCCCTAAGTCTTTGAAATCATATCATACGCATTCCATTCCCATGCACCTCATTATAGGTACCATTACATGGTTCTTATCTTCTTCGCTGTTTATTTCAGCACAATCATGTCCTCTGAAACACCTATTGATCAAGCTATCAAGGCTCTGCAATCTCAGAATGCTCAGTTCCAGGAGATGTTCTTGAACTTGGCCAAGAGTCATCAAGATTTGAAGACTCTTATCTTGAAGGACAAGAAAAAGAAGAAGAAGAAGAAGGTGGTCCTGCTGAATATGGGTCACAGATTTGGGAACAGGTTGCGAGAAGAAGTTGATTTGTCTCATTCATCTGGAGGGATAGAGAATCAAGAAGAAAGGAAGGCTCCTAGCCATGTGGTTTCTGACAATGACACTGACTTTGATGAAGACCAGTATCCTCCGGATGAGGATAGGTATAAATAACTTGAAGACTTGTTGAGCGCAATGGAGATCCAGAAAATACCTGGGTTGGACTTTGGAGCTTTGGGTCTGGCATCTGGGGTGGTGATCCCCCACAAGTTTAAAGCGCATGTCTTTGCTAAGTACGATGGGGTATCCTGTCCGAAGTTACACCTCCGCTCGTATGTCAGAAAGATTCAACCATATACTGCTGATAGGAACCTGTGGGTTCATTTCTTTCAAGATACTCTGTCAGGGACTCAACTTGAATGGTTCTATCAACTGGAAGGAGCTAATGTCCGCAACTGGGAGGACCTCGCTACTGCTTTTTATAAGCAATACCAGTATAATGCCGACCTCGCTCCCACGCGTACCCAACTTCAGGGTATGTCCATGGGTGCGAGCGAAGGTTTTAAGGACTACGCTCAGAAGTGGAGAGATCTGGCAGGAAGAGTACAACCCCCTCTGGCTGATATGGAGTTGGTGGATATGTTTATGGGGACTTTGTTTGGTCTGTATTTCAATTATTTGATCGATAGTTCATCGTCTGGGTTCACTGAATTCATTATGACTGGGGAGAGAGTTGAGGCCGGTATCAAGAGCGGCAAGACACAGAAGGGTGCTTCATCAAGTACAGAGAAGAAGTCTTTCAAGAAGGAATCTAGTGCAATTTACAGCTCGAGGAACCAAAATCAACCCAAACGCTGCCAAGCAGTTAATGCGGTAGTTATATCAAGACTTGTTGTTGCCCCACAACGCAACAATCAGCAGAGAGCAGAGAGGCTGCAGAGACAGTTACTCGGCTCAGTATGACCTTGTCTCAAATTCTTCCGCAATTATTGAAGACCAACTTGGTGACTCTGAGGGAAGCCACGAAGAATCCCAGTACTACATCACCTCTATATAATCCGAACGCCCGTTGTGCTTTTCACTCTGATAGCCCAGGGCGTGATACAAACAACTGTTGGGCCTTGAAGAATAAAGTGCAGGATCTGATTGAAGCTAAAGAAATCGAGTTTGACGCACCAGAAAAGCCTAATGTCATAACGGCTCCTATGCCAAAACATGATCAGGGAGTGAATGCGATTGATGTTGATGATGAAGATTCAGATATCAACAGTTGGATTTACCCGACTACCAACGATGGCTTGAACAATTGGACGGCGAAGGACTTCGTGCCTGTTTCTTTTATTACACAGTAATAGACTTTTGTTTTGAGACTTGTAACAGATAGTTTGAAACTTTTACAGCCCGGTGCCTTACCCGAGGCACTGTGGCTTTGTTTATGAGGGCTTAATATTTATCATTTCCATATATGATCAATAAAAGAATTGGATGTTTTCTTGCATTACGAATTTTTGCGCTCCATGTTTTTCTTTTCTATCTTGCAAAATAGCAATTTGTCTTACACACACTCACATATACAGGTCTACATCCACTCTGGATCCCACTGATAACGACTCTGTTATTTCCAGTTATGACTTCGAAAGTCCGATCAACCAAGCCGAGGACGAAGGTGAGGATGATTGCGAAGTGCCTGGGGAACTTGCTAGAATGTTACTTCAGGAAGAGAGGGCCATACAGCCCCATGAGGAGCTAGTGTAAACAGTAAATCTGGGTACAGAGGAAGACAAGAAAGAGGTCAAGATCGGTGCAAATCTGGAGCCTAGTGTTAAGTAATGGTTGATACAAATGTTGTGTGATTATGTTGAGGTCTTTGCCTAATCTTATGAAGATATGCCTGGGTTGGATACCGATATTGTGGTTCACCGCTTGCCAACTAAGGAAGATTGTCCTCCAGTGAAACAGAAAGTTCGCCGAATGCGCCCAGAGATGTCTGAGAAAATTAAAGCTGAGGTGATGAAACAGTTTGATGCTGGTTTTCTAGCAGTTACTTCTTACCCGCAGTGGGTTGCCAACGTGGTTCCAGTGCCGAAGAAAGATGGTAAGGTTCGAATGTGTGTTGATTATAGGGATCTGAACAAGGCAAGCCCCAAGGATGATTTCCCTCTGTCTCATATCGACATTCTGGTTGACAATACCGCACAGCATAAGGTCTTCTCCTTTATGGATGGTTTCTCCGGTTACAATCAGATTAAGATGGCTCCCGAGGATATGGAGAAGACAATGTCCGTTACTCAATGGGGTACCTTTTGCTACAAGGTCATGCCGTTCGGATTGAAAAATGCTGGGGCAACGTATCAACACGCCATGGTTGCTCTGTTCCACGACATGATTCATCATGAGATTGAGGTATACGTTGACGATATGATTGCAATGTTCCAAACTAAAGAGGAACATCTTGACCATCTCCAGAAGCTATTTGACAGGTTATAGATGTATAAGCTGAGGTTAAACCCGAACAAATGCACCTTCGGAGTGAGGTCTGGTAAGCTACTGGGCTTTGTCGTTAGTGATAAAGGTATCCAAGTGGACCCTGCAAAGGTGAAGGCTATACAGGAAATGCCAGCTCCCCAAATAGAAAAAGAAGTCAGAGGCTTTTTGGGACGGTTGAATTACATTGCCCGATTCATTTCACACCTGACTGCTACTTGTGAGCTAATCTTCAAGCTACTAAAGAAAGATCAAGTGGTAAGATGGAACGATGAATGTCAGGCCGCTTTCAAAAGGATCAAGGAATATCTCCAAGAGCCTCCTATTCTGATGCCTCCGGTTGAAGGGAGAGCTTTGATCTTATACTTGACAGTACTCGCAAATTCGATGGGGTGTGTGCTGGGGAAGCATTACGAGTCTGGCCGAAAAGAGCATACTATTTGCTACCTTAGCAAAAAGTTTACCGACTATGAGACCCGATACTGACTTCTTGAGAAAACCTGTTGCACTTTGGCATGGGCTGCTCGCCGGCTGAGACAGTATATGCTAACTCACACTACTCTATTGATATCAAAGATGGATCCAATCAAGTATATCTTAGAAAAGCCTACCTTGTCCGGAAGAATAGTAAGATGGAAGATGATCTTGACCGAGTATGACATCCAATACACGACCCAAAAGGCAATTAAGGGGAGTGTGTTAGCGGATCATTTGGCGCATCAGGCCGTGGATGATTACCAGTCTATGAACTTCGAGTTTCTGGATGAGAACATCATGTTGGTGACTGACTGTGAAACACCTGGACCGGATGAAGGACCTGAGGATGGATCCCGATGGTCTATGTATTTTGATGGAGCTTCAAACGCTTTGGGTAATGGCATTGGCGACGTGATCATATCTCCTGAAGGCTGTCATACTCCGTTCACCACCCAATTATATTTTAACTGCACCAACAATATGGCGGAGTATGAGCCATGCATTATAGGCCTTCGAGCAGCTATCGACCTAAGGATTAAGTTCTTGAGTGTGTTCGGAGATTCTGCTCTCGTGTTCAGCCAGATCAAAGGCGAGTGGGATACGAAGCACCCAAATCTTATTCCTTATAAAGAGTATGTATTGACTTTGCTTCCACACTTCAAGGAGATAACCTTTGAACATTTCCTCAAAGAAGAGAATCAGTTAGCGGACGCGCTAGCTAAGATGTCTTCTATGTTCAAAGTCAGGTGGGACAATGAGGCTCCTCAGATTACCATTGAGAGGTTGGAGGAACCTGCACATTGTTGTGACATTGAGACTGAAGAGGTAACAGAAAAAACCTGGTTTCATGAGGTAAAGAGGTATCTTGAGGTTCAGGAGTACCCCGAGGGTGCATATGTTAATGATAAGAAGTTTCTGAGGAGGTTCGTGGCGAAGTTCTTCATCAGTAATGGTATTCTTTACAAGCGTTACTATGATTCAACCTTACTGCGATGTGTGGATAAGAGCGAGGCAGAAAGAATCATGGCAGATTTACATGAGGGTACTTTCGGAACTCATTCCAGTGGACATACCATGGCAAAGAAAATCCTTCGTGCAGGGTATTATTGGTCCACCATGGAAGCCGATTGTTATCAGCATTCTCGGACCTGTCATAAGTGCCAAGTCTATGCTGATAAGGTACACATACCTCCAGTTCCTCTGAATGTTTTGACAGCTTCTTGTCCTTTTGCAATGTGGGGCATCGATATGATAGGCGAGATCAGACCTACTGCGTCCAACGGGCATCGTTTCATCCTGGTAGCAATTGATTACTTTAGGAAGTGGGTTGAGGCAGCTTCCTTTTCTACAGTAACCAAGAATTTCGTGGCACGGTTTATTTGGCACAATCTGATCTGTCGATACGGTGTACCAGAGAGGATCATTACGGACAATGGTAAAAATCTCAACAATACAATGATCACCGAGCTCTACAAGCAGTTCAAGATACAACATCACAACTCTTCTTCTTATCGGCCGAAGATGAATGGGGTTGTCGAAGCGGCTAATAAGAACCTCAAGAAGATTGTGCAGAAGATGATGGTGACGTACAAAGATTGGCACGAGATGTTACCATTTTCTCTTCATGGGTACCGAACCTCAGCGCAGACTTCAACAGGGGAAACACCCTACTCTTTGGTGTATGGCATGGAAGCAGTCTTACCCATTGAGGTCCAGATACCCTCTCTTCGGATTATGAAGGATGTAGGTTTGAGTAAGAACGACTGGATCCAGACCCGACTTGATCAGCTGAACTTAATCGACGAAATGAGGCTAACTTCTATTTGTCATGGTCAGACGTATCAAAAATGGATGATCAAGGCATTTAACAAGAAAGTTAGACGACAAGAGTATCAAGTTGGGGATCTGGTGATCAAGCGCATCATATTACCTCAAGGTGATCCCAGGGGCAAATGGACCCCTGCGTGCGAAGGGTCATTTGTGGTTAAGAACATTTTCTCATGAGGAGCTATGATTCTAACCACCATGGATGGTGACGACCTTCCTCACCCCGTCAATGAAGACATAGTGAAAAAATACTACGCTTAATCAAAGACCCGCTAGGTTGACTGGTGTTATACCCCAAAATTTGCCCTCCCATATTCCTCAAGAAATTGCCAAGCCAAGCTAGAAAATTCCCCAAGGGTTGTGCAGTGCAACAGTTTCCCATACAGTCAAAATTAGGGTTTGGGTTCTGATCAAGCAAATGAACTTTTCAAAGGCCCAATCAAGTCTCATAGGCTTACAAACATGGTCAAGCATCCCCATATCAAGTTTCAAGGCATTCAGCTCAAGATTGCACAGTCAAAACCCTAAATTGCACTACAGTCAACTGTAGGGGCAAAATGGTCATTTGACAGTCAAAAGTTCAAATTTTTGGTCAATATATCATTTTGAAGCCACAAACATAATTTGATCAATGCTTGATCATGATTCTCAAAATTTGGCTCAGAAATCATCAAAGATGCAAAAGTTGCTATATTTGGACAGCTGAAAAAGTCAACTGAAATTGACCAGGGCATAACTTTCACATGGATTATCAGAAAAATTCCATCCAAAGCTCATTTTGAAGAGAAAGACATTTCCTACAACTCATCTTCATACTTCAAGTCCAAGAAATGCTCTCACAAAAAGTTATCAATCTCAACATTACAGGTCATTTTCAAAAGTCAACAAAAAAAGACTTTAAGTCAAAGGCCATAACTTGAGATTGGTAAATCAAAATGACATGGGACCAAAGACATTGGTTAAAGGACTCAAAGACCTTTCCAAAATGTCCAAGAACATGTGAAAAGCTTAAAAATTGAGCAAGTTATGCCTTGTAGAAGTTGGGAAAATTTTGTGAAATGGCAAAAGTCAATTATCTTTGAAAATCCAATTTTGACAAAAGGGCCCCATTTTTCTCACTTTGTCCATCCTTGTCATGCCACACACGTGGCCCATGGTTGATTTCAAGACCAAATGTTGACTTTTTCACTTTTATTTAATTTTTGATGATTTAATTCATTTTAATTCATTGAAAATTCAAATAAAATTTAAAACTCAATGTAATGGTGTCAAATGAATTTGGACAAGTTCTATACATCATGAATCAACTCAAAAATCAGGCCAAGGTTCATTTTCATACTAAGTCTAGGTTTTGGCTAGAAATTAGGAAAAAATGGTTAATGGACAAACCCTAATGCCAATTCTTTCTCAAGCATGGATTAAGGGGAGTTAGCATGCCTATTCAATTCCATAAGGATCATTGAGTCAAACCCTACCAAGAACATAGCACAAAACTCGTTCAAAGTCCATTTGGCAATTTGAAAATTTGGCCATAAAGTGCAAATCTGAAATCATAGCTAGGGATCTTGGCAAGCCAAAATTTTGATACCATTAGCATCCTTAAGCAACTCTGAACACGTTCCAATCAATCTCAAGCACAAAAGCTTCAGGAATTGACGCCTAGGACTCAGACTGCATTGCAAAAAATTCACAATCGTATAGCATTCTTTAAGCACTTTTACAACATTCTATGCATTGCATCATGTTTGTTTTGAGCTTCTGAAACTAACCCTTATGCTTGATTGAAGTTTTGCACATTGTACACAAAGATGCCATGGCTGAGTATTAGGGTTCGTGAGATTCAAAATTAGGGATTCCTAAAACAAGAAAAATTAGGACTCAGCAGTATTACCATTGCATCCAGCACACCAAGACGAAGGGATTGGCATACTCGCGAACAATTTATGAGACCTAGGGTTCTATTCGCTATTTTCTTGAAAACCCCCTAAAGCAACATTTCAAAACCGTTGCCTTCTTTGTTTATGTTTCAGGAAATTGGAAGGGACGATGGCGTGGCACCAGTGGATTGGCTGAGCTTGAATTCGCGCGCGTTTTAAATAAGCACTAACCATTTTCTTTTATATATTTTAGTGACTATTATATGTTAAATGAAATCAACATAGCACAGCTGGCCAAGACACGCGCATGTAATCTCAAGGACCTGGGTTCAAGTCCCAGGTCCTGCAAAAATTCCATATTATTTTTCCTTTCCAGGTTCAATGCAACGCTCACATTGATGCTCACCATACACTTCAGCATCAGCTCATCCACGTGTCCCAGGGCCTCAGATCCATGGCTGAGATGAGGAGTGTACCATACATCAAGTCAACAAGCGTGTACAGGAGTGGAAAAGTCAACCAATTGCCATCAAATGGGCCAGGCTTACACCTCCAAATTCAAATCCACACCCCCTGGTTCTATCTTTTTCTTTCTTTTCTAATTTTCTTTATTATTTTTTTTAATTTACTTGTGTTTTATTTTCTTATTTAATTAATTCTTACAAAAAATTATAAAAAGCATTAAAAATACAGAAAAGGCAAAAAAAAAATATAATTAATTTTGATTCTTTTTTTTTAATAAATTAAAATATAACTCATTTAGTTTAATTAGGTTTTAATGTTAATTTTAATTCTTTTTTCATAATAAAAAATCCAAAAAATGTAGAAATTAGGCTAATTATTAATTTTTTATATCCTTTTTAATTCTTTAACCTTTTTCTCACAATGTTATTATTTATTATTTATTTTCTATAAATCAAAATTGTACATAATTAGTTTAGAATTTAATTAGGTTAGAAATTAAATCTTTTTCATAATAAACTTAAAAAATGATAGAACTAGGATTTTAATTTTAATTAACTTTTCTCTTTTTTCTTTTAAACCTAAAAAACACAAAAACATTATTTTTAATTTTTAATTTCCTTGATTATTTTAATTATCTGTTAAAGGGTCCAACGCCCTAATTTTGTTTAGTCTTTATTTCGCGCATTTGTTTTATATTGTGTAAATACCTCTGTATATGCCCCAAAGCCATGTAATTAAAAACTCTCGGACTTTTTATTCGCTTTATTTTATTTTCAGTCAAATCGGGTTCGGTTTTTTTGGCGATGTGGACCCGCGCCAGTTGTAATAGTTAGATTTATTTTCTCGCAAATATAACTGTTAATAAATATGCATGAAAGAATGAATGCCCGAAAAATAAAATTGAATCGTTAGATCACCAATGCATGACAAGACAAATAATGAACTGAAAATGACACACAATTCGCACACACCACCCTTAGGGTACGCCTCACTGTTGCCTTTCGAAAGGTGGTCGTCGAGTAGAAAACGTCTTAGTAAGTCCTCATGGTCCGGGAACCTGGCATGAGGGTAGCTTCTAAGGTGTCTTCCCATTGCTCCGGTGATCACCACGTCCCTAAAATTCGAATTGACCCGAACACCTCCAACGGTGGTACTACCTACCTCTCAATGGTGGGATGGCACTACTTTAAAGGACATTTACACAGACGAATTCCTTAGGGTAGGTAGGTTCTCAAGGGTACTTGCTCTCTTTAAAACAAAACAAATCAAATCTTTTCACACCAACACTTTCAAAAAAACTTTCAAAACAAACTTTTCAAAACACTCTGACGTACGAGTTAAACTGAAACTTTTCAAAGAATATTTTTGAAACCCACAATTGAAAAGCAAGCACACATTTTGAAAACACATTGAGCAAGTACCTAAGAGCCCATGGATAACCATGGATAGAAAGGGTGCTAATACCTTCCCTTTCTATAACCTACCTCCCGAACCGAGAGCGATCTCTTAAAAGGAATTTTTCTGTGCTTTTGTCCTTTCCTATTGGAAAAAATAAAAGACGGTGGCGACTCTTGCTTACCGCGACATTTCGCGAACCAGCTTTAAAACAGTCAGTTCCAGATCCACCGATCACAGAACTGGCGACTCTGCTGGGGACAAACTTAAAGTGAGGTGTACCTTAGGGCTAGTTACAACTGTGTTTTCAATTGTTTTCCTTGTATGCTTTAAAATTGTGGGTTGCTTGGGAGTTCTATAGATTCTAACCCGGATCTGGGGGATACCTCTTTAGAAAGTAGCAACAAGGCTGTGAGGGAACTGTGCGGGGTATACCGACATGGTTGAAGCAGTCTGCTACGTTGATGTGGCATTTTGGTGTGTACCGGTAACCCTTGAGTCAGTCAAGGAGAGTACGGGGCCTCCATGTGGTGTCATGAAGCATCAACAGACCTTAGGAACCTTAATTGAACCATCTTGGCCTCTTTAGGGTAGTGAGATAACTGACTTTGGTGCAGTCCGAGGTTGGTTGATACTCGATACTACACTCAATTGAGGGTTGCTTTCCTGGAATATTTCGGTCGCCAGTTCAGTGGCTAAATCGAAACGATGAACAATGAAAGCGATCCCGTGATATTGGGAACCTTAGAACCCGGTTACTTTGATTAGGACAGGTTGAACCCACCAACTTCAAGAGGGTACTACCCAGACCCCATGCTGGCCTTAAACCTTAAGGGCCTGTCTTGTGTGCCTTGTGTGCCTTACATGTTTGTCTTTGTAAATATCTGTGTTTAATCATAGCATCATGACATCATCCAGCATCATATGCATTAACTAACCATTTCAGGGGTTCGAATTTTCATCTTTGTTCCTGTTTTGTAGGACATGGAAACTGTTCGTAGAAAGACAATTCCAATCAGTCTTGTAAGGATCCCTCCTCAGCTTAAGGAGCTTATATCCAGGATTCCCGAGAACTCTTCATTCAGTGAAAGGCATGGAAGCCTCATCAGCTTGGTCAACACCAACATTGAGGAAGATATGATAAAAGTCCTATTCCAATTCTTTGACCCTCTGCATCACTGTTTCACCTTCTTGGATTATCAGTTGGTACCTACATTGGAGGAGTTCTCCCGACTCCTGAAGATCCCTATCCTTGATCAGCTACCCTTCAACGGTACAGAAAAGGAACCTAAGCTTGAAGAGATTGCTAAAGCCTTGCACCTACAGTCATCTGACCTCAAGGGACATTGGGAAGTTAGAAGTGGTATCAAAGGGTTCTTAGCCAGGTTTCTGTTTGAAAAGGCCTATGATTGTTGGAACTCCCTTGACTTACAAGCTTTTGAAGAGGTTGTGGCCCTCCTTGTTTATGGTTTGGTGTTGTTCCCTAACCCAGACCAGCTCATTGATATCAGTGCCGTCCAGATCTTTATGTCCAGGAATCCTATACCTACGTTGCTGGGAGACCTCCTTCACTCATGTTACACTCGAACCATGAGAAAAAGAGGTGTCCTTATGTGTTGCACTCCTCTCCTGGGAAAGTGGTTTATTTCGCACCTTCCACAATCAGTCCTGAAGAACGAGCGGGGTTTGAGATGGTCACAACGGTTGATGACTCTTACACATGCAGATATACATTGGTGCCCTAGGTCCAGGGAAGATGTCACTATCATTGATCGTTGCGGAGAGTATCCTAATGTTCCTTTACTTGGAATCAGAGGGGGTATTACTTATAGTCCATGCCTGGCTTGGAGACAGTTTGGTTATGCTCGGAGGGATGGTCCTCATGACATGTTGATTCCTGACATAGTTTTTGACTTCGACAATGATACTCAAGGACTTCGCCAAAGATTTATCAGAGCTTGGAGGATGCCTAGTAGGATAGACAGCAAGACACTGGGGCACAGGAACTCCATCCCTTTGGAGCCTTACCTCAAGTGGGTACGAGCCCGCTCTCAGAAGTTAGTAATGCCTTATCCTCACATGCTCCCAGTAATCAAAGAACCTGCCTTGGAGGGAGAGGTGTCTCATGTTATTCAGCACCCTGATATGCCCACATCCTGGGAAGAGATGCAGAAGAGTTGGATCCAGCTTAAAGAAGAGAGGAATTCTCTTGAGACTAGTTTGCATGCCAGTGAAAAGAAGGTTTTGGAGCTCACTCGCCTGTTGCACGAGGAAAGGAATCTCAACACTTACATAGCTCCAGAGAAGATGCGCAACATATTTTGGATGTGACTTGATCTTTTTGTATTTTTGCCCATGAGGCTTTGATGTATTAAAACAATGATTTTCTTAATAATAAAGTGTGTTCCTTTTGGTCTACAACAAATTTGAATTTTCGAACTCTTGAATGCATTGCATAAACACATATCATTCATCATGTGCATCATAAATACTCTTCTTTTCAGGTTGTTTACCGTTCTTCGCTGTTTATTTCAGCATCATGAACCCTCCTGAATCATCAACCGATGCGGCTATCAAGGCTCTTCAGGCGCAGAACGTCCAGTTTCAGGCGCAAAACGCCCAATTTCAGGAGCTGATCAAGGGCTTGTCTCAGGGTCAACAAGAGTTAAAGACCATGCTGTTGAAGAAGACTAAGAAGAAGAGGAGGACTGTGCTATTTAGCACTGGGCGCAGACTCGGGAACACCTTGCAAATTGAAGCTGAAAGGACTCCTCCGTCTGTGACAGAAGGTAGTCACCAAGAAAGGGAGGTCACTACTCCTGTGGGCTCTGATACTGAAACAGACTTCAACGACGACCAGTACCCTCCTGCTGAAGACCGGTACAAACAGCTGGAAGACAGATTAAAGGCTGTGGAAGTTCAACGGGTACCTGGATTGGATTTCGGAGACTTGGGGTTATCTACTGGAGTGGTGATCCCGCACAAGTTCAAAACACCTGCCTTCGTGAAGTATGATGGGGCCTCCTGTCCCAAGATGCACCTCCGTTCTTATGTAAGGAAGATCCAGCCTTACACAGCAGACAAGAACCTTTGGATCCACTTCTTCCAGGAGAGTCTTTCAGGGACTCACCTCGATTGGTTCTATCAGCTAGATGGAATCAGCATTCGTAACTGGGAGGATCTGGCCACTGCTTTTTACAAGCAGTATCAGTATAATGCCGACCTCGCTCCTACGCGTACCCAGCTCCAGGGTATGTCGCTAGGGTCGGGTGAAGGTTTTAAGGAGTATGCTCAGAAATGGAGAGACCTGGCTGGCAGGGTGCAGCCACCATTGACGGACCGGGAGCTGGTAGATATGTTCTTGGGGACCCTATCTGGTCCATTTTTCAACCACCTCATTGGTAATTCCTCTGCTGGGTTCACTGACCTGATCCTGACTGGTGAAAGGATTGAGGCCGGTATAAAATCGGGGAAGATACAAAAAGTTGCCTCCTCCAGTACTGAGAAGAAGCCCTTCAAAAAGGAGGCTAGTGCTGTATATAACTCCCGGAGAACAGAGCGACCTGAACACCGCCAATCTGTCAGTGCGGTAATGATTGCCAAACCTGCTGCCGCTCCTCGGCCAACTAATCCTCAGAAGTTTGAAAGACCCCGGAGGGAGTTTACCCGGTTAAGCATGACCTTATCACAAATCCTGCCACAGTTGCTGTCCACCAATTTAGTGACTATCAAGGAGGCTCCAAAGTTTCCCAACACTGCATCTCCCAAGTTCAATCCAAATGCTCGCTGTGCTTATCACTCTGATAGCCCGGGGCATAACACAGATGACTGTTGGGCACTAAGAAATAAGGTTCAAGATCTCATTGATGCAAAGGAGATACAGTTTGAGGCGCCCGAGAAGCCAAATGTTGTAAATGCTCCCATGCCCCAGCATGGAGTGAACGCTGTTGAAGAGGATTTGTATGTAGCTTCGGTGGATGATGTTGCTACTCCGTTGCTGATGGTCAAGAGGAATCTGTTGCTAGCCGGTTTATTTCCGGGATGTAGTGAAAGTTGCCCTCTATGTGTTGCTTCCCCTGCTGGTTGTTCTCTATTGAAGTCAGGCATCCAAAACCTGATAGATAGTAGAGAGATTTTGTTCCAAAAGACTGCTGTTCCTGCTGCTCCTGTTGAAGAAGTGTCGATCGTTACCATCTTCAACAACTATTCCGAGGCTCCTTCAAAGAAGCCTATACAAGTTTTGTCAGTTCACAAGAATGTTCCCATCACCATTACTGTTCCGGGGCCTATACCCTACCAATCTGATAAGGCTGTCCCATGGCACTATGGGGCGGATGTTTATGTTCTGGGTGTGAAACAAGAGTGCAACATTGATACTGGTGTCTCCAACATCACCGGGCCTGCTAAGGTCACTCGTAGTGGAAGACTGTTCTCACCAGACATTGCTCCTCCAGCAATTCATAGGCCTTTGATCTTCACACCTGCCAGAGTGCCTGTCTCTCCTTCTGACCAAGTATCCACCCCTGCTGCTGAGTCATCTGATACTCGGGGCAAGGGAACTGCTGCTGATGTGCCTGCCAGGACGGAGGCACCAAAGACCATTGTTGAGGCTTCCAAGCAGGAAATGGAAGAAATTCTCAAGATAATAAAGAAAAGTGATTTCAATGTTGTGGAACAGCTGGGGCACACCCCCTCTAAAATCTCCATGTTGTCACTGCTGCTGTGTTCAGAGGCCCATGCAAAGGCTCTGATTGCTTTCTTAAAGACTGCCCATGTACCCCAAGATACGACTGCTGACCAGTTCACCGATTGTGTGGCCAACCTAACTGCTGATAATGGCCTGGGTTTCTCTGATGCCGATCTGACAGCAAAGGGGAAGAACCATAATGATGCCCTGCATGTCTCCATTGAATGCAGGGGCACTACTCTTGCTCATGTGCTGGTTGACACAGGTTCTTCATTAAATGTGCTGCCCAAGAAGGCTCTGGATAGGCTGGATTGTGAAGGTCTAGAGCTCAAACCAAGTAGCATTGTTGTCCGGGCCTTTGACGGGTCCAAAAGAATGGTGCATGGTGAAGTGGACATCCCAATCAGGGTTGGGTCACAGGTATTCGATTCAAAGTTCTATGTGATGGATATCCATCCGTCCTATTCTTGTTTGCTGGGTCGCCCATGGATCCACAAAGCTGGAGCTGTGACTTCTACCTTGCATCAAAAGCTCAAATACCCGGTCAGGGGGAAGATCGTAACAGTGCAAGGGGAGGAGGAATACATGGTCAGCCACCTCAACTCTTTCAGATACGTGGAAATGGATGGGGAGTTCATTGAAACCCCCTTTCAACATTTTGAGGAGGTACCACCAACCTTGGCAACAGCAGAAGATGAAGAGGTTTCTCCTATGAAGATGGCCTCCTTAAAGGACGCCCGGGCTGTGATCGAAAAAGGTGAATGTGCAAATTGGGGCAAGCTCCCTGATCTTACTCCTAAGACTAACAAGTTTGGGCTGGGTTTCACCACAGAAGCTCAGAAAGCGGTGCGCAAGGCAAGAATTGGAAGACCTCCGTTGCTCATCACTCAGCATGGAGTGAATGCTATTGGAGAGGAAAATGAAGTGGGAGAGTCAGAGTTCGATAGCTGGATCTACCCAACGGCCGACGGTGGATTGACTAATTGGACTGCCAAAGATTTTACTCCAATAACTTTTGTTCCCCAGTAATGAATTTCTTTGTTTTTGATTTGTAATAAACAATAATTTGAGACTATATGGCCCGGTGTCTTACCCGGGGCACCGTGGTTTTATTTATGAGGGCTTTTTGTTTGTCACTATCATATATCATGAATAAAAGCATTGGACGTTTTTCACATTTCAAATTTTGCGCTCCTTTTCTTTCCTTTCTTTACATATTGCAAAACAGCTGTATTTACACACACACTCACTCATACAGGTTTCAATCCACTCTGGATCTCACTGGTAACGACTCTGCTACTGCCAGTTATGACTTCGAAAATCCGATCAACTTAGCCGCCGACGAAGGTGAAGATGATTGCGAAGTGCCTGGTGAACTTGCAAGACTGTTACAACAGGAAGAGAGGGCAATTCAACCCCATGAAGAGCCAGTGGAAATAATAAACTTGGGTACGGAGGAAGACAAGAAAGAGGTGAAGATTGGTGCCAACCTAGAACTCAGCGTGAAGCAACGGTTGACTCAGATGCTGCAGGACTATAAAGAAATCTTTGCCTGGTCCTACGAAGATATGCCCGGATTAGATACCGACATTGTGGTCCATCACTTACCGACCAAAGAAGATTTCCCTCCGGTTAAGCAAAAGGTTCGTCGGATGCGTCCAGAGATGTCTGAGAAGATTAAAGCCGAGGTTATGAAGCAGTTTGATGCCGGGTTTCTTGCAGTGACTTCTTACCCTCAGTGGGTTGCTAACGTGGTGCCGGTACCTAAGAAGGACGGTAAGGTCAGGATGTGTGTTGATTACAGGGATCTGAACAGGGCCAGCCCCAAGGATGACTTCCCTCTACCCCACATTGATGTCCTTGTTGATAATACAGCTCAGCATAAAGTGTTCTCTTTCATGGATGGTTTTTCAGGCTACAATCAGATCAAGATGGCACCTGAAGACATGGAAAAGACTACCTTTGTTACTCAGTGGGGCACCTTCTGTTACAAGGTCATGCCGTTCGGGTTAAAGAATGCTGGGGCAACCTACCAACGTGCCATGGTTACCTTATTTCATGATATGATCCATCATGAGATAGAAGTGTATGTGGACGACATGATCGCTAGGTCCCAGACTGAGGAAGAGCACCTAGGTCATCTGCAGAAGTTGTTCGACCGGTTGAAACTGTACAAACTGAGATTGAACCCGAACAAGTGCACCTTCGGGGTAAGATCTGGGAAGTTGCTAGGCTTTGTGGTCAGTGACAAGGGAATTCAAGTGGACCCTGCTAAGGTCAAAGCCATTCAAGAGATGCCAGTTCCTAAGACAGAGAAGGAAGTCAGAGGTTTTCTAGGACGTCTGAACTACATTGCTCGGTTCATCTCACATTTAACTGCTACCTGTGAACCAATCTTCAAGCTGCTGAAGAAAGATCAGGTAGTACGTTGGAATGATGAATGCCAGGCTGCTTTTGACAGAATCAAAGAATATCTCCAAGAACCACCCATCCTTATGCCACCAGTTGAAGGGAGACCTTTGATACTTTACCTGACAGTGCTTGATAATGCAATGGGGTGTGTGCTGGGGCAGCATGACGAGTCTGGCCGAAAAGAGCATGCCATTTATTACCTTAGCAAAAAGTTTACCGACTGTGAGACCCGATACTCACTGCTTGAGAAAACTTGCTGCGCTTTGGTATGGGCGGCTCGCCGGCTGAGACAGTATATGCTGACTCACACTACCTTGTTAATCTCAAAAATGGATCCTATAAAGTACATATTCGAAAAGCCTGCTCTGTCTGGGAGAATTGCAAGATGGCAGATGATCTTGACGGAATACGACATTCAGTACACGACCCAAAAAGCCATCAAGGGAAGTGTATTGGCAGACCACTTAGCACATCAAGCTGTAGATGACTACCAATCAATGAACTTTGAGTTTCCAGATGAAAGCATTATGATAGTAACTGACTGTGAAATACCTGGACCGGATGAAGGACCTGAACCAGGATCCCGATGGTCTATGCACTTTGACGGAGCCTCCAATGCTTTGGGAAATGGTATCGGCGCCATAATCGTATCTCCACAAGGTACTCATACTCCACTCACCGCCCGGCTGTGTTTCAACTGTACCAACAACATGGCGGAGTATGAAGCGTGTATTATGGGTCTTCAAGCTGCGATTGACCTGAGGATCAAATTTCTGAGTGTCTTCGGAGATTCCGCTCTTGTGATCAATCAGATCAAAGGAGAGTGGGATACGAAACACCCAAACTTGATTCCTTACCGAGAATGTGTATTGGCCCTGATCCCCCACTTCACAGAAATAACATTTGAGCATTTTCCAAGAGAAGAGAATCAGCTGGCGGACGCGTTGGCTACAATGTCTTCAATGTTCAAGGTTAAATGGGATAATGAAGCTCCCCGGATCATCATCTGGAAACTGGACGAACCGGCATACTGTTGTGATCTCGAAACTGAATGGGTGACTGAGAAGCCTTGGTACCACGAAGTGAAGAGATATCTGGAAGCACAGGAATACCCTGAGGGAGCATCTGTCAATGATAAGAAGTTCCTAAGAAGGTTTGCAGCCAAGTTCTTTCTTAGCAACGGCATCTTGTACAAGCGAAACCAGGATTCAACCCTACTGCGTTGTGTAGATAAGACTGAAGCGAAAAGAATCATGGAAGAGCTACATGATGGGACTTTTGGTACACACTCCAGCGGACATACCATGGCAAAGAAGATCCTACGGGCAGGATATTACTGGTCCACCATGGAAGCTGATTGCTACCAACATTCTAGGACATGCCATAAATGCCAGATCTACGCAGACAAGGTGCATGTTCCTCCGGTTCCCCTGAATGTTCTGACTGCGCCTTGGCCATTTGCAATGTGGGGCATAGACATGATCGGTGAGATAAAACCTACGGCATCCAATGGACATCGCTTCATCCTAGTGGCGATTGATTATTTTACGAAGTGGGTTGAGGCAGCATCCTATGCTACGGTAACCAAGACTGTTGTGGCACGGTTCATTCGGCACAACCTGATCTGTCGGTACGGTGTCCCTGAGCGGATTATTACGGATAACGGTACCAATCTGAACAATAAGATGATTGCTGAGCTCTGCGAACAGTTCAAGATACAGCACCATAATTCTTCTCCTTACCGACCGAAGATGAATGGGGCTGTGGAAGCAGCAAATAAGAACATCAAGAAGATCGTGCAAAAGATGACAGTAACGTATAAAGATTGGCACGAGATGTTACCGTTCGCCCTGCATGGGTATCGTACTTCAGCTAGGACGTCAACCGGGGCAACTCCTTTCTCTCTGGTTTATGGCATGGAAGCAGTCTTGCCGATTGAGGTACAAATTCCTTCTCTCCGGATAATGAAGGATGCAAATCTGAATGAAGATGATTGGATCCAGACACGACTTGATCAGCTCAACCTTATTGACGAAAAGAGACTTGCTGCTATCTGTCATGGTCAGACGTATCAGAAACGAATGATCAGGGCATTTAACAAAAAGGTCAGACCACAGGAATATCAAGTCGGGGATCTGGTGATCAAGCGAATCATCCTTCCTCAGAGTGATCCAAGGGGCAAATGGACCCCTACGTACGAAGGGCCATTTGTGGTTAAGCATGTGTTCTCAGGAGGAGCAATGATATTAACCAACATGGATGGTGACGACCTTCCTCACCCCGCCAATGCAGACATAGTTAAAAAATACTACGCATGAAAAAAGACCCGCTAGGCTGACATGCCTAGGCAAAAATTAGGGCTTCCCGTCGAACCAAAAGGGTTCGGGCAAAATGAAGGGATGAAAATGAAAAAAATCTGTACACCCGGCAAGTCGAAAACCTGAAAAGGCGGCTTGGGCAAAAATGGGTATCCCGGTGGACTAAAAACCCGAAAGGGCAGTCCAGGCAAAAATTAGGGATAAAAGCGTAATACTATGTCTCATTGGATCACTTTGCATCCAGAATCCGGTATCTACATCAAGACGGCATCGATCAGTCAGCTTCACCTTCAATCAAGGTCACCAAGTGATGAGACGCTCAGAGTTATAAAGGCGATAGCAGAGTTGAAACCCAGTGGATCATTCATATTTCACACAGCTGTTTTTTCTGTTGTACAAAACTTGTATAAACTCTTTTGTTCGGCGACGTACCTCTTACTAGGACGTCAGCCTCTTGTACACAAAACGCCTATTCACAGGCTATTCAAAATCAATACAAATATACTTTTCAGTTAAACGTGCCAACTGTTTTTCTTTTCTGTTTTGTTTTGCGAAGAACGTCCAAGGTTCAATTTGTGATATATGCATTGATAATAATTTGCTAGCTCATAAATATTTGCATACGAGACAAAGAACTAATTGCAGGTGACACTAGAAACAGGGGCAATAAAGAGTTGTCTGAGCAGTCTAATTGCTCTATCCTCCAAGGTACCAAGGTAGGTTCGACTAAAGAACCTAACCAGACATCTTAAATTCCCCAGAGGACAGCAAGTCAGTGCATTCTTCCCCAGCATATCAAAACTTCCCCAGGAAAGTCCCATCCAAGTTCCCCAGGAAAGGTGGAATTCATCTCCCCGAGCAGTAAGCTTATCCCCAGTATATTCTGGAAGCTTATCCTTCATAGGGCACGAATGCGTCGTCTGGCTTGATTTAAAGAGTTATTTCCTTAACAGGATATAACTGGGTTATCCTCAGCCGAAAACCAAGGGAAAGTCGTCGTCAACGTAGTTCTTTCCTATCCCCAGCGAAGTCTATTCACACTTCCAATACAACAACGGTATCTCAACAGAGTTACTATCAATATTCAGCAAGGCATCACTCTCCCCACAGAGTATTGCTTCCCAGCATGATCACTAAAGTATCTTTTCTCCCCGCAGAATCTCCCATTCGCCAAGTTTATTCCGCAACGGAGTCATCTTCTCCTACCGGTATCCTTGCAGTTATCATCCCCAGCGGAAGCAAATCTATTCTTCGACATCAGTCCGGGATACGACTTCCCGGCACCCGTCAAGGATTTACTTTCCTGGACGAAAACATACATAAACATCACATACATCATTATAGCATGCATAACGCACTGCATCATACAAATCTCATTTGTGTTGAGAACATCATTGCTTGATCCATATCATGCATTGCACATGACTGACTTTTATCTTTCAGGAAAAATTCAGTTAAGTTCTCAAGCTACATTTCAAGACCTAGACTGGTTCAGTCAAAGGCCTCCTCTGGTTCAGTTAAATCGTCCCAAGATTTTCCTGATTGCTTATCCAGTGGAAGACATTTCAAGACCTAGACTGGTTCAGTCAAAGGCCTCCTCTGGTTCAGTTAAATCGTCCCAAGATTTTCCTGATTGCTTATCCAGTGGAAGACATTTCAAGACCTAGACTGGTTCAGTCAAAGGCCTCCGCTGGTTCAGTTAAATCGTCCCAAGATTTTCCTGATTGCTTATCCAGTGGAAGACATTTCAAGACCTAGACCGGTTCAGTTAAATCGTCCCAAGATTTTCCTGATTGCTTATCCAGTCAAAGGCCTCCTCTGGTTCAGTTAAATCGTCCCAAGATTTTCCTGATGGCTTATCCAGTGGAAGACATTTCAAGACCTAGACTTATCCAGTCAAAGGCCTCTCTGGTTCAGTCGGATCGACCTTAAGATCTCCCTGATTCTTATCCCAGCAGAAGACACCCCAGATTTTTCTCAACGAGCGTTGTTGAAGTTAAAGTCGCCCAAGGCTCTCTTACCATTCATGCTAAGGAAGTAATCATCCCTGCAACGTGTCAGGTACTCATTTTCTGTTTTGCAGGTATGCAGGTTCTCGCTAAGGAATCTCCTATGCAATCAACATCCAGATGGCATCTATAAGCCCATCGTCCAATCCAGCAACATCCAGATGGCATCTATAAGCCCATCCCCATCATTGCCAACATGTGAGCGCAAATTTCCGGGCACTCTAGTGTCCAATCATCTTTTACCCTCGGATTACAAAAGGCACGTCAGCCAATCTACATCCTCAGGTCTAAGAAGATTGAACAGGGGCAACTGTTATACCCCAAAATTTGCCCTCCCATATTCCTCAAGAAATTGCCAAGCCAAGCTAGAAAATTCCCCAAGGGTTGTGCAGTGCAACAGTTTCCCATACAGTCAAAATTAGGGTTTGGGTTCTGATCAAGCAAATGAACTTTTCAAAGGCCCAATCAAGTCTCATAGGCTTACAAACATGGTCAAGCATCCCCATATCAAGTTTCAAGGCATTCAGCTCAAGATTGCACAGTCAAAACCCTAAATTGCACTACAGTCAACTGTAGGGGCAAAATGGTCATTTGACAGTCAAAAGTTCAAATTTTTGGTCAATATATCATTTTGAAGCCACAAACATAATTTGATCAATGCTTGATCATGATTCTCAAAATTTGGCTCAGAAATCATCAAAGATGCAAAAGTTGCTATATTTGGACAGCTGAAAAAGTCAACTGAAATTGACCAGGGCATAACTTTCACATGGATTATCAGAAAAATTCCATCCAAAGCTCATTTTGAAGAGAAAGACATTTCCTACAACTCATCTTCATACTTCAAGTCCAAGAAATGCTCTCACAAAAAGTTATCAATCTCAACATTACAGGTCATTTTCAAAAGTCAACAAAAAGGGACTTTAAGTCAAAGGCCATAACTTGAGATTGGTAAATCAAAATGACATGGGACCAAAGACATTGGTTAAAGGACTCAAAGACCTTTCCAAAATGTCCAAGAACATGTGAAAAGCTTAAAAATTGAGCAAGTTATGCCTTGTAGAAGTTGGGAAAATTTTGTGAAATGGCAAAAGTCAATTATCTTTGAAAATCCAATTTTGACAAAAGGGCCCCATTTTTCTCACTTTGTCCATCCTTGTCATGCCACACACGTGGCCCATGGTTGATTTCAAGACCAAATGTTGACTTTTTCACTTTTATTTAATTTTTGATGATTTAATTCATTTTAATTCATTGAAAATTCAAATAAAATTTAAAACTCAATGTAATGGTGTCAAATGAATTTGGACAAGTTCTATACATCATGAATCAACTCAAAAATCAGGCCAAGGTTCATTTTCATACTAAGTCTAGGTTTTGGCTAGAAATTAGGAAAAAATGGTTAATGGACAAACCCTAATGCCAATTCTTTCTCAAGCATGGATTAAGGGGAGTTAGCATGCCTATTCAATTCCATAAGGATCATTGAGTCAAACCCTACCAAGAACATAGCACAAAACTCGTTCAAAGTCCATTTGGCAATTTGAAAATTTGGCCATAAAGTGCAAATCTGAAATCATAGCTAGGGATCTTGGCAAGCCAAAATTTTGATACCATTAGCATCCTTAAGCAACTCTGAACACGTTCCAATCAATCTCAAGCACAAAAGCTTCAGGAATTGACGCCTAGGACTCAGACTGCATTGCAAAAAATTCACAATCGTATAGCATTCTTTAAGCACTTTTACAACATTCTATGCATTGCATCATGTTTGTTTTGAGCTTCTGAAACTAACCCTTATGCTTGATTGAAGTTTTGCACATTGTACACAAAGATGCCATGGCTGAGTATTAGGGTTCGTGAGATTCAAAATTAGGGATTCCTAAAACAAGAAAAATTAGGACTCAGCAGTATTACCATTGCATCCAGCACACCAAGACGAAGGGATTGGCATACTCGCGAACAATTTATGAGACCTAGGGTTCTATTCGCTATTTTCTTGAAAACCCCCTAAAGCAACATTTCAAAACCGTTGCCTTCTTTGTTTATGTTTCAGGAAATTGGAAGGGACGATGGCGTGGCACCAGTGGATTGGCTGAGCTTGAATTCGCGCGCGTTTTAAATAAGCACTAACCATTTTCTTTTATATATTTTAGTGACTATTATATGTTAAATGAAATCAACATAGCACAGCTGGCCAAGACACGCGCATGTAATCTCAAGGACCTGGGTTCAAGTCCCAGGTCCTGCAAAAATTCCATATTATTTTTCCTTTCCAGGTTCAATGCAACGCTCACATTGATGCTCACCATACACTTCAGCATCAGCTCATCCACGTGTCCCAGGGCCTCAGATCCATGGCTGAGATGAGGAGTGTACCATACATCAAGTCAACAAGCGTGTACAGGAGTGGAAAAGTCAACCAATTGCCATCAAATGGGCCAGGCTTACACCTCCAAATTCAAATCCACACCCCCTGGTTCTATCTTTTTCTTTCTTTTCTAATTTTCTTTATTATTTTTTTTAATTTACTTGTGTTTTATTTTCTTATTTAATTAATTCTTACAAAAAATTATAAAAAGCATTAAAAATACAGAAAAGGCAAAAAAAAAAATATAATTAATTTTGATTCTTTTTTTTTAATAAATTAAAATATAACTCATTTAGTTTAATTAGGTTTTAATGTTAATTTTAATTCTTTTTTCATAATAAAAAATCCAAAAAATGTAGAAATTAGGCTAATTATTAATTTTTTATATCCTTTTTAATTCTTTAACCTTTTTCTCACAATGTTATTATTTATTATTTATTTTCTATAAATCAAAATTGTACATAATTAGTTTAGAATTTAATTAGGTTAGAAATTAAATCTTTTTCATAATAAACTTAAAAAATGATAGAACTAGGATTTTAATTTTAATTAACTTTTCTCTTTTTTCTTTTAAACCTAAAAAACACAAAAACATTATTTTTAATTTTTAATTTCCTTGATTATTTTAATTATCTGTTAAAGGGTCCAACGCCCTAATTTTGTTTAGTCTTTATTTCGCGCATTTGTTTTATATTGTGTAAATACCTCTGTATATGCCCCAAAGCCATGTAATTAAAAACTCTCGGACTTTTTATTCGCTTTATTTTATTTTCAGTCAAATCGGGTTCGGTTTTTTTGGCGATGTGGACCCGCGCCAGTTGTAATAGTTAGATTTATTTTCTCGCAAATATAACTGTTAATAAATATGCATGAAAGAATGAATGCCCGAAAAATAAAATTGAATCGTTAGATCACCAATGCATGACAAGACAAATAATGAACTGAAAATGACACACAATTCGCACACACCACCCTTAGGGTACGCCTCACTGTTGCCTTTCGAAAGGTGGTCGTCGAGTAGAAAACGTCTTAGTAAGTCCTCATGGTCCGGGAACCTGGCATGAGGGTAGCTTCTAAGGTGTCTTCCCATTGCTCCGGTGATCACCACGTCCCTAAAATTCGAATTGACCCGAACACCTCCAACGGTGGTACTACCTACCTCTCAATGGTGGGATGGCACTACTTTAAAGGACATTTACACAGACGAATTCCTTAGGGTAGGTAGGTTCTCAAGGGTACTTGCTCTCTTTAAAACAAAACAAATCAAATCTTTTCACACCAACACTTTCAAAAAAACTTTCAAAACAAACTTTTCAAAACACTCTGACGTACGAGTTAAACTGAAACTTTTCAAAGAATATTTTTGAAACCCACAATTGAAAAGCAAGCACACATTTTGAAAACACATTGAGCAAGTACCTAAGAGCCCATGGATAACCATGGATAGAAAGGGTGCTAATACCTTCCCTTTCTATAACCTACCTCCCGAACCGAGAGCGATCTCTTAAAAGGAATTTTTCTGTGCTTTTGTCCTTTCCTATTGGAAAAAATAAAAGACGGTGGCGACTCTTGCTTACCGCGACATTTCGCGAACCAGCTTTAAAACAGTCAGTTCCAGATCCACCGATCACAACTGGCCTAGGCAAAAATATGGGCTTCCCGGCGAACCAAAAGGGTTCGGGTAAAATAAGGGATGAAATTGAAAAAACATGTACACCCGGCAAGTCAAAAACCTGAAAAGGCGGCTTGGGCAAAAAAGGGTATCCCGGTGGACTGAAAACCCGAGAGTGCGGTCCAGGAAAAAATTAGGGATCAAAGCGTAACACTATGTCTCATTGGATCATCTTGCAACCAGACTTTGATATCGACTATCAAGCTCGGACGACACCAATCAATTTGATCCACCTTCAACCAAGTAGCAAAGTGATGAGACGCTCGAGGATATAAAGGCAATAGCAGAGTTGGAACCCAGTAGGATTATTCACATAGCTATTTTTCTTTGTTTTTCACAAATTATATAAATTCTATTTGTTCAGAGGCGTTCTCTTACTAGGACTTCAGCCTCTTGTACAAAAACGCCTATTTACAGGCTAATTTCAAAGTTAATACAAATCATTTTCACAAAGAAATTTCAAATTGTTCTCCTTTTTCTGTTTTGTTTTGCAAGAACGTCCAATGTTCATTTTTGATATATGCATTTGACATTAATTGCTACTCATAAATATTTACATGCGAAACAAAGGACGATTACTCGTAATATTAGAAACGGGGGCAAATAAGAAATGCCTGAACCGTACAGTTGCTCTATCCACCAGGTATAGGGATAGACCTAGTTGGAGAAAACGATTGAAGGTACATTCACTCCCCGTAGAGTAAGGAAAAGACAGTGATATTAGCGGTCCCGAACAGGACACCATCACTCTCCCCAGCTGAGGTTCACAATCGTGAATGAATTGGCAATATTCTCCCCAAGCAGAGTTTATCTATCATCATCACTAGAAAATTACCCCCAGTGGAGTTTGGAGAATGATCCCCAGTAGACTCTGGAGGATTGTCCCCAGTAGAGTCTAAAAGATTATCCCCAATGAAGTTGCAACTGGAAAATCATCCCCAACGGAGTTCATTCCTTTTACAAGCAGAAACTCAATCCCCAACAGGGTTCATCGTCACTAGCAACGGTAATTCATCCCCAGCTGAGTTTATTTCTTCCAAATCAACAAATCCCCCGACAGAGTGTGTCCTCCCCACAAAGTCATTTTCTCGTCAGTTTATTCCCCAGTGGAGTTATTCTCTCCTACAGGAATATGCTCACAATCATCTTCATTCATTATCCCCAGCGGAAATGAAGAATTCAACTTCTTGCACTCTCCAGCAGTAAGCCGGGATTTATTTTCCCCAGCAAGCGAACATCAGAAAACATCACATGCCTATACATCATGACATACACATACGCATCATACAACACAATCTCATTTATTTTGAGAACATCATTGCTTGATACATGTCATGCATTACATACAATTAGCCTTTACCTTTCAGGAAAGATACAATCAAATTCTCTTAAAAGCAAGCTATGAAGCCCGGATTCGACCGGATAATAGTTTAAATCCTCAGCAAGCCGTGAAACCCGGATTACGACCAGATAATAGCTCAGCAAGTTCCTGTGAAGCCTGGATTACGACCAGATAGCAACCAAAGACACCACGAAGCCTGGATTACGACCAGATAGTGGTATATCTTTAATACAAATTATCAAGCCCGGGTTCGACCAAATAGTATCTTGATTTCTCTGAAGACCATAAAGCCTGGATTTTGACCAGATAATGGTACAAGACACTGTGAAGCCTGGATTTCGACCAGATAACAGTAAGGGATACTGTGAAGCTTAAATTACGACCAAATAGCATTTCACCGGGCCAGATACTATGAAGCTCGGATTACGACCAGATATTAGTGGGCCCAAAGCCAAAGAGAAGCCCGAATTACGATCGGATAACCATTTGATCTCTTCTGAAGACTGGATTACGACCAGATAAGAAGTAAAGTATTATTAAGCCTGGATTACGACCAGACAACAGTACGGAACACCATGAAGCCTGGATTCGACCAAATAAAAGTATCGTGAAGCCTGGATTACAACCGGATAATGATAAAAGGACCGAAGCCTGGATTACGACCAGATAGCAGTACAAGACCCTGCAAAGGTTGGATTTTGACCGAATAGCAGTTTACCTAGACAGTTACTAAGAAGCCCGGAGTCGACCGGATATTAGTGTGCCCTAAATTCAAGTTAAAGCCCGGATGCAACTGGATAACATTTGAATTCCTTTTGAAACCTGGATTACGACCAGATAAGAATTGAGAAGTTGCGAAACCTGGATTACGACCAGGTACCAGTCGGTCTTATTACTATGAAGCTTGGATCACGACCAGATAGTAGTTCATTCTCACCTCTTCAGAACAGAGATGTTTCCTCAGTAGAATAGCGGACGATCGAAATTCCTAAATTTCAATAGAGATGATTCCTCAGTAGAATAACGGACGACCGAAGTTCCTAAATTTCAACAAAGATGATACCCCAGTAGAATAACGGACGACCGAAGCTCCTAAATTTATATTTCTCTCAAGACAGAGATCAGCATTCATCAGCGGAATCTCCTCAACAACAGGTATACAAGCTCTCTCTACGGAATCTCTTATGCGATCGATGCTCCTTCGGGTGGAATCTTTAAGCCCATCCCCTGACAGCAATTTCCAAATGGCATCTGTAAGCCCATTCCCGACATCGCAAGACGGATACCACTTCATGCGAGTGCAAATTTCTGGGCACTCTAGTGTTCAATCATCTTCCACCTTTGGATCACGAAAGGCACGAAAGCCAATCGACATCCTCGGGTTTAAGAAGATTGAACGGGGGAAGCTGTTGTACCCCAAAATTTGCCCTCATGTTTTTCCAAGATTTTTCTCTTGCATAGGTGGTTATAAACCTTTGCCTAAGGACAAGGAAATTTTTCAATTGATGGTTAAGTATCCTTCGATTGGCACCTACAAAATGCCCTTCGATTGGCATCTCCAAAGTGCCTTTCGATTGGCATCTCCAAAATGCATTTTGATTGGCATATCCAAAATACTTTTCGATTGACATCTACATAACGCCCTTCGATTGGCCTGTTAACAAGGATCTTTGATTGGCAGTTTAACAAGTACCTTTCGACTGGCATTGTAACAGTGTCATTCGATTGGTAGTTTAACAAGTATCTTTCGATTGGCATTGTAGAAGTGGCCTTCGATTAGCATTCCAAAAGGTCTTTCTACTGGAACTTCAGAGTTTCCCTCAATCGGAACATCTGAATGAAATGACCTTCGAGTAGCATTTCAGTATAGAGTTTACCTTAATCTAAGATGCTCTGATGAAGGAAGTTCTGAATACTTCGAATCAGAACTTAGACTCATCACAAGGCCAAGAGCTGGTCGAAGTTGCCTAATAGGGAATTTTGTTCAAAAGGACAGGAGATCGAAGCAAAGGGTGGTCCAATCAAAGGATCCCTAGTATTGAAGCTGACACAATTCGACTCAGAACCATTAAGGAGAACAAGGTTCTAATAAGGAAAGTCTTGATTGGCTCAAATTGGAGTTTAAGGCTGGCAAGGAAAGCAGATTCGAAGGAAGGAAGGAAGGGTATTTGTTCCAAAATAAGCTAGAAATCTCACAATCGAAATAATCTTCTCTCAATCAAATAAGGAATGAAATAGGCTGGCATGACTAAGAAAAAACACATATCCAAACCTATCCAGGCCAGATTCTTGCCTTGTTTACTCCCAATCCCACAAAAGTTGATTCGACATGGGTGATTCTTTTCGAATCAAGCAATCGAAGCAGAGGAAGGTTCAGTCGAAGGGGGCTATGCAATCGAAGCTGGAGCAATTCGAATTGGGACTTTGAGGCCACCAAAGAGAGAAAATTAGAAGGGAGTTGGATTTTCAGGGGCAGGTCAGCTTTCGATTCTCATCATGTTGGAGGCCCAAACAACTCATAATAGGCTGGCAGTAACGTATGAAAATAGATTGGCACTTGATTGAATCAAATATAGCAAGTCTTTATGAAGAAATCAAATCAAATTCGTGTAAAGGCATGAGGTGCACAAAAAGATTGAATTAGGCCATTTTTGGAAATGAGTTGCAGCGTGCGATTCTTGATGCTTCAGGCCTTGCAAATGATTGGGACAGCTTCAGTGCACGCCCAGGATGCAATTGTTGGCCTTAAATTGCTTTGAAAGGTCATGTGGAGTGAAATCTGATCCCTACTTTTTAACAACTTTTTTGAGTTTGTTCTTGCTCTTTCACGATTGCAAAACCTTGTCCTTGTGCATTGGATATGTTCTTTATATGTAATGGAATACATTAGGTCAACAAAAACGAGCTAAATCTTGGTCCATTATGAAGATTTGATTTGGTCTTAATCCTTGTATGATATCTTTCTATATCAAGCCAAATCATTCCAATCTTGTACCAATCATGCTTGATTCGATTTGGTCTTGATATCACAGCATAATTTGATTGAGATCCTGTTAAAAAATCAAATCATAACATATCTTTGATATTATTTACCAATTATTTGATTTTATTCAATTTTTAATTAATAAAAAGTCAAAATAAAATGGAAAATGAAGCAAATTACATTTGGGTGGATATTTGGGTCTTGGACCATGCTACAAGTGAGGTGCAATCATGAAATGCTAAGCCCATTTGGTAAAAAATGCACTTTTGAGCATATTTGACTTTTGGCAATTTTGCAAAAAATGTCAACTTTGACAAGGCATATCTCCTCCAAATTTAATCCTAGAGAGATGTTCTTGGACTTTTTAGAAAGCTTAGGATGTCCCCTAATCAACCCTTTTTGTCTCATTTCAATTGGGTCTTCCATGTTCATGTAAGAAGCCTTGACCCAAAAGGTGTTTTTGTTGACTTTTCAAAATGACCTATAATGTAGAAATTCATATCTTTTGATGAGTGCATATTTTGAACTTGTGGGATAAAGATGAGTTGTAGGTAATTGCATACTATTCAAAATGAGCCTTGGATTGAAATTTTTTGATAAAGTATGAGGAAGTTATGCTTGGTCAAAGTTTGGTTGACTTTTCCTAAGAAACCCTAATTTAGCAACTTGTGGGTTTTGATAAATTTGGGGCATTCCATGAAGAATCAGGACCAAACCTTGATAAAATGATGAAAGTAACTTCAAAGTGTTGATTTTGACCAAAAATCTTGAGGTTTGACTGTATGTGGGCCACTGTTGACTTTTGACCTAATATAGTCGATTCTTAAGCATCTGAGCAGTTGACTGAGCAAACTTCTTGTGCAAGGCATGAAACTTGACATGGATGATCTTATGAACACATTAGGACCATGGAAAGAATTTGGGTCCTTTGTGGTTCACACATCTTGATGAAAATGGAAACCCTAATTTGAGGTATACTGCCTTAGAAGAGAGTTTGTCTGGTCAACTCTTGGGCTTCCTTGAGCAAATTGGGGATCTCAATTGACACGTGTTGAGTAAAATGAGAGGGTAAATTTTGGGGTACAACAATCTGGAACTCTCTTTTTGCTTGTCATAGAGATAGTTTCCCTGGCTTATTTCAGGAATTAATCTCTGACCTTAGAGAAACAAAGATAGTGTCCCCGTCTTGTTTCAGGATTTAATCTTCAATCTGCTCATGTAGATAGTTGTCCTGTCTTGTTTCAGGTATTAATCTACAATCATTCGTTCATAGATAGTTGTCCTGTCTTGTTTCAGGTATTAATATGGAACTTTAGAGAAAGAAAGATAGTTTCCTCGTCTTGTTTCGGGAGTTAATCTTTAATCTGCTCATGTAGATATTTGTCTTATCTTGTTTCAGGTATTAATCTACAATCAGTTGTTCGCAGATTGTTGTCCTGTCTTGTATCAGGTGTTAATCTGGAACTGGTTTTTTTTTTTGGTCGTAGAGATAGTTGCCCTGGCTTGTTTCGGGAATTAATCTCTGACCTGGTCTTGTAGATAGTCGCCCCATCTTGTTTCGGGAATTGATCTATAATTAGTCGTTTACAGATAGTTGCCCTGTCTGGTTTCAGGAATTAATCTGGAACTGTTGAAAATTGATAATGATATTTGTCTGCTTCTGAACTTTCCTGAAAAAGGTAAAGAGTCGGTTGTATGTAGTGTTATGATGCATGAAATGCATTGGGTAATGATGTTCTCAAAATAAATGAGATTGTGATATATGCATTTGTCCTGCATATGTTATGACGCTCGTAAAATGATGTATGAATGCAATGTATGAACGTATCAGTTGTTCTATTGCAGTGTTGTTGAGCTAAGGAGAATAAATCCCTGATTGTTGCTGGGGATGAAGAATGTAAGTCTTCAAATTTTATTGAAGTTGAAATGTTGGGAGATGAATTTTCATTGTTAGAGAAATAAAATCTGTTGGGGAAGGGAAACTCCGTAAACCGCTTGGGGATTTTTATGAAACCCTTATTGGGAAACCCAAGAAACTTGTGAACCAGGCTAAGGAATTCTTTGAGATGCCGGGTAAGTAATTGGAAATTTTTGCTCTGCCGGGGATAGAAGAACACCTGACATCATTAGGTTGTATGCTGAGGATATGACAGTGACTTTATAGTAGGATGCTCCTGCCTCTGTATCTGCTGGAGAAAGTATTTGCGAGGATTTGCAGAGGGCCTTTAGACATTGTCTTGTTTCTTAAAGCCATTAGTAACTATCTTTCTGTTTTTTATGCGTGTATTTGTAAACGGTAATCACATTCAAATGCATATGTTCAAAAATAGTCATTGGACGTTTTTTTAAACAAAATAGAAAGATAAAAAACAAATAGTTTTGCACTTTCAAAGAGATAGCTTTTGTATTAATTTGAATAAGCGTCTTTGTACAACGAGACGAACATCCTAGTAAGAGAATGTCGTCGTAATAATGAAAACTATACAAAATAGTATACAAAGAAAAACAACTATGTGAAATAATCACATTGGTTTCCCATTCTGCTATTGCCTTTATGTCTTTGAGCGTCTCATATCTTTTGCTGCTTGTCCGAAGCTGACTAGACTGATTAGTACCATTTGAGCTTTATAGTTGTTACCGAAGATTGGCTGTAAGGTGATCCAACAAGATATAGTTATACGCTTTAAATCCCTAACTTTTTCATGGACCGCCCTTTCGAGTTTACAGTCCACAAAGATACCCTTTTTTGCCCAAGCCTCCTTTTCAGGTTTTCGACTCGCCGGGTGTACAAATTTTTTCCATGTGTATACCCCTAATATTTGCCCAGAACCCTTTTGGTTCTCCGGGATGCCCTTATTTTTTCCCAGGCCAATCAACCTAGCGGGTCTTTGTTCATGCGTAGTATCTTTTAACTATGTACGTGTTTATAGGGTGCGGAAGGTCGTCACCGTCCATAGTGGTTAAGATCATGGCTCCACCAGAAAATATGTTCTTGATCACAAATTGCCTTTCGTATATGGGGGTCCATTTTCCCCTGGGATCACCTTGTGGCAGGATAATACGCTTGATTACTAGGTCACCAGCCTGATATACCTGACGCCTTACCTTCTTGTTAAAAGCTTTTATCATACGTTTTTGGTACATCTGACCATGACAAACAGTCACAAGCCTCTTTTTATCAATCGGGTTTAATTGGTCAAGTTGAGTCTGAACCCATTCATCTTCATTCAAACCTGCATCCTTCATGATTCTCAAGGAAGGGATCTGGACTTCAATGGGTAGGACAGCTTCCATATCGTATACCAAAGAGAAAGGAGTTGCCCTTGTTGATGTGCACACTGAGGTACGGTAACCATAAAGAGAAAATGGTAACATCTCGTGTCAGTCTTTGTATGTCACCGTCATATTTTTTATGATCTTCTTGATGTTTTTATTTGCAGCCTCTACAACTCCATTCATCTTCGGCTGGTAAGGAGAAGAGTTATGGTGCTGAATCTTGAATTGTGTACAGAGCTCGGTGATCATAGTATTATTAAGATTGGAACCATTATCTGTAATGATTCTTTTTGGAATGTCGTACCGGCAGATAAGGTTGTGTCTGATGAATCGGGCCACAACGTTCTTGGTAACAGAAGCAAATGAAGCCGCCTCAACCCATTTTGTGAAGTAATCAATGGCGACGAGGATGAAGCGGTGCCCATTAAAAGTTGTAGGACTAATCTCTCAAATCATATCGATGACCCACATTGCGAATGGCCAAGGAATAGTCAAGATGTTCAAGGGAACCAGAGGTACATGTATTTTATCAGCGTAGATCTGGAATTTGTGACAAGTTCGTGAATACTGATAACAGTCTGCTTCCATAGTGGACTAGTAGTATCCTGTCCGTAGGATCTTTTTAGCTATTATGTGCCCAATGGAATGGATGCCAAAGATACCTTCGTGCAAATCTTCCATAATCTTCTCGACTTCACTCTTATCCACACACTGAAGCAAAGTAGAATCGTGGTTGCGCTTGTAGAGGATTTTTCTACTGAGGAAAAACTTGACAGAGAACCTTCTTAGGAACTTCTTATCATTGACTAAAGCTCCCTCAGGATACTCTTGGTCTTCGAGATATCTTTTGACTTCATGTAACCATGGTTTGTCCACTACTTCTTTAGTATCAACCTCGTAACAGTATGATGGTTCATCCATTCTATCAATAGTGATCTAAGGAGCTTCATTATCCCACCTGACCTTGAGCATGGATGACATAGTAGCTAGCGCGTCCTCTAGCTGATTTTCTTCTTGGGGAATATGTTCAAAGGTAACTTCTTCAAAATATAGAATCAGTGTCAGCACATGCTCCTGGTAAGAGATGAGATTAGGATGTTTCGTGTCCCATTCTCCTTTGATTTTACTGATTACTAAGGTCGAGTCTCCAAATACACTCAAGAATTTAATTCTTAAGTCGCTAGCATCTTTGAGACCCGTAATGCATGTTTCATATTCAGCCATGTTATTGGTACAGTTGAAACATGGTCTGGCAATGAAAGGAGTATGATAGCCTTCGGGAGATAATCACAGCACCGATGTCATTGCCAAGTGCGTTGGAAGCTCCGTCAAAAACCATAGTCCATCAGGATCCTTTTTCAGGTCTTTCATCTGGTCCAGGTTCTTCACAATCGGTCACTAACATGATGTTCTCATTCTAGAACTCAAAATTCATGGATTGCTAGTCGTCCATGGCTTAATGAGCCAAATGATCAGCTAATACGCTTCCCATGATTACTTTTTGGGATGTGTACTGAATATCATATTCGGTTAGGATCATTTGCCATCTTTCTATTCTTCCAGAGAGAGTGGGATTCTTAAATATGTATTTGATAGGATCCATTTTAGATATCAACAAGGTAGTGTGGGTCAACATATATTGTCTCAGTCGGCGAGCAACCCATGCCAAAGCGCAACAAGTTTTCTCGAGCAGTGAGTATCTTGTTTCACAATCGATAAACGTTTTTCTAAGATAGTATATTGCATGCTCTTTTCGGCCGGACTCGTCATGTTGCCCCAGCACACACCTCATTGAGTTCTCTAACACTGTTAGGTACATGATCAGAGGTCTCCCCTTAACCGGCGGCATCAAATTTGGAGGCTCTTGAAGATATTCCTTGATTTTGTCAAAGGCAGTCTGGAAATCGTCATTCCATTTCACTGCTTGATCTTTCTTCAGTAATTTGAAGATTGGCTCACAAGTAGCGGTTAGATGGGAAATGAATCTGGCAATGTAGTTTAGACGCCCCAAGAATCCCCTAACCTCCTTCTCAGTGCGGGGAGTTGGTATTTCTTGTATAGCTTTAACCTTTGTAGGGTCTACTTCAATATCTTTTCCGCTGACAATGAAGCCTAAGAGCTTACCAGATCTTACCCTAAAAGTGCACTTATTCGGGTTCGGCCTCACTTTGTACTTTTTCAGTCTTTCAAACAGCTTTTGCAGGTGATCAAGGTGCTCCTCTTCAGTCTGAGACCTAGATATCATATCATTGACATAGACCTCTATCTCGTGATGGATCATATCATGAAACAAAGCTACCATGGCATACTGATAGGTTGCCCCAGTGTTCTTTAACCCAAATGGCATAACTTTGTAGCAGAAAGTGCCCCACTGCGTGACAAAGGTTGTTTTCTCCATATCTTCAGGTGCCATTTTGATCTGATTGTACCCAGAGAAACCATCCATGAAGGACAATACTTTATGTTGTGCAGTATTGTCAACCAGAACATCAATATGGGGAAGCAAAAAGTTATCCTTGGGGCTTTCCATATTCAAGTCTCTGTAATCCACACACATACGTACTTTACTGTCCTTCTTAGGTACCAGAACAACATTAGCAACCCACTGTGGATAAGAAGTAACAGCTAAGAAATCGGCGTTGAACTGTTTCATGACTTCAGCCTTGATCTTTTCTAACATCTCTGGCTACATACGAAAAACCTTTTGCTTCACGGGAGGGTAGTCTTCTTTTGTCGACAGGCGATGAACCACAATATCAGTGTCAAGTCCCGACATGTCTTTGTATGACCCGGCAAAGACCTCAACATAGTCATGTAACATCTGAGTTAACCTCTTTTTGACACTATGCTCCAGATCTGCACCTATCTTGACTTCCTTCTTATCTTCCTCAGTACCCAAGTTTACTGTCTCAACCGGCTCTTCATGAGGCTGTATTTCCCTTTCCCCCTGTTGTAACAGTCTGGCAAGCTCTCCTGGTACTTCATAATCTTCCTTGCCTTCGTCTTCGGCTTGGTAGATCGGATTTTCAAAGTCATAATTGGCAATAGCAGAACCGTTACCAATGGGATCCAGAGTGGATGTGGATATGTTGTTTGATATGTGCGTGTGTGTAAGAGAGTGTAGCTATTTTGATAAAGTAAAAGCAGAAAAGAAAGACAAAGAGCATAAAATTTGTATGCAAAACATCCAATGATTTATTAATGACATATGAAGATGAAGTAATAACCCTCACAAAATAGACCATTGTTCCTCGGGTAAGGCACAAGGATTTAGAGTTCATATTGTTCAAATATTACAAATTCCAAAAACAAAAATACAATTACTCCTGAATAAAAGTAATGGGAACAAAATCCTTGGCCTCCCAATTGTTGAGTCCACCGCTGATAGTTGGGAAGATCCACTTGTCCATGTCGCAATTACTGTCAGCATCTTCTGTAGCGGAAACAACATCAATAGCATTGACTCCTGGTTCATGCTTGGGCATTGGTGCAGTTATGACGTTGGGAGTCTTAGGAGGATCAAACTCAATCTCCTTTGCCTTAATAAAATCTTGCACTTTGTTCTTCAGAGCCCAACAGTCATTTGTATCATGCCCTGCACTATCAGAGTGGTAGGCATATCGAGCATTTGGGTTTTAGCAGGGAGATAGTATTTGGATTTTTGGGAGCCTCCTTTCGAGTAACTAGGTTAGACTTTAACAGGTGTGGTAAAACTTGAGATAAGGACATGTTGATTCGGGTGAACTATCTTCTAGGCGCATCCTGTCTGTGCTGATTGTTTTATTGTTGATTTGATGTAGGGTTGGAGATTATCATAGCCCCTACCGTCGGACGATGTTCAGTTTTGCTTTGATTTCTATGGCCGTAAGCAGCACTGACCTCTTTCTTTCCAGTGAAGGGTTTCTTCATTGTACTTGAAGATGCATCCCTCTGAATCTTACCACTCTTGATACCCGCTTCTACTTGTTCCCTAGTCAATATCAGCTCAGTGAACCTGGATAAAGAGCTTCCAATCAAATGGTTGAGAAATGGGCTAGACAAAGTGCCCAAGAACATGTCTACCAGCTCTCTATCAGACAGAGGAGGCTGGACTCTTCCCGCAAGATCCCTCCACTTCTGGGTGTAATCTTTGAAACCCTCGCTGGAACCTATAGACATACTTTGAAGTTGTGTACAGGTTGGAGCGAGGTCAGCATTGTATTGATACTGCCTGTAGAATGCAGCAGCCAAATCTTTCCAGTTACGAATGTTAGTTCCTTCCAGTTGATAGAACCATTCCAACTGCGTCCCTGGTAGACTTTCCTAGAAGAAATGAACCCATAAATTCCTTTCAGTGGTGTGAGGTTGGATCTTCTTTACGTATGACCTTAAGTACAGCTTAGGATAGGAGACACCATCATACTTAGCAAACGTGGGGACTTTGAACTTCTGTGGAATGACCACCCCTGAGGTCATTCCTAACTCTTCAAAATCCAGACTGGGTACCCTCTAAATCTCCATAGCATTGAGGTGATCCTGCAGTTGTTTATACTTGTCATCAGTAGGAGGATATTGTTCCTCAGAGTAATCAGCTTCTTCTTCATCAGTTCCTGGATTGTTATTTTCTTCCGTCGACTTCTCTTCTTGATTGTCCCCCTCATTTGACAGGGTTGCGAAATCTAGAGCTCACTTGGCTGGTCCTCTAAACCTTCTTCCCATATTCAAGACGTCGACCAATTTCTTTGCCTTCTTCTTCTTCTCTTTGATGATGAGAGCTTTCAGATCTTCTTGCCTCTTAGCCAGAGCCAGGAACATTTGTTGGAATTGAGAGTTTTGTGCTTGAAGATTCTTAACTATCTGTTCAAGAGCCATTTCTTTTTGCTGAAATAAACAACGAAAAGATAAGAAACCTGTCTTGAAATACCTGCTTAATGTAATGATATGCATGATAATGTTTATGCAATTTTTCAAGGACTTTGGGAAATTTAAATTTGCGAGCCAAAATGAAACAAAGATTTTATTAATAAGGTTCAAATTACAACTGCCTTTTAGGCTTACAATTGAAAATTTAAAACTCTTAAAATCTAAGAATCAAATCTCCAGTGGGCGCTTCCTCTTCGTGCCAAGGTAGACATTAAGACTTTCTTCTTTGTGAAGTTGCTTCGTGAGCTACAACACTTTCTTCTCACTGGTGTAGAATTGATCTCTAAAGTCATCTCGTTCTTCCTTCAGCTGAATCCAGGACTGTTGCAACTCTTCAAGATTAGTGGGCATGTCAGGATGGAGAACTGTATAAGGAACATCTTCTTCGGTGACAGGTTTCGCAATCACATGTAAGATGGTTGTATATGGCATCATAAGGTTTTGGGTATGAGCTCGTACCCAACTGAGATAAGGCTCCATAGGTATGTAATTCTTGTGCCTCAAAGCCTTGCTATCAACCTTGTTTACCATGCCCCAAGCTCGTACGAACCTTTGATGATACCCTTGAACATCATCCTCGTAGTTGAACATAATGCCTTGGATAAGCATATCATGGGGACCATCCCTTTAAGCATAACTGAATTGTCGTAGAGCCAGAGAGGGATTATAAGTGATACCTCCCTTAATGCCAAGGAGTGGGACATTATGAAATTCCCCACAGAGGTCAATGATAGAAATATCTCCCATATACCGGGAGTACCAAAGAATGTCTGAGTGAAAAAGTGATATTATCCTTTGCAACCAACCCAAACTTTGTTTGTTCTTCAATACTGATTGGGGAAGGTGCAAAATAAACCACCTAGACAGCAATGGTATGCAACACATAAGAATCCCTCTTATCTTCATGGTACGAGTGTGAAGGGAATGCAAGATATCTCTAAGCAAAGTAGACACAGGGTTACAGGAGAGAAAAACCCTGACATCATTCACATTTATGAGTAAGTCCGGATTAGAGAACAGTATTAACCCATAGATTAGAAGAGCTAGGACTTCTTCAAAAGCTTGGAAATCTAAATCATCCCAAAATTATTGAGCCTTTTCTAGTAGTAACTTGACTAGGAAACCCTTGACTCCGCTTCTTGTTTCCCAATTGGATATAATGTCGGACCATTTCAGATGCAAGGCTGCTACAATGACCTCTGGCTTTGGAGCTTCCTCTAAACCGGTGAAAGGTGTCTGATCAAGAATAGGTATGCCCAATAATTGAGAGAACTCTTCCATGGTGGGTACCAACTGATAATTGGGAAATGTGAAGCAATGGTGTTTAGGGTCAAAGAACTGAAAGAGTACCCCCATCATCTTCTTATCAAAGCTTGAGGTAACTAGGTTGAGAAGTCGTCCATATTTCTTGGTGAACGAGGAAGTCTCAGGAACCCTTGATACTAGCTCTTTGAGTTGGAGAGGTATTCTCACAAAGCTGATTCAGATGGTATTTCTATGAACGGAAGCCATGATCTGCAAAACAGAACAAAGATAAATTCCCCTGGTCCTTGAAATGGTTAGTGAAATGAAAATTGATGTCATGATGCATGATGTTATGCTTGAACAATTTAATCACACGCAAGCAAATCACACAAGACCTTAGGTTTAGGCTTGCATGGGGTTTATAAGTAAGTACCCTCTTGAAGTTTAGTTGGTTCAACCTATCTTAGAAAAATAACCGAGTTCTAAGGAGTCTTAATATCACTGATCTTTCTTTATCAGGCATTGTTTCAGCTCAAGCGATCTTTTCTCGCGGCCGAAATATCCCGAAAGTCCAATCTCAATGAGTGTAGCATCGAGTATCAACCAATCCTCATATTTATACCGAGGCCGGCTATCTCACTACTTTCTAATGGCCAAGTTTGTTCAACTAAGGTTCTAAGGTCCGTTAGTGCTTTATGACACCACACAGCGGCCCCGTATTCTCCTCGATTTAACACAAGGGATACCGGTACCAACAAATGTGTCACATAAACGCAGCCATCACTTCAACCATATCAATCTATGTCGTACAGTCTCCACAATCTATTGTTGCTTACCTAAAAGGTGTCATAGATCTGGGGTGTAGGGTCTTTTAGTAATAACCCAAACCAGTCCTCAAAGATAAAGCATGCAAACACACAATGTAAAGCAATTTAAAAATGAACTAAGCTTTAAGGTAACCCCACTTTTTTTAAAAATTCCCCAACAGAGTCGCCAGTTCTGTGATACAGAGGCAGAACCGACTGTTATACTGGTTTTACGTTTGTGTTTGCAAATATTGTGGTAAGCAAGAGTCGCCACCGACTTTTCTTTTATCCAACAAAGGAAAGGGTAAAAAGAACAAAAAAAGACCTTTCGAGAGTTTTTTGAGTAAGGGGGTAGATTATGGAAAGGGAAGGTGTTAGCACCCTTTCCATCCGTAGTTTTCTACGGGCTCTTAGATGCTTAGCTCATTTTGAAAATACTTTGTGCTTTTTGTGTTTTTGAAAAGTATTTTTTTGAAATGCCAATAGTAAGGCGATTTGCTTTATGATAACTCTTGTATCAGTCCTCAAGAGTGTTGATAAAGTGTTTTTGAAAATGTTTTTGAAAGTGGTTTTGTGTAAGTGTAAAAGTTTGTTTTGAGCATAGCATCTAGGAACTATCTACTTTACTCGAAAGGATTGTTCTTTTCCTCTTTTCCTTTAGACAATGCTATCCTACTATTAGTGAGTAGGTAACCCTATCATTGGATGTGTTGAGGGATATTCGAAGGGACGTTTATAGTCATAAAGGCAACTGGGCAAGAAACCTTAGTAACTATCCTAGGGTTTTAAGATCATTTTTATCGAGGAAACATAGAGAGGGTCATCGAGGGACTTATGATCTTTAAACCGGGGGGTAGCCACTAAAATCTTTCACGTTTCAAGAGTTTTGACTGCTTTCCAAAGGCAACCAAATTGGGGTACCCTAAAGGTGCATGTGATACAGTGGCAGAATCGACTGTTTAATACTGGTTTGTGTTTTTTTTTTCGAAAATGTCGCGGTAAGCAAGAGTCGTCACTGACTTTTCTTTTATCCAACAAAGGAAAGGGTGAAAAGAACAGAAAAAGACCTTTTTTAAAGATTTTCTAAGTAAGGGGTAGATTATGGAAAGGGACGGTATTAGCACCCTTTCCATCTATGGTTTTCCACAGGCTCTTAGGTACTTGCTCATTTTTGAAAACTATTTGTGTGTTTATGGTTTTGAAAGTTTTTGTTTGCTTTATGGTAACTCTGTTATCAGTCCTCAAGAGTGTGATAAAGCATTTTTGGAAAGATTTTTTTGAAAGTGTGTAAGTGTGAAAATTTTAGGTTTGAGCAAGTACTTAAGAACAGTCTACCTACTCGAAAAAGGATGTTATTTTCCTTCTTTTCTTTAGATAGTGCTATCCTACTATTAGTGAGTAGGTATCCCTATCGTCGGATGTTGAGGGACAATCGAAGGGACGTTTTACAATCACGAAGGCAACTTGTGGAGACACTTTAGCAATTTTCTTTTAGGGACTAGATCATTTGTCGAAAGGCAATTGTAGGGTCATCGAGGGACTATGATTTTTTTATTTATGTATGGGTCTTTACTAAAGCGTTCCTGCCTCATGACTGTTTTATTTAAAGGCAATCAAGGTGGGAGATACCTTAGAGGTGCGCATGTGCAAGTGTGTTAAGATTCGGTTATTTATCTTACATTATTAAGTTTGCTAACGTTTTAATTTGCAGTCTTATCATGCACGCCTAGTTACTAACCGTTAATATTTACAGAAATTTAAAGTGCAAAAATTTAAATCCTAGGCTATTACAACACTTTGGGACAATTACATAAAAAAGTGCAAGAAAATAAAATGCAGAATTTTAAATCTAGACTGTTACATCCCATAATCAGTTACATTATTTATATAAATTGCGAGAATAAAAATAACGCGCACGAAATAAAAATTACGTCTAAAAATCCTAAGAAAATTCTAAGTAAACAAGAAAAATATTTTTTGTTTTATTTTTATTTATTTCAAGAAAAATAATTAAACTAAATCTAAATTTAATTTAAGAAAATAAATATTGAATGAAATTAATCTAATTCTAATATTTTTGCATTTTTTATTAAGAAAACATTTGAAACATAAATTAAATCCTAAATTCTAGTTCATTTTAAAATAAGAAAGTAGTTAAAATTTAATTAATTAATTAATTAAAGCATTTCATTATTTTAATTAAAAAGAAAGTCTAAGGCTAATTTTTTTGTGAGTTTTTTTTTATTATTTGCTTAATTAAGTAAAGAAGATAAAAGAAATTAAAACATTACAAAAATAAAATTAGATGGGCCTGAGATAGTAAAAAAAAAGTGGGGTGTGGTTGTTGAATTTGCTGGCCCGTGAAGGGAGAGGCCTAGATTTGCTTCTGGATTCAATGTGGATTGGTATTGATGGCACATGGTGAGCCCGCAGATGGAGTGCGTTAGATCTGATCAGATGGACATCTGATGGCACATGTCTGATGGTGTATAATGCACATCTAGCTACGAGGAGCACTGGATCTGTATGAAACAAGTTAGAAAATATAAAAATGGAGCTTACTAAGGCGTTTTGTGATGTTTCAGGGCTTGGTAATGATTGTAAAAGCTTCAGGGAGCCTCCAGGAATGTATTTGGATCTTTTGTTTGGACTGAGAAAGGCTGGAACCTAAAATGCGAATTTTTACAACTTTGATAATTTTTGCAAAATTTGTAGAGCTTTTCTAGGCTGTATCCCATGTGTATTGAAGCTTGCTTATGTGTCCTTTATATAGAGAGGAGGGAGGAGACAAGAGAACAAAGGTAATAACAACCATAAACATGTGTTTTTAAAGTCATGAATAATATTTTGTAACTTTTCCAAAGACATGGAATCTTGTCCTTTTTGAATTTGAATGAATGTGGAAACCTTTGCACGAAATTTTATGGGCCTAGGCTGTCCAAAACATCAACCCAAAGCTCAAAGCCCATTTCCAATTATTTTATACATTTTATTTTATATTTATTTGAAATAAATTAAAATAAATATGAATAAAATAGTTAGCAAATACAAGGCATGGCAAGAATAATTTTAGAGGTCCTATATAAACTTAGGAAGATGCTTTAAGTCCAAGAAATTGAGCCCTTGCCTTAAAACTTCAAATTTGCTCAATGCATAATTCTTGAAAATTCCCAAATTTTTCCAACTTGGGCAAGCCATAACTTGCTCAATTTTCATCTCGTGATGATGATCTTGGAATTTTTGGAAATCCCAAGATGTTTAATTAAATCCCTCTATTGATCAATTTTGCATTTGAAGATTTTATCTTGATGTAAAAGGTCTTGGAAAAAAGTGGCTTTTGTTGACTTTCTGAAAATGACATGTAATGTATGAGATTGTATCTTTCAAATGGTGCATTTCTTGGATTTGAGGGCTAAAGAGAAGTTGTAGGGAACGAGATTATCTTTAATATGAGATTTGGTTGAGGGGAAATGGATGAAGTATGTGAAAGTTATGCCTGGTCAAAGTTCAGTTGACTTTTCCTATAGAAACCCTACTTTAGCAATTTTGACTTTTGATGAATTAGGGGCATTTCTTGAGGAATCATGATCAACCCTTGATTAAATGATAGATATTACTTCAAAATGTTTAGGTTGACCAAAAACCTTGAAGTTTGACTGTATATAGGCCATAGTTGACTTTTGACCTAGCACAATTGATTTTCCAATACTTGAGCAATTGACTGAGCAAACTTATTGTGCAAGGCATGAAATTTGGCATGGATGATCTTGAGGACATATTAGGACAATGAAGGATATTTGGGATCCTTGGAGCTCAACCATCTTGATGAAAATTGAAACCCTAGTTGGGGGTTCATTGCCTTAGGAGGAGAATTGTCTGGTCAATTCTTGGTCAACCTTGAGCAATTGAGAACCTCTAGGAGTATGTCTTGTGTGAAAATGGGAGGGGAAATTTTGGGGTACAACAGTGCGCATGTGCAATTGTGTTGTTTTCAGTTATTTTAGTCTTGTGTTAAGTTTGCTAGCGTTTTGTTTTTCATTCTCTTGCCATACAATCCTAGTTAGCATACATCTAAACAGTTTATAATTTGCAGTAATTAAAAGTGCGAAAAGGTAAAATCCTAACTATTACATGGCTTCGGGGAGGGGGATTATTACAAGTCCAAAATGGGGAAAATTTCAAAAGCAGCAAAGTAAAGTCCTAGTTAAGTCTATTACATCCTAGTAAGCAGATACAATAATATGCAAAAGTGCGACAGTAAAAGTAAACGCGCGAATTGAAAATACGTCTAAAATTCCTAAGAAAAATGAAATCTTTTTGTTTGTTTTTTACCTATGGAAAGAAATTAAATTTTAAAATCCTAAGTCTATTTATTTTTAAATTAAGAAAAGGGTTAAAATAATTAATCAATTAATTTACAAAATTTTAATTGAGAAAATACTAACCTAATATTTTTTGTGATTTTTTATCTGATTTTATAATGCTATAAAAAAACAATTAAAAGCAAAATAAAATGGGTCAGGATAGTAAAGGGTAACAGGGGGCGTGCATTGGATTTTTGTTTAGCCCAAATGAAAATAAGCCCAGGCCACATTGAGATCCTGTGCCATTGGCCATTGAGGGTCCATCATGAGGTGGTACTCCTGGAGCATTGAATCTGATCTCCTTGTCATTCATTGGCTGGAACTTGAAGGCGCATGGGAAGTGTTTGAAACGCAGCACGCTGGATCTGCAAGATAATTGTTAGAAGAAACATAATACATGACCTGGGTATCGAACCCAGACCCCTTCCACTGCACACGTTCCTCTTTACCATCTGAGTTGTTTGTTCATTCATTGGTACAAATAAAATCATAGCATTCCATTAGCAAAACAAATCATATATATATATATATATATATATATATATATATATATATATATATATATATATATATATATATATATATATATATATATATATATATATATATATATATATATATATATATATATAATTCGAAATCAACACATGCACGCTGCACAAGCCAAAAGGACAGAGATGCCTAGATTTTGAGATTCGAAGGAATCCGTTTCACATGCCCTAGTAATGGTATAATGTTACTTTAGTACTGATTTCACGTGTAACTCGTTAAAACAATACAAACATCATTCATAGCATGGATATACAATCAATATGGATTTAAATTACATATTGAATGAGTTTGAGATTGAAGGCCTATTACCAACGGAGGGAATGAGTGGAATTCTTGCTTTAGATTGAGGAGGCCTGCAAAGATTGCTTCGATTCTGACAACTTTGTGAAGGTTTAGAGAATTTGGGGTGGTTTTCTGGGGCAGCTTCTTGTGTGTGTAGGCAATGTTTTTGTCTCTGGAGGCAATGTTTCGTTTGGATAATACGTGTGTGTCTGGACCTTTAATAGACAATCATGTCTTGTATTTATAGGGGTGTGGTGGTGGGCGAAAATGGCATCAATCAACCATTAACCATGGCTTTGAAAGCAAAATCGAAAGTTTTAAGAAGTTGCCATTTTTGATGATTTTCTACCATTTTGGCCTTTTAGTGAACCTAGACAGGTTTCATCCCATTCAAATTTTCATATCTTGACTCCTTCGAATGCTCCTAATCTTTGTTCTTCGATGGCTCTGAGTTCCCAATTCAAATGGTCCAAGGCCTCATGACCATAGCCTCTTCGATTGGGTGACTATCTGCCTTAGTTGCTTGATCTGAAAACTATCCAATTAGCTTAATCGAATAGTTCTTATTCCTTTCTATTTCTTTCCTTCAATTCAACCACCTCTCCCTCTTTGTCTGTCGAAGCTTCCTTTTTTCGTCTCCTTCAAATGTAGTTATGCAAGTGGCTCTTTGATTCCAACTCCCACCTTTTGCTTACGTCTATAAAAATATCTTTCTTGCTGATCACTAGTTCACCTTTGATTGGTGAATGTAGCTTATATGCGCCAATCGAAGGATGACTTATGAGCACCAAGCCTTTACTTTGATTACCCAACTCTTTCCTTTCCTGTTCAGGCACATGCCTGAAACACATTGATCCCCAAAACTCTAAGATGACTCATATTTGGCTGATTTATCTCTAACTGTCCTTCGACCATGTCATGCTTGAAGATGGCATGTCCTTTGAACCAATAGATTTCCACGTGTTTCTTTGGATAAGATAAGAGCTTTTTGAATTCTAAATATTCTTCTTTTTGAAGAGCATATTCAGGAAACATGTCAATCGAAAGGTGTCTTCCTTGTAACGCTTTGAATGGCTTACATATCCATGTTCGAAAATGAACCTTTCGATGGGGCTCATTACCATCTCTCCCAATCGAAGGCTTCATAAAAGCCTTCTCACAATTTCTTTCGAACTAGCGCTCCTTCAGTCCTAGTGTTTCATTGGGCATTAAATTAGCCTGCATACTGCTGTCAAAACTGCTTCGACCTAAAAATCCTTAGGCATATTTTCAGCCTTCGACCTACATTTTGTCATGTACACTTATTTTCTTTCTTTCAGCTGTGCCATTATGTTGAGGTGTATAGGGTGTCATGGAAATCATTTGAAGCTCTGGAACTCACACATCTTGGTGAAAAGTGAAATTAGTTGAAAGGCCATTGCTTAGGAGGAGAATTTATCTGATCAATTCTTGGTCAACCTTGAGCAATTGGGGACCTTAATGAGTATGCCTTGAATAAAAATGGGAGGGCAAATTTTGGGGTACAATAAGATGCAATGTTTTCAAGGACCTTAAATGATTTAAATTTTCTAGCCAAAAAGGAAACAAAACAAAGATTGCATTAATATAAAAAATTACAAGTGTCTCTTGGGCTTACAATGAAAAATAAAAAAGGGTCTCAAAGAGAAAACAAAAACTCCTAAGACCTAAAACTCAAGTCTCCCACGGACGCTTCCTCTTTGTGTCGATGTATGTATTAAGGCTTTGCTCCTCGTGAAGTCGCTTTGTGAGCTCCAACACTTTCTTATCGCTTGCATAGAATTAAGCTTCAGAGGTGTCTCATTCTCCCTTGAGTTGAATCCAAGATTTCTACAATTATTATTAAGCTTCAGAGGTGTCTCATTCTCGCTTTGTAGAATTAATATTGTATAATACTATTATTATTTATGTGGGCCTATTTTAATGTTAGAAGTAGTAGAAAGGAAGATGTAGGAATTTAAGCCCAATAAGAATAATAGAATGATAATATTATTATATTAGTTATTTTAGAAATAATAAGAAGAATATAAGTGTCAGTAGAGAGAAAGAGGAGTAAGGGTTTGAAAGAGATACATAAAAATGTAAAGAGGAGACAAAATTAGGTGCAATCAGAGAATTAGAGCAACATTCAATTCAAAGTAAGAATGAGGTTTTGACTCTATAACATGGTATATAACAAATGTTATGGTGGATAGCAACATGTTTAGGTTAAAATCTCTAATTTTTATGATTTTGACATTGTTAGATTTTGATGAATAGTCTTTGATATGTGATGATTAATTATATTTAGAATTGAATTAATGATAATTAATCTATCTTAATTTACATTGTTCTTTTTCATATATGATAGCTATATTTACATATATGTATTGTTCTTTTTCATATATGATAGCTATATGTTTAAATATATGTATTGCTTCATTACGATATGTACAATAAGTAGCATATTGTAGCGTAGCGTAGCGACGTGTCATATGGAAAAACTAATTTTAATGTTCAAGTTTACTGATATTGTACGGTTAATTGAGAATGTGTCAATTTGATAGCAAGTGGTATATGTCATATTATAGCGTTCATAATGTAGCGTCACATATGAAACTAATGAAAAGTACATACAATTTGATAGTTTTTTGTCACGTTACTGTAGCGGCATTTGATAGCACACATACGAATTCAATTGGTATATGACTATTTGGTATTGTAGACTTATGTTAAGCATCACGTTTTCAAGTAACTCACACATATATATTTAATAATAATAATAATAATAATAATAATAATAATAATAATAATAATAATAATAATAATAATAATAATAATAATAATAATAATAATAATAATAATAATAATAATAATAATAATAATAATAATAATGATAATAATAATAATTTAATATTATTAGTATAATAATATAGTAGAAGTTTTGTAAGTAGAAATAATAGAACTTTTAGCCGATAATCAATTAACTGGAAATAGTCGTAATAGTCTGAATAATTATGCGGTTTATTTGTAGTAAATTTGGGTTGACTCGTTGTATTGTGTTCTTTGTTGAAAAATGTTGAATTATTGCTAAGTTGTAGGCTTATGGCCAATGTTGAATTATTGCTAAGTTGTAGGCTTATGGCCATTATTGAATTGTTGTTAAGTTGCTGTCGAATTGTTGTTGTTGGGTTGTTGTTGTTAAGTTGCTGTTGAAATATTATCGTTGTGTCGTTGTTGTTGAATGGTTGATGTTGTAGTTGTTGTTGTGTTTCATATGTTGTCACATACATAGCATATCAAGTTGGGAGCTCATGCTCTGTAAGTTGGCCTGGATTGACAAAAATTAAGTTGAAGACTTATGCCTTGTTGATGGCTCTATTAATTGGTTGATTTCTAAGTTGGGAGTTTTGCTACATTGGTACCACATGCATGTGCATTGTATAAGTCGCATTCTGCGTTGCATTCTTGTTGTTGTTGTGTGGATGAATCGATCATGTTAAAGAATTGTGAAGTGGTGATCTTTATATGCACTGATTCTAATATATTATTTGTCATACATTCTATTATATCGTTAGATATCTCACCCCTTCTGTTTGAATGTTACCTCTATGTTGGTAACGTGCAGGTAATCCAGAATGAAGGTTGTTTCCCTTTATTAATTCTAGTCAGTGTCGTTGCTTTGATACGTAACACTCAGGGGGATGAACATTTGTTGCTTTATTGTTGGTTTTACTTCCGTTGCTGAATTTTAAGTCAATTTCGTTAAGTACTTGTTGTTTTGAAGTTGTTTTCAGTTGGACAAAGATGTTATGTTGCTTCAGGTTGAATTTTGTGAATTCGCTGCGTAGTAATGAATGTTGTTTTATTTTTTAAGACTCAACAGGTTATTATCGGTTCACCTGAAATATTGTGTTATGTATCTGATTTACAGGTGATTTATTGTTGTTGTTTCCAAGTTGAAAGTGTAACATTCTATTTGTTTGTTGGAAATTTTGTAACTCTGATTCTATATAATTTGTTGAGTAAAATTTGGGTGTTACAAAACACGTAACAAAATGTAGAAAATAAAAATATGTAGTTCCTAGGGATCAAACCCATGCCCTTTTCAATATTAACCTCGGCTTTTAAAACATCAAGGTGTTAAGTAGAGACTTTTCATGACGACCTTAGTAACCTCGCAAGGGTTGCCGAGGTAAAACGAATTTCACGACCGATGCTACAAGCGTTATTTGTAGTTGTGATTGTGTTACTATTGTAATTTGTTTGAACACAAGAGTTATTGCTCATATTTGTGTTAAACAATATGTACTTAAACATTTGTGTAATTCGATTGTAAGAAGCAATATGTAAACACATTATCCAATTGTAAGTTGATTAAGTCCTTTTCTAAGGCATTGAGAAATCTCCTTCAAGGGACCAGATTGATCAGAAATATTAATGAGTCAATGATCACTATATTTCTTAAGGGATCACTAACAGATTATCATTGTTGTTGTTAGTCATCAGTGGGTAGCCCGTGTATATGTAATCTTTCAATATTAGTGGATAAAGTCATTTTCTAAGGCCCTTGACGGGTGAACAGGATTAACCTTTTCTAAGGTGAACATGTATAAACCGAAAGTGTCATTATTTCTCTTTTAAAGCATTGTTTCTAATTCTGATTGTTTGTGTAAAGCACTTCTAAACGATTTTTTTTTGAAATCCCAAGCAGAGGGACATTAGGGAATTCCCCACAACAGTCGATGATAGTAATGTCCTCCAATGATCGAGAACACCAGTGAATATCCAAATATCTGAGTAACATCAACCTATTAGACCATCTCAAGTGTTGCTCGTTCTTCACAACAGATCAGGGTAGGTGCGAAATAAACTACCTAGCCAACAGAAGAGTGCAACACATGAGGGTCCCCCTTCTATTCATGGTGGGAGAGTGAAGAGAATGCAAAATGTCTCCCAACAAAGTAGGCACCGGATTACGAGATATAAAAATGTTGACTGCGTTCACATCTATAAGTTGGTCAGGATTAGGAAATAATACCATCCCATAGATGAGAAGAGTCAAAACTTCTTCAAAGATTTGTAAATCCATAGTATCCCAGCAGTTTTGAGCCTTTTCCAACAAGAACTTGGCTAGAAACCCTTTGACACCACTTCTTATTTCCCAGTCAGCCATGACGTTGGATTGTTGCAAATGTAAAGCTCGAGCAATCTCCTCAGGGCTCGGGCCTCTTTCCATACCGTTGAAAGGTAATTAATCGAGAATAGGAATTCCTAAGAGTTGAGATAGTTCTTCCATAGTAGGCACAAGTTGGTAATCGGGGAAGGTAAAGCATTGGTGCAAAGGGTCTAAGAACTGTAAAAGTACTTTCATTGTGTCTTCATCAAAGCTTGAGGTAACCAGGTTGAGAAGTCATCCATGTCTTTTGGTGAACAGAGAATTCTCAGGGACCCTTGATGTTGATTATTTGAGTTGAAAAGGTACTCGTACGAGGTTGACTTGGATTGTATTCATGCGAGTGAGAGTCATGACCTACAAAACAGAATAAAGATGAATCTCGAAATCCTTGAAATGGTTAGTGTAAAATTCTATGGTATAATGTCATGATGTTATGTATAAGTATATACACAAGCAAATCAAACAAGTCCTTAGGTTTGGGCTTGCATGAGGTTCATAGGTAAGTACCCTCTTGAAGTTTAGTTGGTTCAACCTGTTCTAGAAAGTAAACGGGTTATAGGGAATCTCAATATCACTGATCTTTCTTCATCGAGCATTGTTTCAGCGCAAGCCTCTTTACTGGAGACCGAAATATCCCAAAAGTCTGATCTCAATGAGCGTAGTATCGAGTATCAACCAACTTCGGACTGCACCAAAGCCGGCTATCTCACTACTTCCTAATGGCCAAGTTATTCAATTAAGGTTCTAAGGTTAGTTATTGCTTCATGACACCACACAACGGCCCCTATTCTCCTCGACTACTCAAGGGCTACCGGTACCAACAAATGTGTCACACTAACGTAGCTATCGCTTTAACCATGTCGATATATCCCGCACAGTCTCCATGATCTATTGCTACTTATCTAAAAGGTGCCCCAGATCCGGGTAGAGGATCAAAACAAACCCAAACAAGGAACCATAATATAAAGAAAGCAAGTCAAATAAAGAAAGCAAGTAGAGGTGATCTAGCCCTAAGGTAACCGCACTTTTAAGTAATTATCCCCAGCAGAGTCACTAGTTCTGTAATACAGTGGGAGAACTAACGGTTTTTTTGCGTTTGAACGTAAATGTTGCAGATAGCAAGAGTCGCCACCGACTTTTCTTTTATCCAACAAAAGGAAAGGTTAAAAAGAATAGGAAAGATCTTTGGAGATGTTTTCTTGAGTTCGGGAGGTAGGTTATGAAAAGGGAAGGTGTTAACACCATTTTCATCCGTAGTTATCTACGGGATCTTAGTCGCTTGCTAGATCACTTGCTTTGTTTGAAAATGTGCTTGTGGTGTGGGTTTGAAAATATTTTGAAAATGTTTTTGTAATGATTCTCGTCTCTATAAGAATGCGTATAAAGTGTTTTGAATTTTGAAAAATGTTTCAATTGAAAGTGTTGGTGAGAAAATGTTTTTTTAGCTATGAGAAAGCAAGCAAGTACGAGCATCCTACCTACTCGAGAGGTCTTTGTTCTTTTCCTCCTCCTTTAGATGTTGCTATCTTACCATTGATTGATAATAAGCCCCATTGTTGGATGTGAAGGGACGAGCATGGGTCGTTTGTATAATTATAGAAGGAAACTTATGAGACGTTTTAGCAATTTCATTAGGGACTAGATCGTTTACCGGAGGCAGCATTGAGGGAATCGAGGGACTACGATCTTTTATCGAGGGTCTTTGCTAAAACGGCCATATTTGAGGGACATGACTATTTTCTGAGGCAACAAGTGAGATTACCCTAGAGGTGCATGTGTGCAAATTGTGTTTGATTGCATGCATTTAGTCTTTGATTAGGATTGTCTACTTGTTGGTTTTATCTTGTCATACATCCTAATTACTAACATTTGTATAAAGCAATAAAAATGAAGACAATAAATATCCTACGCTATTACAACCATATTGAACAGCAAGAAAATATAAAGAAAAGAATAAATAACATAAAAAGAGAGAAATGGTGATTCCTTCGATCCAGGCTGTAGACTCCTTCAATTCACCCTTCTTTTGCTTCCTTCGATTGGGGTTGGGAATCAGTGTGAACACCCTTCGTTTCTCCCTTCTTGCTCTTTTCGACCGGGGTCTGGAAGTCAGCGTAAACACTCTTTGTATCTCCCTTATTTCTCTTTTCGACTTGGTGCAAGATGAGCTTGTTTCTGAATGTTTGAAGTACCCAGCTTCTTCCTTCAATTACAAGAGTGCAAAGCCCCCAAGTGGAGATTCGAAAGACTTCAATATTTAGTCAATCGAAGGATACAGAAAACCTGTCTAAGGTTTGAAAATGAATCTAACAAAGGTAACTTTTGAAAGTTACAAACCAGTGGTTAGCACAAGTTTATTGGACACCAAAATCCAAAGTCTAACTAGTCAGAGTTGAAATTTTCAACACAAAGGCAGTGAGAATCGAAAGTTAAGACGTGGTCAACTTCCTAAATGGCATATCTACATTTTTATTTTATTGATATGTGCAAATGATATTTAACTAAAAAGTTCCAAGTTTAAAGAAAACTTACCTCTTGAAGTGCTAATCGAAGGAGCTGTATGTGACTTCCTTAGTGGTGGATGGAGCTTCGCTAAAACCTTCCTGAAGCTAGTTCAGTTGCTGCTTTGTTTGGGCAGTCACTGAATTGAAGGAGGGTGTGTGATATTGGTGAGTGAAACAAAGGTTAATATATAACATTCTACGGAGTGAATCAAAAGACTATAATGTTGTGGTTAGGGAATGAATCGAAGGTTGGTTATCTGGCAGTTGGGGAGTGGATCGAAGGATTCACTAGTGCATGAAGGGATCTGAGAGTTTTAGAGTTTGAATGTTTGAGAAAGTTTGAGAATATTTGAGAGTGTTTTAGAATTTGATAATTTTCCCACAACAAGAGTTTTTTCAGCTACCAGCGGCCCCCAAAATGTGTTGTGGAAGATCTTATTTATAGATGAAGTTAGTTGAGATTTGGGAGGGGAAAAAAGGGATTTGAACAAATTGGGTATGTTATTTTTGTAGCCTTTGAGGTGCAGTTTTTGTATACCAAATTGGTGCAAATATAGGAGCAGCGTAACAGGACTGCTTGCAGCAGTTTTGGAGCGTTGTGGCCAGTGTAGCAGGCTTAGACTTGCAGCACATAGGACTCTGGCCAGCAAGCATCTTTGAATATTTCTCTTTCGTTTTGACCAACTAGATCCATCCTTCGACCATACTCCTCTTCAGACAAAAATATTTGTGTCCAATCAAAGTGTCATTCAAATGGGTCCCTTGTGTATCACTTGAAGGGGACACCCAGATACGTCATAGTGTAGAGACTATGCGTGTTGAATGTTTTCAAGAGGGAATCAAAGCTTATATGCAGGAGGTCATTTCCTTCTGAATCGAAGGACATTTTCAGAAGGCCATTTCCCTCTGCATCGAAAGGGATCAGCATGAAGCCACTAATCTTCTGAATCGAAGGTGGCTTTCAGAAGGCCCTTGCCTTCTGAATCGAAAGAAGCTGGTATGGAGCCACCAACTTTTGGATCGAAGGAAGCTTTCAGAAGGCCCTTTCCTTCTGAATCGAAGGAAGTTATTTCAAGGGAAACAAATGCCCAGTCGAAGCTAGCTTGCAGGGATGAGTTCAGTCGAAGCTAGCATGAGTCGAAGCAGTGTCCAGTTGAAGCTAGTATGAGTCGAAGCAAGCTTGCTTTTCTTCAATTATGTCCACAAAAAAATAAAATTTATCTGCTTTTCTCTTTCAATACTTACCTCTTTGACTTGATGCTTGAAAATCCAATATGATCCAATTGTATTTGTGCAGCCTTGACCCAGTAGGAATTTTGTGAGAAAAATCTTGAGAAATGAGAGGGCAAATTTTGGGGTACAACAAATGCCTCTGTTCAATCTTCTTAAACCTGAAGAGTTAGATTGGCGAGTCCACTATTCGAGACTTGAAGCTAGAAGATGATTGGCCACTAGAGTGCCCAAAAATTTGCACTTGATGATGTGGTGGTCGATTATGTAGGGAATGAGCTTAAAGATGCCATTTGGAGAGGTGATGGAGAATTGTCGGAGATTGGCTTACGGATGCCACCCAAAAGTGATTGTTGACAAAAATTAGACTAAGTATAAGCTTGACTTCAACTGGAAAAGAATCAGAATAAATCTTTGGTTGATTTAAACTGAACCAGAATAAGTGTCTACCGAAACAGAATCAGGATAAACCATTGACCAATTTAAACTGAACCAGCAGAAGTCTTGAATAATCTTTAACTGGGAAAGAATCAGAATAAATCTTTGGGGAGATTTAACTGAACCAGAGAAAGTGTCTACCGAAATAGAATCAGGATAAACCATTGATCGATTTAAACTGAACCAGCATAGGTCTTGAATAATCTTTAACTGGGAAAGAATCAGAATAAATCTTTAGGGCGATTTAACTAAACTAGAGAAAGTGTCTATCAGAATGGAATCAGGATAAACCATCGATCGATTTAAACTGAACCAGCAGAGGTCTTGAATAATCTTTAACTGGGAAAGAATTAGAATAAATCTTTGGGGCGATTTAACCGAACCAGAAAAAGTGTCTACCGGAACGGAATCAGGATAAACCATTGATCGATTTAAACTGAGCCAACAAAGGTCTGAAGGAAGTGTTTATCATGTAAGTAGTCACCCCGTTCTGTTTCGGGAATTGATCTACAATCAATCTGTTTGCAGATAGTTGTCATGTCTCATTTCAGGTATTAATTTGAAACTTTGTTGAAGATTGGTAATGACATTTGTTTTCTTTCTAACTTTCTTGAAAAAGGTAATGAGTCAGTTGTATGCAGTGTCATGATGCACGAGATGTATCGAGTAATGATGTTCTCAAAATAAATGAGATTTCGATATATGCATTTGTGCTGTTGATGCTATGATGTTTGTAAAATGATGTATGAATGCAATGTATGAACGTATCAGTTGTTCTGCTACGGTGTTGTTGGAATGGGAAAATAAATTCCTGACTGCTGCTGGGGATGTAAGTCTTCATATTTTGTTGAAGTTGAAATACTGATAGACGGATTTCCATTGTTTAGAGAAATAAACTCTATTGGGAAAGAGAAAATTCGTGCATTGTTTGGGGAATTTGTGAAATACTGCTGGGGAATCCTGAGAAGCTTGGCGACTTCACTGGGGAATTTTTGGAGCAATAATTGGAAATTTTGCTCTGCCGGGGATATGAGAATACCTGACACTATTAGGCTGCATACTGAGAATATGGAAATGACCTTGTAGCAGGATGTCTTTGCCTCTGTACCTGCTGGAGAAGGTACCTGCTGGAGGAAATATTTGCGGGGATTTTGCAGATGGCCTTTAGACATTGTCCTATTTCTTAAAGCCATTAGTAATTGTCTTTATGTTTTTTGTGCATATATTTGTAAGTGGTAACCATATTCAAATGCATATGTTCAAAAATAATCACTGGACATTTTCGCAAACAAAACAGGAAAATAAATAGTTTTGCACTTTCAAAGGAATAACCTTGTATTAACTTGAATAAGAGTTTTTGTACAAGGAAACGAACATCCTAATAAGAGAATGTTGTCGTAAGAATAAAACTTTACAAAATAGCATACAAAGAAAAACAGCTATGTAAAATAATCCCATTGGGTTCCCATTCTACTATTGATTTTATGTCTTCGAGCGTCTCATCCCTTTTGTTGCTTGTCTGAAGCTGATTGGATTGATTAGTACCATTTAAACTTGACAGTTGATACTGAAGATCGGCTGTAAGGTGATCCAACGGGACATAGTTATACGCTTTAAATCCCTAACTTTTGCCTAGACCGCCCTTTCGGGTTTTCAGTCCACCGGGATACCCTTTTTTGCCCAAGCCACCTTTTTAGGTTTTCGACTTGTCGGGTGTACAGATTTTTTCTTGTATATCCCTAATTTTGCTCGAACCCTTTTGGTTTGCTGGGATGCCCAAATTTTTTCCTAGGCCATTCGACCTAGCGGGTCTTTGTTCATGCGTAGTATCTTTTAACTATGTTCGTGTTTACAGGGTGCAGAAGGTCGTCACATCCATAGTGGTTAAGATCATGGATCCACCAGAAAATATGTTCTTGATCAAAAATGGCCCTTCATATGTGGGAGTCCATTTTCCCCTGGGATCACCTTGCGGCAGGATAATGCGCTTAATTACTAGGTCACCAGCCTGATATACCTGAAGTTTGAGCTTCTTGTTAAAAGCTTTAATCATACGTTTTTGATACATCTGGCCATGGAAGACAGCCGCAAGCCTCTTCTCGTCAATCAGGATTAATTGGTTAAGTCGAGTCTCAACCCATTCGTCTTCATTCAAACTTGTATCCTTCAGGATTCTCAAGGAAGGGATCTGAACTTCTATGGGTAGGACAACTTCCATACCGTACACCAGAGAGAAAGGAGTTGCCCCTGTTGGGGTACGCACCGTGGTACGGTAACCATGAAGAGCAAATGGTAACATCTCATTCCAGTATTTATATGTCACTGTCATCTTCTGGATGATCTTCTTGATATTTTTATTAGCAGCTTCTACAGCGCCATTCATCTTCGACCGGTAAGGGTAATAGTTATGATGATGGATCTTGAATTGCGTGCAGAGCTCATTGATCATAATATTGTTGAGATTGGTACCATTATCTGTAATGATTATTTTTGGAATACCATAACAACAGATAAGATTATGTCTGATGAATCGGGTCACAACGTTCTTGGTAACAGAAGCAAATGAAGCTGCCTCGACCCATTTTGTGAAGTAATCGATGACGACGAGGATGAAACGGTGTCCATTAGAAGTTGTAGGCCTAATCTCCCCGATCATATTGATGCCCCACATTGCGAATGGACAGGGAGCAGTCAAGACGTTTAGAGGAACCAGAGGCACATGTACTTTATCAGCATAAATTTGGCATTTGTGACAAGTTCACGAATGTTGATAACAGTCTGCTTCCATAGTGGACCAATAGTATCCTGCCCGTAGGATCTTTTTAGCCATTGTGTGCCCACTAAAATGGGTAACAAAGGTACCTTCGTGCAAATCAGCCATAATCTTTTATGCCTCGCTCTTGTCTACACACCAAAGAAAGGTAGAGTCGTGGTTACGTTTGTAAAGGATTACGTTACTGAGGAAGAACTTGGCTAAGAAATTTCTTAGGAACTTCTTATTATTGACTTAAGCTCCCTCAGGATATTCTTGGGCTTCGAGATATATTTTAACTTCATGGAACCAGGGTTTGTCCACTACTTCTTTAGTATCAATCTCATAACAGTATACCGGTTCGTCCAACCTCTTAATAGTGATTTGAGGAGCCTCATTATCCCACCTGATTTTGAACATGGATGACATAGTAGCTAGCGTGTTCGCTAGTTGATTTTCCTCTCGTGGAAAATGCTCAAAGGTAATTTCTTCAAAATGTGGAATCAGTGTCAACACATGCTCTTTGTAAGGGATAATGTTAGGATGCTTCATGTCCTATTCTCCTTTGATTTGACTGATTACTAAGGCCGAGTCTCCAAATACACTTAAGGATTTGATCCTTAAGTCTATAGCAGCTTTGAGACCCATAATGCATGCTTCATATTCAGCCATATTGTTGGTACAATTGAAACACAACCTGGAAGTGAAAGGATTATGACATCCTTTGGGAGATATGATCACAACACCGATGCCATTGCCGAGTGCGTTGGAAGCTCCGTCAAAACCATAGTCCATCGGGATCCTTGTTCAGGTTCGTCATACAGTCTAGGTTCTTCACAATCATTCACTAACATGATATCCTCGTCCGGGAATTCAAAATTCATGGATTGATAGTCATCCACAGCCAGATGAGCCAAATGATCAGCTAGTACACTTCCTTTTATTGTTTTTTGGGTAGTATATTGAATGTCGTATTCGGTTAAGACCATTTGCCATCTTGTTATTCTTCCAGAGAGAGCGAGCTTCTCGAATATGTATTTAATATGATTCATCTTAGATATCAATAAGGTAGTGTGGGTCATCATATACTGTCTTAGCCGGCAAGCAGCCCATGCCAGAGCGCAACAAGTTTTCTCGAGTAGTGAATATCTGGTTTCACAGTCGGTAAACTTTTTGCTCAGGTAGTAAATTGCATGCTCTTTTTGGCCAGATTTGTCATGCTGCCCAAGCACACACCCCATTGAATTTTCCAATAATGTTAAGTACATGATCAGAGGTCTTCCTTCAACTGGCGACATCAAACTTGGAGGCTCTTGAAGGTACTCCTTGATCCTGTCAAAGACAGTCTGGCAGTCGTCATTCCACTTCACCACTTGATCTTTCTTCAGTAATTTGAAGATTGCCTCACAAGTAGCGGTTAGATGGGAAATAAATCTGGATATGTAGTTTAGACGTCCCAAGAATCCCCTAACCTCCTTCTCAGTGCAAGGAGTTGACATTTCTTGTATGGATTTTACCTTCGCAGGGTCTACTTCAATGCCTTTGCTGCTGACAACGAAGCCTAAGAGCTTACCAGATCTTACTCCAAAGGTGCATTTATTCGGGTTCAACCTTAGTTTGTATTTCTTCAGTCTTTCAAATAGCTTCTGTAGGTGGTAAAGATGTTCCTCTTCAGTTTGAGATCTGGCTATCATATCATCAACATAGACCTCTATCTCGTGATGGATCATATTTTGAAACAAAGCTACCATGGCACGCTGATAGGTTTCTCCGACATTCTTTAACCCAAATGGCATAACTTTGTAGCAGAAAGTGCCCCATTGCGTGATGAAGTTCGTTTTCTCCATGTCCTCAGGTTCCATTTTGATCTGATTGTACCCGGAGAAACCATCCATGAAAGAGAATACCTTGTGTTGTGCGGTGTTGTCAACCAGAACATCAATATGGAGAAGTGAAAATTCATCCTTGGGGCTTGCCCTATTCAGGTCTCTGTAATCCACACACATACGTACCTTACAGTCCTTCTTAGGTACCGGAACAACATTAGCAACCCATTATGGATAGGAGGTAACAGCTAAGAAACCAGCGTTGAACTACTTCGTGACCTCAACCTTGATCTTTTCTGACATCTCTGGCCGCATACAATGAACCTTCTGTTTTACTGGGGGCAGTCTGCTTTCGTCGGCAGGCGATGGACCACGATATCAATGTCGAGTCTTGGCATGTCTTCGTATGACCAGGTAAAGACCTTAACATAGTCATGTAGCATATGAATTAAACACTCATTGACACTATACTCCAGATTGGCACCTATCTTGACTTCCTTCTTGTCCTCTTTAGTATCCAAGTTTACTATTTCAAATGGATCTTCACGGGGTTGTATTGCCCTTTCTTTCTGTTGTAACAGTCTGGCAAGTTCCCCTAATACTTCACAATATTCCTCACCTTTGTCCTCGGCTTGGTAGATCGGACTTTCAAAGTTATAATTGGCAATAGCAGAACCGTTATCAATGGGATTCAGAGTGGATGTGGACCTGCATTTTGATATGTGAGTGTGTGTAAGAGCATAACTATTTTTGATAAAGTAAAAAGTAGAAAAGAAAAACAAGGAGCGTAAAACTTGCATGCAAAACGTCTAATGATTTATTAATGACATATGAAGATGAAGTGATAACCCTCACATATAGACCATTGTGCCCCAGGTAAGACACAAGGCTTTAGAGTTTCAATTGTTTAAATATTACATATCCAAAAACTAAAAGACAATTACTCTTGAATAAAAGTAATATGAACAAAATTTTTAGCCTCCCAATTGTTGAGTTCCCCGCTGGTAGTTGGGAAGATCCACTTGTCCATGTCACAGTCGCTATCACTATCCTCCAACGTATTGACTCCATGGTTGCTGATGCATAGTGGCGGTCTCCCAGCGCGAGCACGACATATAACTTTTTGGGCCTCTGAAGTAAAACCCAAACCAAAGTTATCAGATTTGTAGGGAATATCCGGAAGTTGGCCCCAAATGGTACATCCACCCTCTTTAACTACTGCTTTAGCATCCTTCAAGGAAGCCATCTTTAATGGAGGTCTGGTAATCTTCAGAACCTTAGTAGCAGTCTTGGTTCCAATAATAGTCTGTGGAACCTCCTCAAAGTTCTGACAGGGGGTCTCAATGAACTCGCCGTGCATTTCAACATACCTGAAAGAGTTCAGGTGGCTCACCATGTATTCCTCCTCACCATGGACTGTGATAATATTTCCATTGATTGGATACTTCAACATCTGATGTAGAGTAGAAGTAACAGCACCAGTCCCATAGATCCAGGGTCGACCCAATAAATAGGAATAAGACTGTGTTAGAACAAGATTGGTTCTGATCATATCTCAGAGTTTTGATGATAATGATAAATTATATTTTATATAATTGATACTCTGATGAACGTATTTAATTGTTTCAGATAATGTTCTGACAGAAGCATTTTGATGTGCTGAGCTGAAAATAAATGAAGAAGTTCTTTGATGAAAGAACTATTTGTTTTAGTGCAAGTGCTGATGCTAATGCTGACTCTGGTAAGATAATTATTTAAATACATCTTCTAACGCTTAGCAAGTTTCTGTGTAAGCTATGTTTCAGAAGTTCTTTGAAAGCAAGCGCTGATCAGAAGTTGTTAGCAAGCAAGCGTTGTTTAGAAGATATGCAAGCATGTTCTGATTCAAGACGTGAAGCTAAGTTCTAAAAGAATATAAAAGCTAAACAAGTCTTGTCAAGCTTCAGGAAACATGCTCTTACAAGTTCCGTTTGCTCATTTAATGCAAAGACGGCTACATGCACTCAAGTGTCTACGCTAGTTCATTGGAAAATGGAATAGTGCAAGGAAACACGCAAACATTTAATGCTCTCCACATTTGAAGGAAGCAACGATCATTTTGTTCTTACTATATATAGAAGGACATTTATTGCAAGCCAACTACTAAGAGAGAACTCATTAATTTCAAAAGAAGCAAGAACAACGTGAAAATATTCTGGGCTCACAAATAATTTTCATACACTTTGTGCAATATTATTATTAGTGAAATATCACAGTTGTGATATAGCTTTCTTAGAAGCAAACTTTGTTCACTATCTGTAAAGATTTAACTCTTGTAATTGTTCCTTGAGAGACCAAGTTTGGTCATATTTCTCAAGTAGACTAGGACTAGTTTAAGTCTTAGTGGTGTGAGTCACTTGTAAGATTACTTGTGCATTTTTAGTCGCAACAGTTATTGTGTGATTGTAATCAGTTGATTATAGTGAATTAAGTCCTTGTTAATAAAGGCTAAATCACCTTGGCGGGTGGACTGGAGTAGTTTGAGTTCAAACAAACCAGGATAAAAATAACCTTGTCTTTCCATTATTGTTGAGCCTTTAAGAAAAAGAAAAGGAGAAACTTATTCAACCCCCCCCCCCCCCCCCCCCCCCTTATAAGTGTTTTCTTAAGCTTCAATTGTTATCAGAGCTTGACTCTGAGTGCAACACTTAACCATGTTAGGAAAATATCTAGAAGAAAACACAAATGGCTACTGAACAAAACAACAATAGTTACAACAAACCTCCAGTGTTTGATGGAGAATATTTTGATTATTGGAAAGATAGACTAGAAAGTTTATTTCTAGGTCATGATAGTGATATATGGGATATAGTCTTGGATGGTTACACACATCCTACAGACTCGGAAGGTAACAAGATTGATAGAAAAAATATGGATAGACAACAAAAAGCTAATTTCAAAAATCATCATAGAGCTAGAAATATTTTTCTAAATGCTATCTCTAAAATGGAATATGAAAAACTCACAAATAGAGATACAACACATGATATGTTTGAGTCTCTTAAAATGACTCATGAAGGAAACACTCAAGTGAAGGAGTCTAAAGCTCTGGCTCTCGTCCAGAAATATGAAGCCTTCAAAGTAGAAGAAAGTGAATCTATATAGGCAATGTTCTCAAGGTTTCAAACTCTGATCGCTGGTCTGAGAGTTTTGAACAAGGGATACACTAAACCAGACCACGTTAAAAAGATCATCAGAAGCTTACCCAGAATATGGGCACCTATGGTCACTGCTTTCAAAGTATCAAAAGATCTGAACAACGTGTCTCTTAAAGAACTTACCAGCGCTCTCAGAAGTCATGAGATAGAACTTGATGAGCACGAGCCTAAGAAGAAAGATAAGTCTCTTGCCCTTAAATCAATTAAGAAATATGATACTAACGCTTTTCAGGCTGAAGAGGAAAACTCTGAAGAATTAGTGTCAGAAGAAGACGAACTATCCTTGCTCTCCAGAAGGATCAATCAGCTGTGGAAGCATAGACAGAAGAAGTTCAGGAACTTCAAGAAGTCAGAAGATAAACCAGAATCTTCTGGACACAAAAAGACAAACAGAAGAGAGATAATATGTTATGAATGCAAAGAACCTAGACACTACAAGAGTGATTGTCCAAAACTTCAAAGAGAAAAACCAAAGAAAAAGTTTGGTAGAAAGAAAGGGATGATGGCAAATTGGGATGATTCAGAATCCTTTGAAGATGAATCTGATTCTGAAGATGAGAATGCCAACCTAGCTCTAATGGCTACCACAGCAGATGACTCAGACTGTGAGTCAGACCCAAAAGAGGTATTTTCTGAATTTACTAGAGAAGAACTTGCTGAAAGTTTATCAAAACTTCTGGAAAACTATAGTAAGCTCAAAATCAAATACAAGAAACTCAAGAAGAGTCTTGCATATGATCTTGAGAAACATGAAACAGAAAAATCTGAACTCAAAGAAAATAATTTTAAATTTAAAGAATAAATTCAAAATGTTCAAAAAATTTCTAGTTCAGATTCTGTGTCAAGTTCAAAAGATATTCTGAAAGAATATGACTTTATATTTCAAACTTTTCTTGCCAAAAGCATAGATAGAAGCAAAATGGCTTCAATGATCTATGGAGTTAGTGGGAAAAACAGAAGAGGAATTGGATATGAACCTCCCAAAGGGAAGGAGACATATATACCAAAACCTGATGCTAAGATGACTTTCACTTACAAACCTCTGAACAAACAATTCAAGTTTGGACACACACGTGATATTAAATATACATCGCATTCTGGAAACTCTTATGCTAACTCAAAGTTCAACCAGAACTTGAAATACTCTAACCCAAGAGGACCCAAAAAGATATGGGTACCTAAGGATAAAATAATATTTGTTGCATATGTCCTTAACATCTCAATTGAGACACTAGTCATGGTACCTGGACTCTGGGTGCTCACGACACATGACGGGAAAAAAGTCTATGTTCCAAAAGCTGGAGGAGACGTCAAGTTTGGAGGTAATCAGAAAGGGAAGATTATTGGTTCTGGAACCTTTGGAAACGGTAACCTTTGATCTATCTCTAATGTTTTATTAGTAGAAGGATTAGCACATAACCTGTTGTCTATAAGTCAATTAAGTGACAACGGTTATGACATTATCTTTAATCAAAATTCCTGTAGAGCTGTTAGTCAAAAAGATAGAACAATCCTCTTTTCTGGCAAGAGAAATAACAACATATACAAAATTGATTTATCAGATCATAAATCTCAAAATGTTAAATGCCTTTTGTCTGTTAGCGATGAGCAATGGGTATGGCACAGAAGATTGGGACATGTCAGCTTAAGAAAAATCTCTCAACTAAATAAATTAAATTTAGTCAGAGGACTTCCCAATCTGAAGTACAACTCAGAAGCTCTGTGTGAAGCATGTCAAAAAGGAAAATTTTCAAAACCTTCCTTTAAATCCAAAAATGTTATTTCTTCCTCTAGGCCATTAGAACTACTTCATATTGATCTGTTTGGGCCAATTAAAAGTACATCCATCAGAGGCAAGAAGTATGGATTGGTCATTGTTGATGACTTCAGCATATGGACATGGGTTAAGTTTTTAAAACACAAGGATGAGTCACATTTTGTGTTCGTTGTCTTCTGTAACCAAGTGCAAAACGAAAAATATTTTAGAATTATAAAAGTCAGAAGTGATCATGGTGGAGAATTTGAAAACCATCATTTTGAAAAATATTTTAAAGAAAATGGTATTGTTCATAATTTCTCTTATCCTAGAACTCCCCAACAAAATGGAGTTGTAGAACTAAAGAATAGAACATTAAAAGAAATGGCCAGAATCATGATCAATGAAACAAATATGGCTAAGCACTTTTGGGCAAAAGTTGTGAACACAACATGTTATATTCAGAATAGAATCTCTATAAGACCTATTCTTGAAAAGACTCCCTATGAATTGTGGAAAAACAGAAAACCCAACATTTCTTATTTCCATCCTTTTGGATGTACTTGTTTTATTTTGAACACTAAAGAAAATCTGAACAAGTTTGATTCTAAAGCACAAAAGTGTTTTCTGCTTGGATATTCTGAATGCTCAAAAGGCTATAGAGTATACAACACAGAAAATCTGATTGTTGAATGTTACACTCCAAAATTTTCCCTCTCATATTTCCCAAAACATTGCAAGAATAATCTCCAAGTGGCTCAAGATTGCTCAAGAGTTGGACAGTCAAGTCACCTCTTAAGGCAGTCAACCTCAAATTAGGGTTTTGTGTTGCATCAAGGTCCTTGCATCCAAATGACCTCAAGTGCTCCCAAATGTCCTAATATGATCTCAAGTTCATCCATGTCAAATTTCAAGCCTTGTAGAGGAAGTTTGCTCAGTCAATTGCTCAAAGGGTCCAAAAATCGACTGTGCTAGAGCAAAAGTCAACTGTGATCCAAATACAGTCAAACTTCAATATTTTTTGTCAAAATTCTCATTTTGAAGGATATTTCATCATTTTATCAAGGGTTTATCACGATTCATCAAGGATTGCTCAAAATTCATCAAGACTCAAAAGTTGCTAAAATAGGGTTTTGTAGGAAAAGTCAACTCAACTTTTACCAAGCATAACTTTCTCATACTTTATGATAAATGACCCATCCAAATCTCATTTTTAAGAGGATGCAATTTCCTACAATCCATCTTCATACCCCAATATCAAGAAATGCACTCACAAAAAGTTACAAATTTGGACATTATAGGTCATTTTTGAAAGTCAACAAAAACACCTTTTTTTCCAAAGCTTATAACTTGATCATGGAATATCAAAATGATATGAGACCAAAAGGGTTGGTTATAGGACATCTCAAGCTTTCTAAAAGTCCAAGAACACCTCCAAAAGTTCAAAATTGAAGAAGTTATGCATTGTTGAAGTTGGGCATTTTTGAAAAATTGCCAAAAATCAACTATCCCCAAAACTTCAAATTTTGTCAAAGGGCCCCATTATTTTCCACTTGATTTGATCTTGTCACACTACACACGTGTCCTAGCTTCAGCCTTATGACTATTTATCAATTTTATTATTTAATTTGATTTTTTAATGAATTATTTCATTTTAAATCAATTTAAATCAAATAAAATCCAAACATTGATGATTTGATCTCTTTTTGGCTATTTCATGACCTAATCATCATCATCAAGTGAATCAAATTCGTATAATACATTCCATGTGCAAAAAGATTGGATTTTTGGCAAAATTGGAAGGTTATCAATGGAGGATCAAATCAAATCTCCAAGCATTGATGCACAAGGATTCAACCCATATTTGTTGACCTAATTCATTGCTTATTACATATACAAGTGAAAGACACCCGAATTTGAGGTGAGAGACTGCAAGAACATCAAAGGCAAACTTGAAAATTTTTCTAAAAAGTGTGAAACTGAAATCGTGCATAGAGGCCAATTCAGAAGCAAATCTCCACACTAATCCATTGATGGGCAATCATTGAAGCGAAACCAATCCCTAACAAGCCCTCATACGTGCCCTAAAGCTCTGTAAGCGTCTCAAAAATATGCTTTTCAGTTGAATTCGTATATCATTGTTCTTGCACTTTTCTTGCAAAATATTTGCATATTCATGGTTATCATTCAATTTACAAGCTTTCTGCATTATTTGATTGCATTAATATGGCCTATAACCCCCTAGCCGAATCTAGGGTTCGTGGTTTTTGTATTTTGGGCATTTTGTTTTCAGGCAAAATTAGTGCAATTGATGGACATGGACGTGTTCAGGAAGCCTAGACGAGCATGACCACGGTCTTGGAATCAATTTCCATGGCCTAGAACCAATTTTAGGATGAACATGTGAATTTAGCTGCGGATACAAATCCGCAGGTAAATATCCAGGCTGAACAAAGAAGATGAAGACGTGTCCCCCTCCCATTGGCTGATTCAAACTTGGCGCGTTTCTTTTTTTATTTCTGGCATAATACGCATTTTCCTATTTTATTATTATTGTCCAATAGGTATACAACTAAAGTGCGTTGGTTGAGTGATGGAAGCGTTGTCCAATGACTTACAGGACCTGGGTTCGAATCCCAGGTCCACCATATTGCTTTGTATTATTTTTTAACATGTAATCAGGTACAACTCAAGCATGTGGTGCATCATACTCCCTCAAATCTCAAAGCGCCAGATGGCCCCAGGCCAGATCTGGTGGTCCATATGGGATGTCCACCATACTCCCAAGTCAAGGTGCCACGCTGGATCCAGAAAGTCCACCAGGCTTGCATGTAGATGGGCCTTGGAAATTTCCTTTCTCACCCCCTGATCAGGCCCAAACCCTAACTCTCTCTATTTTTATTTTTTTCTTTTAATTAATTATTGTTATTATTTTTATTATTTAACTAACCAATTAAAACTTTTTCTTAATAAAATTAAAACCAAAAAAATGTTTCTTTAATAAATTTAATTTCAGTATTTTATTTTTATTAACAATTATTAATTATTAATTAATTTAGTTTAATTAGGAAATAACTTTAATATCTTTTTGCAATAATTAAAATTAACTTAGACAATAGGTTTTTATTAACTTTGATTAATTTATTTTTATTTCTTTAAATACTTAAAAGACCAAAAATATTTTTTATTAATTAATTTATTTATTAATTCAATAATTAACTTAGTTTAATTTCCATAAATTCAAAATAAACCAAAAAAATCTTTTCTTGAATGACAAAGGGTCAAAACCCTAGAATGCGCCCGATTTATTTTTCCCGCACGCGATCCATATTTATTTCAATATTGTATCTGTTTCCTGGAATGTAATAGTTTAATAGGACTTTAAATATTTTTATCGCTTTATTCATTTTCCGCATTTTAATTTCAAGGGTTGTTTTTGGCGATGTAAATACCTGACGCCTTGTAATAGTTAGTTTAATTTCCGCAATTTAATTTCCGCAACTTATAAACTGTTAGATGTTTGATGATAGGGAATGCATGACAAGATCAAATGTTTAAACCTAAAATCAACATAGATAACCATTAACATGTACAAAGACAAAATTAACTGAAAAACAACACACTTGCACATGCGCACTCTTAGGGTACACCTCACTTGGTTGCCTTCGAACGTGGTCATTGAGTATAGGAAGTTTTAGAGGTCGCCCTCTTGTCCAAAGATCATAGTTGCCTCGAAACGGTTGCCTCATAAAAATGATCTAAGATATTAGGGTTACCGCTAAGGTGTCCTAACATTGCTTTAGTGACCACACGTCCCTTAATCGAATTGACCCTTAAAACTCCAACGACGATGCTACCTAATCATCAATAGTGGGATAGCATTGTCTAAAGGACATTAGCACAAATTGATTCCTTTTTCGAGTGGGTAGATGGTTCTTAAGTACTTGCTCTTTCAAAACAAAACAAAACTTTTCGCACTTACACCTTTCAAACGAAAACTTCTTTCAAACCCACAAACACAAAGAAAAGCAATTTTTGAAAACACTTTGAGAAAGTACCTAAGAGCCCGTGGATAACCACAGATAGAAATGGTGCTAACACCTTCCCTTTCTATAATCTACCCCCCGGACCCGAGAAACATCTCGAAAAAGGATTTTTTCTGTGCTTTTTTCCTTTCCTTGTTGGATAAAATAAAAGGCGGTGGAGACTCTTGCTTACCGCGACATTTTGCAAAAACAAACGCAAAACGCGAACCAGCATTCCAAAAAATAGTCAGTTCTCTTCCCACCGTATCACAAAACTGGCTACTCTGTTGGGGACGCTTAATAAGTAGGGTGTACCTTAGGATTAGATCATTGTGTTTTCAATTGTTTGCTCTCTATGCTTTATATTTGTGGGCTTGTATCGGAGTTACTATAGATCCTAACTTGGATCTGGGGATACCCTTTAGGTAAGTAGCAATAAACTGTGAGGGAACTGTACAGCATAGACCGATACGGTTGAAGCAGTAGCTACGTTGGTGTGGCACTTTAGATTGTACCGATATCCCTTGTGTTGGAACGAGGAGAATATGGGTCATCTAAGGGGTTATTAAGCACCAACTGACCTTAGAACCTTTAAATTGACCAACTTGGCCAAAGAACAGTAGTAGTATGCTACACTCATTGAGACTAAACTCTCGCGATGATTCCGGCTGCAAGAAAAGGTTGCTAAACTAGAATTATGACCGATCGAGGGTAGTCAGAGATATTGAGGTCCTCTAGAACCCGGTTACTATTTTTAGGACAGGTTTAAACCAACTGAACTGAAAGAGGGTAGAACCTAAGCTCCTTACCAGCCTGAAATCTAAGGGCTCTCTGTGTGACTTGTGTGCCTTTACCATGTTTGCTATTTGTGGATACTTGTGATGTGCTATCTATCATGACATCATGGCATCATAACATTGCATACATCTTGCATTGGGCTAACCTATTTCAAAGACAGGAGGGATTCATCTTTGTTCTGTTTTGTAGGTCATGATGCCTATGCGTAAGAATACCATCCGGATCAACTTTGTCCAGGTTCCCACTATGCTTAAAGAATTGGTTGCAAAGATGCCTGATACTACCTCTTTCATCAGAAGACATGGGTATCTTCTCAGTTTGGTTACCTCCAAATTGGATGAGCAGATGATGAGTGTTTTGGTCCAATTCTATGATCCACTGTACCATTTCTTTACTTTCCAGGACTACCAGTTGGTTCCCACCTTAGAAGAGTTCTCTGATCTGCTCGGTATCTCTATTCTGGAGCAGACCCTGTTTACTGGTTGGGAGAAGATCCTTAGGCCAGAAGAGATTGCTTCAGCCCTTCATTTGACAAAGGATGAGGTAATGGCTAATTGGGAAACTAGAAGTGGAGCAAAGGGCTTTCTGACTAAGTTCTTGGTTGGTAAGGCTAATTATTTCTGGGATAGTCTAGACTTCAAGGCATTCGAAGATATTCTGGCTGTCCTGATATATGGCTTGGTATTGTTTTCGAATCCTGACTCCTTTGTTGATGTGAATGCAGTGAAAATCTTCATCTCTCGTGATCCTGTACCCACTCTCTTGGGTGACATTCTTCATCAGCTTTATGCCCGTACCGCCCGAAAGCGGGGAACCTTGATATGCTGTGCTCCATTATTGGCGAGGTGGTTTATTTCGCACCTCCCCAAATCAATGCTGAAGAACAAAGAAGGCATGGGCTGGGCTTATGGGGTTATGTCTCTCTCTCTCATAATGACATCATCTGGACTATCAAGGGTATGGACGAGGTGGCTATTATTGATCGTTGTGGGGAGTACCCCAATGTTCCATTGATAGGAACCCATGGAGGAATTTCTTATAATCCATGCTTGGCCTTACGTCAGTTTGGGAGAGCCAGAAGAGAAGGACCTCATGAGCTGCTAATGCCTAGTGTGATACGGTGGGAGAACTGACTTGGGATTTTGCATTTGTGTTCGCAAATGTTTTGGTTTAGCAAGAGTCGCCACCGACTTTTTATTTTATCCTAAGGAAAGGTCAAAAAGCACAGGAAAGACCTTTGAGATGTTTTCTTGGGTTCGGGGAGTAGATTATAGAAAGGGAAGGTATTAGCATCCTTTCTATCCATGGTTATCCATGGGCTCTTAGTTACTTGTTTAGACCACTTGCTTTGCTTTTCAATTGTTTGAAATGGTGCCTTGTGTGTGATTTTGAAATATGTTTTGAAAAGAGGCCATCGTTGTGGCAACCTTTGTAATGATTCTTGTTTGAATGTATACAAAGGTGTTTTTGTCTTTTGAAAAGTTTTCAATGTTTGAAAGTAGGGTTTTGAAATTGTTTTGTGGAGTGTGTTTTGAAGATAGCAAGGATGTTTTTGCAAGCTTTGATCAAGTAACTAAGAGTTATCTACCCTATTTTACTCAAATATCTTTCTTATGTTTTTAACCCTTTTAACAGTGTTGTTTCACCATTGTATTTGGTGAACAACCTTGTGTTAGGATGTTAAACGGGACAGGCGCGGGTCATCGCATAGACCATGATAGCAATTGTGTCAAGTATTTTTGGCAATTTTTCTTGAGGGACTTGATCATTTTGTTTAGGCAACTCAGATAGCATCATCGAGGGACTATGATCTTTTGTTTTGTTTTTCTTTTGCCAAAGTACTTGACATGCATACCATGGCCCATTTTTGAAGGCAACAAGTGGATTGAAACCCTAGGGGGTGCAAGTGTGCATTGTGTTTGTTTTTTTTTATGCATTGTTATCTTGGATTAGGTCAAACTACTGATTGATTTTATTTTGCATACAAACCCTAGGTCTAATCATGGCATAATTAAAAGCTTTTAAAGGTGCGAGAATTTAAATTCTACACTATTACAACATGATATAGGGAGGGGGGTATAAATTTGAATTGGAGATTATTTGACAAGAAATTAAATTCTAAATTATTACAACCAAATTGAATGGGTAAGGTATAATACAATATTTAAATAAATACAATTAAATAAATATCAAATAAAATTTATTATGCAAAAAAAGGTTTTTATGTATGTAAAAAGTATTTTTTTTATGTGAAATATAAATAAATAAAAGGTCAATTTTAATCATTTTGTCTTTTAGGGCAAAAACCCTAATTTATTAAATAAATAGTATTATTTATTATTTATATACAATAATGTATTAATTTGTACAAAAATATAAGTATATTGAAAAAATGGTATTTTTAGTATAAAATATTAATAAAATAAAAATGTATTATTTTTGTATTTTTTGTCCTAATTATTTAATAAAATATGTATGTATATGTATTAAATATATTAAATATACTAAGTGTGTATAAAAATAAAATAAATTATTTACAAAATGTATATATTTCAAGAAAATATTTTCAAATGTGAATAAAAATAATAAATGAAAATAAAACATATTTTTGCATTATTTTCTTAAGTTTTAATAAAAGAATATAAAGTATTTAAACATTTTTATACTAATAAAATAAAAATAAATATCAAATAAATATGAAAAAAATATAAAAATAATTTTTTGGTATTTTTTATATTTGGACATAAAATAATAAAGTCAGAATTAAAATAAAAATACAAAAATGACAAATATACAAAGAAATGGGCCAGCGGGGTGTAAACTGAAAAGGCAGGTGTTAGAAGTAAAAACAATCAGGCCCAGCCCAATCAACTTTATCTTCTTCCTCAGTTCAAACCAAAACGCGCGCTTTGTACACAAAATGCTATCTCCTGATTCTTTGCTTTTTTGACAAAACTCATAACATGAAACTTGTAGAGCATCAAACAACGAATCTAACTATATAAAAAACTGAAGCTAACTCTCAAAAACCATAGAAAATTTCTCTGGCCCTAATTCTTAACCTAGTTTTTTCAGAAAGTTCATGAACAAAATTCTCCTAGCACGATTAATATAAATGAAAACTAAGCACATGTATGGTTTCAGGGCTATGAATACAACATCTTTCATTCACAAACCTAAGTCTAACTATTCCTAAATAGAGAGATAGAAGTTCATGAAATACCTGTTTCAGTTGACTTCGAGCTGGACAATGCAGCAACTTCCAAGGGTGCTTGAGGTTCTTTTGAGCTTGCCTGAGGTCCACTGAAGCTTTCCCAATGCTTGGCTTGTTTTGAAGTAGCCTGAATCGTGCTACAGAACTCAACCTGCAAAGCTTTGAAACAAAAATGGCAATGTATGTTAATGGTGTTACAGCTAGCAATGGAGGTCTGGGATAGTTCAGGTGAGTTGAGTGGAAGGTATTGGAACAAGTTTGAGGCAAAACGCACGAGGGAAAGTAGAGATGGAGGTGGTTCTGCAGGGCTTGCCCTGTTTTGCAGAAAAATGGGGTTTTGGAGTATGAGGGTGCTTTAGGGGTGAAAGGCTCGTGCTTGTGACTTGTGAGGATATGCAAAACTTGTTTGACAACTTTGTTTTAGTTGGTTTTATCAGATACGAGAGATACAAGCTTTTGACCCGTTGACTTGTTTTGAAAGCAAAGTTGGAAGTGAAGTGAAATAGGCATGTACAGGCTATCTCTAAGCATGCACCAACTTCTTGTACTATGCCTGATATTGTGGAGCTTGTTTGCTGCAAAGGAAGGAAGTCCAAGGCTCAAGAAAAAGCAATTTGACATAAAGTGCCCTTTATGAAAATGGAAGTGTGGCCTTTATGCTTAAAATGGCAATGTTCATTGTACAAAGCTCTCTTGATCAGAACAATGCTAATATCCAATGTATTTGCATTCAATTTTGGAGTGTAAATTGGTTTAGAGGCCTGTAATCATGTACTAAGCTATCTTGGTCAGATTTGCAACTTGGTATGAACATGTATTGGCCATGGATCAAAGTGAGTTTTTGCCAACTTCAAGCATTCGATTCTCCCTAACCACAAGGGTGTTTGAGGAGTTCTTGGACAATTTGGAAAGCTTGCAACATGTACTATAATCCATATTTGAAATGAAACTTGAAAATCCAAGTGGAACTATGTGAAAAATGTCCAAGAAGATGGGTCAAAATCCTGCCTAAACTAGGGCAAAATTTCTCTAAGTTAAAAGTTTTAGGTACCCTTGTTCCAAAAATCATAACTTGAGATACAAGCTTCTTTTGAGAAAACTTTGTGAATCAAAGTTGTAGACTTTGTGATGTAATACAAATTTCATGTTGCAAGTTTTGTTTTAATCCATTTGCATCTTGGTGAAAAAATGGGACAAAGTTAGGAAAAAATAAGAAAATTTTATAACTTAGAAAAATTCTAAGTTATGAATTTTTTTCCATTTTAAACCCTAATTTGCATTTTTGGGTTTCTTGATGAACAAGTTTCATAAATTGACATGTCTTGATGAAAAATGACCTTTGGCACTTGATTTTGACCAAAAAGTCAAAGTTTGACTTTTTAGTATACAGTTAAATTTTGATCAGTTGACTAAGAAATTCATCTGTCCATCCTATGCATTTGAGATCTTTTGAACTTGTTGAATGGGTCAAGACAATGTCATTGAGTCCTTGAGTCCATGGTTGATCTTGATTTGCCATTGGCTAGGTCAAACAGTCAAAAATTGCCTTTGTACAGTCAAAACCCTAAAATGACCATTTTGCCCTTTTGGTGATCTGATCAAATTTCTTGTGGAATTGTGATCCAAACTTGATCAAATAGTTCATATGAGTTCATAATGTTGATGTGGGTTAAAATTCATGAGGTTTGACTATCAATTGGCCACAGTTGACTTTTTCCCCAATACAGCTGATTTCTAGGTCAACTGTCCAATTGACTGGGCAAAAATTTGAATCAAGGCTTGAAACTTGGTATGGACAAACTTGTGAGTCCAATATGAAGTATGAAAGTCAATTTGGGTATTGTAGGTCAAAACCTCACTGTGCAAACTCAAACCCTAATTTAGGTCAATAGTGCAAGGAGGTGTCTTGAGCAGAGCAAACCCTAGCTTGATCCTGAGTTCCAAGAGTCTTGTGATGAGAAATGTTGATGAAATGAGAGAGCAAATTTTGGGGTACAAAAGTTGCCCCTGTTCAATCTTCTTGAACCTGAAGAGTTAGATTGGCAAGTTTGCCTTTCGCGACTCGAAGGTAAAAGAGGATTGGACACTAGAGTGCCCGTAAATTTGCACTCGCCAAAACATAGATGTGGGAATGGGCTTAAAGATGCCATTTGGAGATGGTAGAATCTTGCTGGAGATGGGCTTAAAGATGCCATCCAAGAATGTTTGTTGAATTGCAATGTGGTAGGTCAGAAGAATGAGCATCAAAATGGTACCCGCGTCTGGAATGCATTTGAACTGTATCTGGAGACTGAGTTTGTATGAGAAAAAGAATGACGTCCGTGTTTGGAGCGTATCTGAGCTGCAAAATGTATTTGAACTTCGAATGAATATCAGAATGACTGCCGTGTCTGGAGTGTATCTGTATTGTATCTGAATTTGAGATCTGTATGAGTAGCAGAATGACTTCCGTGTCTGGAGTATATCTGAGACTGTAACTGGGATCTGAATAAGTGACAGAATGACTTCCGTGGAGATTGCACTGGGGAGAATCAAGCTGTTGGTGTAAGGGCCAGAATGGAATCCGTGTCTGGAGCATATCTGAACTTGAAGTTGATAGTTGAATCTGAATGAGAGATAGAATGGCTGCCGTGTCTGGAGCGTATCTAGTCTGTATCGGATTGCTGAAGTCTGAATGAGCAGTAGAATGACCGTCGTGTCTGGGGTGTATCTGTACTGTATTTGACTTAAAATTCTGAATGAGTAATAGAATGACCGCCGTGTCTGGGGTGTATTCATGCTGTATCTGAATAATTATTAACGATAGCCTTTTAATCTTATCCTGAAAAGGGTAAAATGTTAGCTAAAACACAAAGTTATGTTGCATGATATGTATGATGCAATGAACTGTATTTCATCAATGTTTATGATATATGAATGTAATGGATGTGCATGTAAGCTGAGTAGCTGTCTTGCTGAGGAAAATAAATCTTTGATAACTGGAGATAATGAAATCTTTGATTGCTGTCGGGGAAAGTAAATCCTTGACCAATGCTGGGGATTCCAAAAAATCTTTGAATACTGAAGATGAGAAACCCTTGTTGTCTGCTTGGGGATTTAAAGATCTCTGATTGTTTGAGAATGAGAAATCCTGGGACCACTGTTGGAGATTGAAAATCCTCGGCGATTTGTGGGGATTCACAAGGCTTTTGACAATTTCTGCAGGGAATGAGAATCCTTCATGACTTTCCTGGGATGTAGGGAAAACTCTGAAAATCTCTACTGAGGAGTTAAGACCTAGGAGGCTTCTGCTTGGAGAAATGAGACCGAGAATCTTCGATCTTGCTGGGAGATAACTCTGTGGGGGAAATGTTCACTATTCTGGCTCTGCTGGAGATAGGATTTTCAGGGTTTTCGGGCTCCACTGGGGATCTCGAAGCTTAACTCTGATGGGAATTTTGAAACTTAACTCAGCTGGGGAATCAAGTTTTAGACTGCACTGGCTCCGCTGCGGATCTTGAAGCTTAAATTCACTGGGGAAATATACTCCAAATTTAGCCTTGTTGAGGATCTGAATGATGTATCGTAGGGGATTTCTTCTGGAATGGCATAAAGATTTCTTCCTACTCCTTCAACCTATCAGTAATTATTCTTTTTCAATTTCGTTTTATTTGTAAGCAGTGATTATATTCAATGCATATGCCTATTTAACAAAACATTAGACGTTTTCAAATAAAACAATAAGTGTAAAAAGAAAAGAAAGGAAAGCAAATTTCTGCACTTTGAAGTATCTTTGTATTTAACTTTCGTGAGTATCTTTGTACAAAGGAGACAGACACCCTAGTAAGAGAATGTTGTCGTAAAAATTGAAAATTTTTATACAAAAGAAAGATGGCTATGTGTAACAATTCCATGGGATTCCCATTCTGCTATAGCCTTCACAACTCTGAATATCTTATCCATTCACTGCTTCGTCCGCCGATGACTGGAATGATTAGAAGCCTGGAGCTTGTTGGTGAAGAGATTGTTCTTAAAGTGATCCGACGAGACATAGTCATACGCTTTAATTCCCTAACTTTTGCCTGGACCGCCCTTTCGGGTTTTCGATCCACCGGGAAACCCTTTTTTGCCAAAGTCGCCCTTTCGGGTTTTCAACTTGCCGGGTGTACAAATTTTTTTGTCTTATCCCTAATTTTTGCTTGAACCTCCCTTTCGGGTTTTCGATTCACTGGGATGCCCATTTTTGCCCAAGTTGCCCTTTCGGGTTTTCAACTTGCCGGGTCGTTTTACGCGTAGTATCTTTTGACTATGTCCGTGTTCGCAGGGTGCGGCAAATCGTTGCCGTCCATGGTGGTCAGAATCATTGCCCCACCAGAAAAGATGCTCTTGATCACAAATGGTCCTTCGTAAGTAGGAGTCCACTTGCCCCTGGGATCACTTTGCGGTAAGATGATTCGCTTGATTACAATATCTCCTACTTGGTATACGTGATGTCTAACTTTCTTGTTGAAGGCCTTGATCATCCGTTTTTGATATGTCTGACCATGACAAACAACAATAAGTCGCTTCTCGTCGATCAAGTTAAGTTGATCAAGTCGGGTCTGAATCCAATCGTCTTCACTCAAACCGGCATCTTTCATAATCCTCAAGGAAGGAATTTGAACTTCCATGGGTAGAACAGCTTCCATGCCATACACCAAAGAAAGTGGGGTTGCCCCTGTTGAAGTACGTGCCGTAGTACAATATCCATGCAGAGCAAACGGTAACATCTCATGCCAGTCCTTGTAGGTGACTGTCATCTTTTGAATGATCTTCTTGATATTTTTGTTCGCGGCTTCAACAACACCGTTCATCTTCGGTCAATAGGGAGATGAATTGTGATGATAAATCTTGAACTGTTCGCATAGAGCGGTGATCATGGTGTTGTTCAAATTCATACCGTTGTCCGTGATAATCCTGTCGGGGACACCATACCGGCATATGAGATTCTACTTGATGAAACGGGCAACCACATTCTTTGTAACTGAGGCATAGGAAGCTGCTTCGACCCACTTGGTAAAGTAATCAATGGCCACCAAGATGAAGCGATGTCCATTGGATGTCGTAGGTTTAATCTCTCTGATCACGTCAATGCCCCACATTGCGAATGGCCAAGGAGCTGTCAGAACGTTGAGAGGAACAAGAGGAATATGTACCTTGTCGGCATAGACTTGGCATTTATGGCAGGTACGGGAATGTTGATGACAATCAGCTTCCATGGTAGACCAGTAGTAGCCTGCCCTTAGAATCTTTTTGGCCATCATATGTCCGCTCAAGTGGGTGCCGAATGTGCCACTGTGTATCTCGGTCATGATCAACTCTGCTTCAGCTTTGTCCACACAACGAAGTAAAACACAATCATGGCTGCGCTTATAAAGAATGTCATTGCTTAGGAAGAACTTGGCAGCAAATCTCCTTAAGAACTTTTTGTCATTAACGGAAGCTCCTTCAGGGTATTCTCTGGTCTGAAGATACCTTTTGATTTCATGAAACCAGGGTTGTTCCACTACTTCTTCGGTATTAATCTCATGACAGTGCGCAGGTTCGTCCATTCGCTCGATGGTAATTTGGGGAGCCTCGCTATCCCAGTTGAGTTTAAACATGGAAGACATTGTAGCCAGAGCATCTGCTAGCTGATTTTCTTCTCACGGGAAGTGCTCGAAGGTAATCTGCTCGAAATGAGGCAACAATGTTAAGACATGTTCTTTGTATGGGATAAGATTAGGATGTTTGGTGTCCCACTCTCCTTTAACTTGACTGATAACCAAAGCTGAGTCCCCAAATACGACCAAAGATTTGATTCCCAAGTCTATAGCAGCCTTGAGACCAAAGATGCAAGCTTCATATTCAGCCATGTTATTGGTACAGCTGAAGCAAAGTCGGGCAGTGAAGGGTGTATGGCAACCTTCCAGAGAAATGAGTACCGCACTGATACTGTTGCCAAGTGCATTTGAAGCACCATCAAAGTACAGGGTCCATCAGGATCCTTGTTCAGGTCCGTCATACGGTCTGTTACCTTCAATGTTGTCCAATGTCATGATGTCCTCATCAGGGAAATCGAATCTCATAGATTGGTAATCTTCGAAGGCTTCATGAGTTAGATGGTCAGCTAGTACACTCCCCTTTATAGATTTTTGGGTAGTATACTGGATATCATACTCAGTCAGGATCATTTGCCATCTAGCAATTCTTCTAGATAAAGCAGGCTTCTCGAAGATATACTTGATCGGGTCCATTTTGGAAATCAGCAAAGTGGTGTGAGTCAACATATACTTCCTTAGCCAGCGAGCAGCCCATACCAAAGCGCAGCAAGTTTTCTCGAGCAGTGATTAGCGAGTATCACAGTCGGTAAACTTTTTGCTAAGGTAATAAGTGGCATGCTCTTTTCGGCCAGACTCGTCATGTTGGCCCAGTACGTACCCCATTGAGTTATCCAAAACAGTCAGATACATGATTAATGGCCTTCCTTTGACGGGTGGCATCAAAATAGGAGGTTCTAGTAAATACTCCTTGATCTTATCAAAAGCAACTTGAAAATCATTGTTCCATTCAACCACCTGATCTTTCTTCAACAACTTAAAGATTGGCTCACAGGTAGATGTCAGGTGAGAGATGAACCTCACAATATAGTTCAAGCATCCCAAGAATCCTCTAACCTCCTTTTCAGCACGGGCGGCAGGCATTTCTTGTATAGCCTTTACTTTAGCTGGATCAACCTTAATGCCTTTGTTGCTAACAATAAATCCTAAAAGTTTACCAGACCTAACCCCAAAAGTGCACTTGCTTGGGTTCAGTCTGAGCTTATACTCCTTCAACCTGGCAAACAGCTTTTGCAAATGACCAAGGTGTTCTTCTTCTGTCTGTGATCGAGCTATCATATCGTCTATGTAAGCTTCGATCTCATGATGTATCATATCATGAAACAAAGCTACCATGGTGTGTTGATAAGTTGCCCCTGCATTCTTCAGTCCGAGTGGCATCACTTTGTAGCAGAAGGTACCCCATTGCGTGACAAAGGTTGTTTTCTCCATGTCCTCGGGGGCCATTTTGATCTGGTTGTATCCCGAGAATCCATCCATGAAGGAAAACACCTTGTGCTGAGCTGTGTTGTCAACCAAGATGTCGATATGTGGTCGTGGAAAATCATCTTTAGGGCTAGCCCTGTTCAAATCCCAATAGTCCACACACATTCTGACTTTGCCGTCCTTTTTAGGCACGGGCACAATGTTAGCAACCCATTGTGGATAGGAAGTAACAGCCAAAAAGCCAGCATTGAATTGCTTCATTACCTCAGCTTTGATCTTCTCAGACATGTCAGGTCTCATCCGGCAGACCTTTTGCTTGATCGGTGGACAATCTTCTCTTGTAGGGAGACGGTGAACCATGATATCCGTCTCTAGTCCCTGCATGTCTTCATAAGACCAGGCGAAGATTTCAACATATTCGTTCAACAACTGCACTAAGCTCTCTCTAACACTTGGTTCCAGGTTGTCACCCACTTTTACTTCTTTCCTGTCTTCCTCTGTCCCCAAGTTGATGGTTTCTAGCAACTCTTCATGAGGCAGAATAGCCCTCTCTTCTTGTTGTAGAAGTCTGGCTAACTCTCCCGACACTTCACAGTCTTCGTCAACTATGTATTAAGCATGATTGACCAAATCTTCAGAGTTATCGAAGGTTAAAGCAGAATAGTCACCCATGGAATCCGGAGTGGATGGGTACCTGCATTTGTGAGTGTGGGTGTGTGTAAGGGATAGCCATCCTTAAGCAAACAAAAATGCAAAAGGAAAGAAAATGAACACAACAGTTTATAGATGAAAAACGTCCAATGATTCATTAAAACATGGCATATGATAATGAAGAAAATCAAGCCCTTACAAATGGACCTACATGCCCCGGGCAAGGCAAGAGGTGAAAATAGTGTGCGAATTGTTTAGTTATTATAGACCATAAATGGGAAATTGTTCAAAGATAAAATTACTGGTTGATAAAGGTGATGGGAATAAAATCCTTTGCTTCCCAGTTGCTTAAACCCCCTTCGACAGTCGGAAAGATCCAATCTTTAAAGTGGCTCTCTTCATCTTCATCTTCTACAGCATTGATTCCATGGTGAGAGATCTTGACGGGTGGCCCTCCAGCCTTGGAGCGACGCATATCCTTTTATCCTACAGCAGTGAATCCTAACCCAAACTTGTCCGTCTTATAGGGAAAATCAGACAATTTCCCCCACAATGTGCTCTTCCCTTCTATAATTACAGCCTCTGTGTCCTTGAGAGATGCCATCCTAGATACATGCTTGGGAACGACATGCACCTCAACCATTGTCTTCACAACTTCTACCTCAGGAGAAACTTCCTTAAAATGTTGGAAAGGCGTTTTGATGAACTCTCCATCCAACTCCACATAGCGGAAGGAATTGAGATGACTTATCATGTACTCTTCCTCGCTGTGCACTGTTATAATCTTACCCTTAACAGGATATTTCAGCATTTGGTGCAAAGAGGAGGTAACTGCCCCGACATAATGGATCCACGGTCTTCCTAACAAACACGAATATGACGGACGGATGTCCATCACATAAAAGGTGGAGTTGAAAACTTTTGTTCCTACTTTGATAGGAATATCAACCTCTCTATGAACCATTCTTTTGGACCCATCAAAGGCCCTAACAACGATGTTACTAGTTTGAGGGTCAATCCTTCGTAATCCAAACGGTCTAAGGCTTTCTTCGGCAGCACATTCAAAGAAGAACCAGTATCAACTAAGATATGGGCGAGGGTGGTTCCCCTGCATTCAACTGAGACATGTAGCGCGTCGTTGTGTTTCCTTCCTTTGGAGGTCAAGTCAGCATCGGAAAAGCCAAGGCCATTATCAGCAGTAAGACTAGCCACACACTTCTGAAACTGGTCAGCCGAAGTCTCTTGGGGTACATGTGTCGCCTTCAAGAATTTAATTAGGGCCTTAGCATGGGCCTCAGAACAGAGCAGGAGAGCTAACATTGAAATTTTAGAAGGGGTCTGCCCTAGTTGTTCCACAACGTCGTAGTCACTTTTTCTGATTATTCTCAAGATTTCGTCCATTTCTTTCTGAGTGGTTTCGGGGATAACCACAGCATGAGCCTTCATCCTGACAGGCACTTCTAGTATCCCCTTACCCTTGTTGGTAGCATCAGCAGATGGTCTTACTTCAGGAGTATCCAATTCTTCAATCATTGGGCCTTGCACAGATGGCCTAACAGGTACAGAAGCTTTCAAGGGTCCGAAAACTGCTCGAGGGAGAGCAATCTCCGGAGAAAAGATCCGGCTGCTGTGGGTTATCTTGCTTGTACCCGCAATGTTCCCTATATCAGGGTTTTCTTCTTCAGAATTTTCTTGGACTGCCTCAATTTGTTTGATACCATGGTAGAAGATTTCTACCCCATAGGTCCATGGTATCGTTTTGCTGGATTGGTACGGGACAGGTCCCGGCATGGTGATCTTTAATGGTACACATTTAGAGTTGGGTGTAATCCTGACAGGCCTTTTGCAAGCCTTGGGAGGATTGTCGGAAATGGTTATGATTGCAATATCGTTGGTTGAAGTAGCAAAAGTAACAGGAGTAACAGGATTGAAGGTATTAACAAGGGTTTTCTGGAAAAGTCTCTCTTGGGTATCCATCAGGCGTTGGACACCTGATTTCAACATTGGGCAGTCAGCTCGTATGTTCAAACAAAAATAACAGTCCTTCCCGCAGCCTGGGAATATCCCGACTTTCATCAACTTCTCTTTAATCACTAACAATGGAGTCAAAAGATTGGCAACATCAGTAACATGGAGGTCTTCTATAATGGCATGAACATTGTGGCCGTGCTTGGGCATCGGAGCAGATATCACATTGGGCTTCTCAGGCGCATCAAATTCTACTTCTTTGGCACCAATCAAGTCCTGGATTTTGTTCTTAAGCGCCCAGCAATTATTGGTATCGTGCCCAACACTGTCAGAATGGTAAGCACATTTGGCATTGGAGTGGTAGTATGGAGAGGAGGTGTTAGGGTTCTTTGGCGCTTCCTTCAAATTGGTAAGATTCAGCTTCAACAAATGAGGGAGTACCTGAGCGGGCGTCATGTTAATCCAGGTGAACTGCCGTTGTGGCCTTTCCACCCGTTGTTGATTAGGTCTCAACTGATTGTTACGAGGTTGATCATTTGACGAGTTTTGAATCATCACAGCCCCTACAGTCAGTCGGCGCTCGGTTCTTCCCTGTCCCTTCTGAGAATACACAGCTAATGCTTCCTTCTTAGCTGGGAAGGGTTTCTTAACAGTTGTGGATGCGGAAGCATCCTTTTGAATCCTTGCCACTTTTAATACCGGCCTCGACCCTTTCGTCGGTCAAAATCAGTTCAGTAAATCCCGCGGAAGAACTCCCAATCAGATGATTAAAGAAGGGGCCAGACAGGGTCCCCAGATCACGCCACTTCTGGGCGTACTCTTTAAATCCTTCATTGGAAGTCATCCCCATACTTTGTAACTGAGTACGAGTGGGCGCCAAATCAGCATTGTATTGATACTGATGGTAAAAAGCAGCTACTAAGTCTTCCCAATTGTGAACCTCTGATCTCTCGGGCTGATAGAACCAGTCCAGCTGCATTCCTGACAAACTGTCTTAAAAAAAGTGCACCTAAAGGTCTTTATCAGATGAGTGGGGTTGGATCTTTCTGACATACGATCTCAAGTGCATCTTTGGGCATGACAGACCATCATACTTGGAAAATGTTGGCACCTTGAACTTGGGAGGTATAACAATCCCAGCTACCAGCCCTAGTTCTTCAAAATCCAAACCGGGCACCCTCTGCAACTCCATGGCTGCCAGTCTATCCTCAAGATTCTTATATTTATCATCCGTTGGAGGATACTGTTGTTCGGAGTAGTCTTTGTCTTCTTCCTCTTCCTCCTTTTCAACCTCAGATTCAGAAGGTACAGCAGTCCCTTTCCCTTTACCGGCCCCTTCGTTAGACGTTGAGGGGAACTCAAGAACCTTCCTAGCGTTGCTCTCGAACCTTCTTCCAAAAGTGGCCACTCCAGGTCTCTTTTTCTTTTTCTCTTTATTCTTCTCCAACAAAGCTTTGAGGTCCTCTTGACCCTTTGCCAAGGTCATGAGGAGTTGCTGGAATTGTGAATTTTGTGCCTGCAGATCCTTTACCGTCTGCTCCAAATCCATCTTGCTGAAATAAACAGCAGAAAGATAAGGAAACCTGGTGTGAAGACTTGTTTATGCATATGATGAGTGGTATGTTATTCATGTAATGCTTTCAAGGATTCAGAAATTCAAATTTGTCGCAAAAAAAAAAAGAACGCACGTCATATTAAGAAGAAATTCGTTAGTACATAAGTTCCCCATGGGAAAAATATTACAAAATTCTTAATGTAAAAAGACATTGCGCATCCTCTTTGGTGCGATGTAAGTGTTGAGAGTTTCCTCCTCATGAAGTCGGCGGGTAAGCTCCAAAACCTTCTTCTCACTGGCATAGAAGCTGGCTTCAAAAGTATCTCGTTCTTCCTTGAGTTGGATCCAACTCTTTTGCATTTCTTCCCATGACGTTGGCATGTCAGGATGTAGGATGGTGTATGGAACCTCTCCTTCCGTAACAGGCTCTTTGATCACGGGGAGAATGTGAGGGTATGGCATCATAAGATTCTGGGAGCGGGTTTGTACCCACTTGAGATAAGGCTTAAGGGGGATGGAATTATTGTGCCCCAGTGTCTTACTATCCACTTTGTTGGGCATCCTCCAAGCTCTGATGAACCTTTGTCGAAGTCCTTGCGCATCATTGTCGAAGTCAAAAACTAGGTCAGGAACCAGCCTGTCATGAGGGCCATCCCTCCGAGCATATCCAAATTGTCTCAAAGCTAGACAGGGGTTGTAGGTAATGCCTCCCCTAATGCCAAGTAGTGGGACATTAGGGAATTCCCCACAACGATCAATGATGATGACATTTTCTCTGGACCGAGAACACCAATGTATATCAGAATGTGTGAGGGTCATCAATCGTTGTGACTATCTTAAACCCTGCTCGTTCTTCAAAACTGACTGTGGAAGGTGAGAAATAAACCACCTTGCTAGGAGAGGAGTACAACACATGAGAACACCTCTTTTCGTCATTGTTCGTGTGTAAAATGAGTGTAGGATGTCCCCAAGTAATGTAGGTATAGGATTCCTGGATATGAAAATCTTGACAGCATTCAGATCTATAAGTTGGTCAGGGTTTGGGAACAAGACCAACCCATAGATAAGGAGTGCCACAATCTATTCAAAGGCTTGTAGATCAAGAGAATTCCAGCAGTCTTGTGCCTTCTCAAACAGAAATTTTGCCAAGAAACCCTTGACACCACTTCTGGTTTCCCAATGTCCCTTGATGTCAGATGGTTGCAAATGTAAAGCTTGAGCAACATCTCCAGGCTTTGGTTCTTTTTCCGTACCGTTGTTGGGTAGTTGATGAAGAATAGGAATCCTCAAGAGTTGATAAAATTCCTCCAAAGTAGGCACCAATTGGTAATCAGGGAATGTGAAACAGTGGTGTAGAGGGTCAAAGAACTAGAAGAGGACTTTCACCATGTCTTCTTCAATGTTGGTGTTGACCAAGTTGAGGAGTCTACCATGTCTTTCACTGAAGAGAGAATTCTCTGGAATCCTAGAAGTAAGCTCCTTGAGTTGAGGAGGGATTCTCACAAGGTTGACTTGAATTGTTTTCCTGCGAAGAGATTCCATGACCTGTAAAACAAGAACAAAGATGAAGATCCAAACCCTTGAAATGGTTAGTGGATGCATATGATACTTTATGATGTTCATGATGTATGCACAAGCACATGTACAAGCAAGTCACACAAAACCCTAGTTTCAGGCTTGCATGAGGTTTCACAGGTAAGTACCCTCTTGAGTTTAGTTGGCTCAAAACTTGTCCTATAAATAGTAACCGGGTTCTAAGGAGCTCAATATCACTGGATTATTTTCTGTGTTCATTGTTTTGGTTTAGCCACTTAACTGGCGACCAAAATATTCCAAGAAAACAATCCTCAATGAGTGTAGTATCGAGTATCTACCAACTTCGGACTGCACCAAAGTCGGTCATCTCACTACCCCTAATAAGGCCAAGATGGTCAAGTAAGGTTCTAAGAGTTCGTTAGTGCTTCATAACATCACTCAGCGGCCTCATATTCTCTTTGATTGACTCAAAGGCTACCGGTACCCACAAATATGTCACACTAACGTAGCTACTGCTTCAACCATGTCGGTATACCCCGCACAGTTCCCTCACAGTTTATTGCTACTAACCTTAAAAGGTGTCCCCAAATCCGGGTGTAGGATTTAAAACAAACCCAAACAAGGAACCCAAAAAGTAAAGCAATCAAAGCAATCAAGGTAAGCATGTAAAGGTGATCTAAAAACCTAAGGTAACCCCACTTTTAGAAATATCTTCCCCATCAGATTCGCCAGTTCTGTGATACGGTGGGAGAACTGACTTGGGATTTTGCGTTTGTGTTCACAAATGTTTCGGTTTAGCAAGAGTCACCACTGACTTTTTATTTTATCCTAAGGAAAGGTCAAAAAGCATAGGAAAGACCTTTGAGATGTTTTCTTGGGTTCGGGGAGTAGATTATAGAAAGGGAAGGTATTAGCACCCTTTCTATCCATGGTTATCCATGGGCTCTTTGTTACTTGTTTAGATCACTTGCTTTGCTTTTCAATTGTTTGAAATGGTGCCTTGTGTGTGATTTTGAAATATGTTTTGAAAAGAGGTCATCGTTGCGACAACCTTTGTAATGATTCTTGTTTGAATGTATACAAAGGTGTTTTTGTCTTTTGAAAAGTTTTCAATGTTTGAAAGTATGGTTTTGAAATTGTGTTGTGGAGTGTGTTTTAGAGATAACAAGGATGTTTTTGCAAGCTTTGATCAAGTAACTAAGAGTTATCTACCATATTTTACTCAAAGATCTTTCTTATGTTTTTAACCCTTTTAACAGTGTTGTTTCACCATTTTATTTGGTGAATAACCTTGTGTTAGGATGTTAAACGGGACAGGTGCGGGTCATCGTATAGACCATGATAGTAATTTTGTCAAGTATTTTTGGCAATTTTTCTTGAGGGACTTGATCATTTTGTTTAGGCAACTCAGATAGTGTCATCGAGGGACTATGATCTTTTGTTTTGTTTTTATTTTGCCAAAGTACTTGACATGCATACCATGGCCCATTTTTGAAGGCAACAAGTGGATTGAAACCCTAGGGGGTGCAAGTGTGCATTGTGTTTTTTTTTATGCATTGTTATCTTGGATTAGGTCAAACTACTGGTTGATTTTATTTTGCATACAAATCCTAGGTCTAATCATGGCATAATTAAAAGCTTTTAAAGGTGCGAGAATTTAAATTCTACACTATTACAACATGATATAGGGAGGGGGTACAAATTTGAATTGGGGATTATTTGACAAGAAATTAAATTCTAAATTATTACAACCAAATTGAATGGGTAAGGTATAATACAATATTTAAATAAATACAATTAAATAAATATCAAATAAAATGTATTATACAAAAAAAAGGTTTTTATGTATGTAAAAAGTTTTTTTTTTATGTGAAATATAAATAAATAAAAGGTCAATTTTAATCATTTTGTCTTTTAGGGCAAAAACCCTAATTTATTAAATAAATAGTATTATTTATTATTTATATATAATAATGTATTAATTTGTACAAAAATATAAGTATATTGAAAAAATGGTATTTTTAGTATAAAATATTAATAAAAATAAAAATGTATTATTTTTGTATTTTTTGTCCTAATTATTTAATAAAATATGTATGTATATGTATTAAATATATTAAATATACTAAGTGTGTATAAAAATAAAATAAATTATTTACAAAATGTATATATTTCAAGAAAATATTTTCAAAATGTGAATAAAAATAATAAATGAAAATAAAACATATTTTTGCATTATTTTCTTAAGTTTTAATAAAAGAATATAAAGTATTTAAACATTTTTATACTAATAAAATAAAAATAAATATCAAATAAAATGAAAAATATATAAAAATAATTTTTTGGCATTTTTTATATTTGGACATAAAATAATAAAGTCAGAATTAAAATAAAAATACAAAAATGACAAATATACAAAGAAATGGGCCAGGGGGGTGTAAACTGAAAAGGCAGGTGTTAGAAGTAAAAACAACCAGGCCCAGCCCAATCAACTTCATCTTCTTCCTCAGTTCAAACCAAAACGCGCGCTTTGTACACAAAATGCTATCTCCTGATTCTTTGCTTTTTTGACAAAACTCATAACATGAAACTTGTAGAGCATCAAACAACGAATCTAACCATATAAAAAACTGAAGCTAACTCTCAAAAACCATAGAGAATTTCTCTGGCCCTAATTCTTAACCTAGTTTTTTCAGAAAGTTCATGAACAAAATTCTCCTAGCACGATTAATATAAATGAAAACTAAGCACATGTATGGTTTCAGGGCTATGAATACAACATCTTTCATTCACAAATCTAAGTCTAACTATTCCTAAATAGAGAGATAGAAGTTCACGAAATACCTGTTTCAGTTGACTTCGAGCTGGACAATGCAGCAACTTCTAAGGGTGCTTGAGGTTCTTTTGAGCTTGCCTGAGGTCCACTGAAGCTTTCCCAATGCTTGGCTTGTTTTGAAGTAGCCTGAATCGTGCTACAGAACTCAACCTGCAAAGCTTTGAAACAAAAATGGAAATGTATGTTAATGGTGTTACAGCTAGCAATGGAGGTTTGGGCTAGTTCAGGTGAGTTGAGTGGAAGGTATTGGAACAAGTTTGAGGCAAAACGCACGAGGGAAAGTAGAGATGGAGGTGGTTCTGCAGGGCTTACCCTGTTTTGCAGAAAAATGGGGTTTTGGAGTATGAGGGTGATTTAGGGGTGAAAGGCTCGTGCTTGTGACTTGTGAGGATATGCAAAACTTGTTTGACAACTTTGTTTTAGTTGGTTTTATCAGATATGAGAGATACAAGCTTTTGACCCTTTGACTTGTTTTGAAAGCAAAGTTGGAAGTGAAGTGAGATAGGCACGTACAAGCTATCTCTAAGCATGCACCAACTTCTTGTACTATGCCTGAGATTGTGGAGCTTGTTTGCTGCAAAGGAAGGAAGTCCAAGGCTCAAGAAAAAGCAATTTGACATAAAGTGCCCTTTATGAAAATGGAAGTGTGGCCTTTATGCTTAAAATGGCAATGTTCATTGTACAAAGCTCTCTTGATCAGAACAATGCCAATATCCAATGTACTTGCATTCAATTTTGGAGTGTAAATTGGTTTAGAGGCCTGTAATCATGTACTAAGCTATCTTGGTCAGATTTGCAACTTGGTATGAACATGTATTGGCCATGGATCAAAGTGAGTTTTTGCCAACTTCAAGCATTCGATTCTCCCTAACCACAAGGGTGTTTGAGGATTTCTTGGACAATTTGGAAAGCTTGCAACATTTACTATAATCCATCTTTGAAATGAAACTTGAAACTCCAAGTGGAACTATGTGAAAAATGGCCAAGAAGATGGGTCAAAATCCTGCCTAAACTAGGGCAAAATTTCTCTAAGTTAAAAGTTTTAGGTACCCTTGTTACAAAAATCATAACTTGAGATACAAGCTTCTTTTGAGAAAACTTTGTGAATAAAAGTTGTAGAATTTGTGATGGACTACAACTTTAATGTTGCAAGTTTTGTTTGAATCCATTTGCATCTTGGTGAAAAAATGGGACAAAGTTAGGAAAAAATAAGAAAATTTTATAACTTAGAAAAATTCTAAGTTATGAAATTTTTTCCATTTTAAACCCTAATTTGATTTTTTGGGTTTCTTGATGAACAAGTTTCATAAATTGACATGTCTTGATGAAAAATGACCTTTGGCACTTGATTTTGACCAAAAAGTCAAAGTTTGACTTTTCAGTATATAGTTAAATTTTGATCAGTTGACTAAAAAATTCATCTGTCCATCCTATGCATTTGAGATATTTTGAACTTGTTGAATGGGTCAAGACAATGTAATTGAGTCCTTGAGTCCATGGTTGAGCTTTATTTTCCATTGTCTAGGTCAAACAGTCAAAAATTGCCTTTGTACAGTTAAAACCCTAAAAATGACCATTTTGCCCTTTTGGTGATCTGATCAAATTTCTTGTGGAATTGTGATCCAAACTTGAGCAAATGGTTCATATGAGTTCATAATGTTGATGTGGGTCAAAATTCATGAGGTTTGACTGTCAATTGGCCACAGTTGACTTTTTCCCCAATACAGTTGATTTCTAGGTCAACTGTCCAATTGACTGGGCAAAAATTTGAATCAAGGCTTGAAACTTGGTATGGACAAACTTGTGAGTCCAATATGAAGTATGAAAGTCAATTTGGGTATTGTAGGTCAAAACATCACTGTGCAAACTCAAACCCTAATTTAGGTCAATAGTGCAAGGAGGTGTCTTGAGCAGAGCAAACCCTAGCTTGATCCTGAGTTCCAATAGTCTTGTGATGAGAAATGTTGATGAAATGAGAGGGCAAATTTTGGGGTACAACACCTAGTATCATCTTTGATTTTCAAGGGGATAACGACGAGCAACGCCGCAGATTCATAAGGGCTTGGGATAGAGTTCACATATCAGATCCACATGAGCTAGGTCCAAAGACTTCTCTTCCGATGGAGCCATATCTCAGATGGGTCAGTATCCATGCCCAAAAGCTGGGTATGTCGTATGAAGCCGTCCTGCCTATCATTGTTGAAGTTGCTAATGAAGAGGGGGTTCTTCCTACCATCCTCCATCCTTACATGCCCACTGACATTGGGGCACTGAAAAGGTCTTGGATGCAGCTGAGAGAGGAACGGGATGCTTACTGAGAAAAGTTCAACGAGCAAGAGCAGAAGATCCAGAAGTTGACTAGGCAGCTAGAGAACGAGCGGATTCTCAATGACTATGTCCGCACCGACAAGAAGAGACCATGGGAGCACTGATTGTCCTTTGTTTATTTCCCTTCCAGTTTTATTTACTTTTCAGTATTTCCTTTCTTGTAACACCTTAAGGGCAATTTGTTGAACAATTTGAATTTCAAAATTTACCTAATAAAAGTGTGTTTCCTTTTTAGTTTACAAATTTGAATCCCTTGATGTCTTTGAAATCATATCATACGCATTCCATCCCATGCACTTCATAACAGGTACCCATTACAGGTCTCTTATCTTCTTCGTTGTTTATTTCAGCACTCATCATGTTTGCTGAACCATCAACTGAGCAAGAAATCAAGGCCCTACAGGCCCAGAATTCCCAATTTCAAGAGTTATTCATGAATCTAGCTAAGGTTCAGCAAGATCTGAAGACCCTGATTCTGAAAGAGAAGAAGAAGAAGAAGAAGAAGAGGACATTCCTGTTTAACACGGGTCACAGGTTTGGAAACAGGCTACGAGATGAAGTTGATTTGACCACCTCATCTGGAGGGAAAGATAGTCAGGAAGAAAGGAGGGCTCCTAGCCCTGTGGTCTCAGACAACGAGATGGACTTCAACGAAGACCAGTATCCTCTGGCCGAGGATAGATACAAACAACTGGAAGACCGGTTGAGTGCGATGGAAGTTCAGAAAGTGCTTGGTCTGGACTTTGGTGAACTGGGTCTATCATCTGGGGTAGTAATTCCCCACAAGTTCAAGGCACCAGCCTTTGCTAAGTGTGACAGAGTTTCTTGTCTGAAGCTGCACCTCCGGTCATATGTAAGAAAGATTCAGTCGTACACCACTGATAAGAACCTATGGATCCACTTCTTTCAAGACAGTCTCTCAAGGACTCAGCTTGAATGGTTTTATCAATTGGACGGAGCCAGTATCCGCAGTTGGGAAGATTTGGCTACTGCTTTCTATAGGCAGTACCAGTACAATTCCGACCTTGCTCCCACGCGTACCCAACTCCAGGGTATGTCCATGGGAACGGGCGAAGGTTTCAAAGATTATGCTCAGAAGTGGAGGGACCTCGACGAAAGAGTGCAACCACCCCTGGTTGATCGGGAGCTTGTGGATATGTTTCTGGGGACCCTGTCTGGTCCATTTTTCAACCACCTGATTGGAAGCTCTTCGTCTGGGTTTACAGAGCTAATTATGACCGGTGAGAGGATTGAGGCTGGTATTAAGGCTGGTAAGATACAGAAGGGTGCCTCATCAAGCACCGAGAAGAAACCTTTTAAGAAAGAGTCCAGTGCTGTCTACGGTTCGAAAAGCCAGAATAGACCTGAACGCCGCCAAGCTGTTAATGCAGTTGTTATTTCAAGACCTGCTGGTGCTACTCAGCACAACAATCAACAAAAGGACGAGAAACCTCGAAGGCAATTCACCCGTCTCAGTATGACTTTGTCTCAGATTCTGCCACAGTTACTGAAAACCAACCTAGTGATTCCAAGGGAAGCCCCGAAGAATCCAAATACCACCTCACCAAAGTACAACCCTAATGCTCGTTTTGCTTTTCACTCTGATAGCCCGGGGCATAATACAGATGATTGTTGGTCTTTGAAGAATAAGATACAGGACTTAATTGATGCTAAGGAGATTGAGTTTGAGGCGCCCGAAAGGCATAATGTTGTGACTGCTCCTATGCCCAAGCATGGAGTGAATGTTATAGATGAAGACTTGTTTGTGGTTTCTATGAACGACATTGTTACCCCTTTGATGATTGTGAAGAAGAACCTTTTGCTAGCCGGTTTATTTCCAGGCTGTAACGAAAGTTGCCGTATATGTTCTGTTCTACCTACCGGTTGCTATCTTTTGAAGTCAGGTGTCCAACGCCTGATGGATAATAAAGAAATTCTGTTTGAGAAGACTATTGTTCCTTTAGTTCATACTGAAGAAGTTGCCATTATCACCATTTTTGACAATTCTTCCAAGGTTCCCTCGAGGAAGCCTGTTAGAATTACATTTGTTCCTGGGCCTATCCCCTACACCTCTGACAAAGCTGTCCCTTGGCATTACGGGGCCGATGTTTATTTTCATGGAGTTAAACAAGAGTTGGGTGTTGATACTGACGTCAACAATATTGTTGGACCTGCTAAAGTCACCCGCAGCGGAAGACTTTTCTCACCTGATATCTCTCCACCAATTCCCTGAAAAACTGTTGTTATTACACCTGCCAATGTACCTGATACTATTCCTATTCAAGTTCCTATTCTTACCCCTGTCGCCGAGTCATCTAATACTCGGGGCAAAGGGACCACTGATGAGCCTGCCCAGACGGAGGCACCAAAGACAATTACTGTTGAAGCTTCTAAACAAGAGATGGAAGAGATTCTGAAGATCATCAAAAAGAGTGACTACAATGTAGTTGAACAGCTAGGGCAAATCCCGTCCAAGATTTCTATGTTGTCACTGTTGTTATGCTCAGAGGCCCATGCCAAGGCTCTGATTACATTTCTGAAGATTGCACACGTACCACAAGAGACATCAGCTGATCAGTTTAAAGATTGCGTGGTCAATCTGACTGCTGATAATGGGTTGGGTTTTTCTGACGCTGACTTGACTGCTAAGGGGAAGGATCACAATGATGCCCTGCATGTCTCCATTGAATGCAGGGGAACTACTCTTACACATGTATTGGTGGATATTGGTTCCTTATTGAACGTCTTGCCTAAGAAAGCTCTAGACCGGTTAGACTGTGAAGGGTTGGAGCTGAAGCCAAGCAACATTGTTGTTAGGGCCTTTGATGGGTCTAAGAGAATGGTGCATGGAGAAGTGGATATTCCAATTAAGGTTGGTTCTCAGGTTTTCAACTCTACGTTCTATGTGATGGACATTCGGCCATCTTATTCGTGTCTGCTGGGTCGCCCATGGATCCACAAAGCTGGGGCCGTAACCTCAACGCTCCACCAGAAGCTGAAGTACCCGGTCAAAGGGAAATTTTTGACAGTACAAGAAGAGGAAGAGTACATGGTGAGCCACCTCAACTCTTTCCGATATGTAGAGATGGATGGGGAGTTCATTGAGACCCTATTTCAGCATTTTGAAGAGGTTCCCCAGACACTGGTGTCAACTGAGACTGTTGTTGAAGATTCTCCTATGAAGATGGCTTCCTTTAAGGATGCCCGGGCTGTTGTGGAGAAAGGTGGGTGTGCAAATTGGGGCCAACTCCCTGATTTTACACATAAGACTAACAAGTTTGGTTTGGGTTTCACTGCAGAAGCTCAAAAGGATGTTCGGAATGCACGAATCGAAAGATCTCCCGTGTTCATCAGCAACTCGGGAGTGAATGCCATTGAAGACGATGTGGAAGAGTCTGAGTTCGACAGCTGGATCTATCCTACGACCGACGGTGGACCAAGCAACTAGACAGCAAAGGACTGCATCCCTATTTCTTTTGTTACCCAGTAATGAAACTTTTTGTTTTGAATATGTAACAGACAATGTTTCAAACTTTATGGCCCGGTGTCTTACCCGGGGCACCGTGGCTTCATTTGTGAGGGCTTTATGTGTTTCATTTTCATATATCATTAATAAAAGCATTGGACGTTCTTGCATTTCAAATTTTGCGCTCCTTGTTTTTCTATTATTATATATTGCAAAACATCTATTTTACACACACTCACATATACAGGTTTACATCCACTCTGGATCTCACTGGTAACGACTCTGCTACTGCCAGTTATGACTTCGAAAATCCGATCAACTCAGCCGAACACGAAGATGAAGATGATTGCGAAGTGCCAGGTGAACTTGCGAGACTACTACTCCAAGAGGAGAGGGCTATACAGCCACATGAAGAGCCAATGGAAACAGTAAATCTGGGTACAGATATAGACAAGAAAGAGGTCAAGGTCGGTGCAAATCTGGAGCTTAGTGTGAAGCAACGGTTGATTCAGATGCTGCGTGACTATGTTGAGATCTTCGCCTGGTCTTATGAAGATATGCCTGGGTTGGATACTGATATTGTGGTTCACCGATTGCCTACCAAAGAAGATTGTCCTCCGGTGAAACAGAAAGTCCACCGAATGCGCCCAGAGATGTCTGAGAAAATCAAGGCTGAAGTTATGAAACAGTTTGATGCCGGTTTTCTAGCAGTTACTTCTTACCCTCAGTGGGTTGCCAACGTGGTTCCAGTGCCGAAGAAGGATGGTAAGGTCCGGATGTGTGTTGACTATAGGGATTTGAACAGGGTGAGCCCCAAGGATGATTTCCCTCTGCCTCATATCTATGTTCTGGTTGACAACACCGCTCAACACAAGGTATTCTCCTTTATGGATGGTTTCTCCGATTATAATCAGATTAAAATGGCTCCCGAAGACATGGAGAAGACAACTTTTGTTACTCAGTGGGGTACCTTTTGCTACAAGGTCATGCCTTTTGGATTGAAGAATGCTGGGGCAACGTATCAGTGTGCCATGGTTGCTTTGTTTCATGACATGATCCATCATGAGATTGAAGTATACGTCGACGATATGATTGCAAGGTCCCAAACTGAGGAGGAACACCTTGACCACCTTCAGAAGTTGTTTGACAAGTTGAAGTTATACAAACTGAGGTTAAACCCGAACAAGTGCACCTTCGGGGTGAGATCTGGTAAGCTACTGGGTTTTGTCGTAAGCGATAAAGGTATTCAAGTGGACCCTGCAAAAGTGAAGGTCATACAGGAGATGCCAGCTCCCAGAACAGAGAAAGAAGTCAGAGGATTTCTGGGACGACTGAACTACATTGCCCGATTCATCTCGCACCTGACTGCTACTTGTGAGCCAATCTCCAAGCTACTGAAGAAAGATCAAGTAGTACGTTGGAACGATGAATGTCAGGCCGCTTTCGAAAGGATCAAAGAGTATCTCCAAGAGCCACCCATTCTGATGCCTCCAGTCGAAGGGAGACCTTTGATCTTATACTTGACAGTACTCGATAACTCAATGGGGTGTGTGCTGGGTCAGCATGACGAGTCTGGCCGAAAAGAGCTTGCTATTTATTACCTTAACAAAAAGTTTACCGACTGCGAGACCTGATACTCGTTGCTCGAGAAAACTTGCTATGCTTTGGCATGGGCTGCTCGCCGGCTGAGACAGTATATGTTGACTCACACTACTCTGTTGATATCAAAGATGGATCCAATCAAGTATATCTTTGAGAAGCCTTCCTTGTCCGGAAGAATAGTAAGGTGGCAGATGATCTTGACTGAGTATGACATCCAATATACGACCTAAAAGGCAATCAAGGTAAGTGTGTTGGAAGACCATCTGGCACATCAGGCAGTGGATGATTACCATTCTATGAACTTTGAATTCCCGAACTAGAATATCATGATAGTGACTGATTGTGAGACACCTAGACCGGATGAAGGAACTGAGGAAGGATCCCGATGGTCTATGTACTTTGATGGAGCTTCGAGCGCTTTGGGTAATGGCATTGGCGCCATGATCATATCTCCTAAAGGCTCTCATACTCCGTTTACCACCCGACTATGTTTCAACTGCACCAACAATATGGCGGAGTATGAAGCGTGCATCATGGGTTTTCGAGCAACAATTGACCTAAGGATTAAGTTTCTAAGTGTCTTCGAAGATTCCGCTCTCGTGATCAGTCAGATCAAAGGTGAGTGGGATACGAAACACCCAAATCTTATTCCTTACAAGGAGTATGTATTGACGTTACTTCCCCATTTCGAGGAGATAACCTTTGACCACTTCCCGAGAGAGGAGAATCAGTTGACGGACGCGCTGGCTACGATGTCTTCTATGTTCAAAGTCAATTGGGATAACGAAGCTCCCCAGATTATCATTGAAAGATTGGACGAACCTGCACATTATTGTGACGTTGAGACTGAAGAGGTAGCAGATAAACCCTGGTATCATGAGGTGAAGAGGTATCTTGAGGCTCAGGAGTACCCCGAGGGTGCATCTGTTAATGACAAGAAGTTTCTGAGAAGGTTCACGGCGAAATTCTTCATCAGCAATGGCATTATTTACAAGCGTAACCACGATTCGACCTTACTGCGATGTGTGGATAAGAATGAAGCAGAAAGGATCATGACAGAATTACATGAAGGTACTTTCGGAACTCATTCCAGTGTACACACAATGACAAAGAAAATCCTTCGGGCAGGATATTATTGGTCCACAATGGAAGCTGACTGTTATCAGCATTCTTGGACATGTCATAAGTGTCAAGTCTATGCTGATATGGTGCACATACCTCCAGTTCCTCTGAACATCTTGACAGCTCCTTGGCCTTTTGCAATGTGGGGCATTGATATGATCAGCGAGATCAGACCTACAGCATCCAACGGACATCGTTTCATCCTGGTAGCAATTGATTACTTTACGAAGTGGGTTGAAGCAGCTTCATTTGCTACTGTAACCAAGAACGTCGTGGCACGGTTCATTTGGCATAATCTGATCTGTCGATACGGTGTACCAGAGAGGATCATTACGGACAATGGTACCAATCTCAACAACAAAATGTTCACCGAGCTCTGCAAGCAGTTTAAGATACAGCATCACAACTCTTCTCCCTACCGGCCAAAGATGAATGGGGCTGTCGAAGAAGCTAATAAGAACATTAAGAAGATTGTGCAGAAGATGACAATGACATACAAAGATTGGCTCGAGATGTTACCATTTGCTCTTCATGGGTACCGTACCTCAGCACGAAGGTCAACAGGGGCAACACCCTACTCCTTGGTATATGGTATGAAGGCAGTTTTGCCCATTGAAGTTTAGATGCCCTCTCTCCGAATCATGAAGGATACAGGTTTAAGCGAAGATGACTGGATTCAGACCCGACTTGATCAGCTGAACCTAATCGACGAAAAGAGACTTACTGCTATTTGTCATGGTCAGACGTACCAAAAACGGATGATCAAGGCATTTAACAAGAAAGTTAGACGATAAGAGTATCAAGTCGGGGATCTGGTAATCAAGCGTATTATCCTACCTCAAGGTGATCCCAGGGGCAAATGGACCCCTACTTACGAAGGGCCATTTGTGGTTAAGAACATTTTCTCAGGAGGAGCTATGATTCTAACCACCATGGATGGTGACGACCTTCCTCACCCCGTCAATGCAGACATAGTGAAAAGATACTACGCATAATCAAAGACCCGCTAGGTTGACTGGCCTAGGCAAAAATAAGGGCTTCCCGGTGAACCAAAAGGGTTCGAGCAAAAATAAGGGATGAAAATGAAATAATATGTACACCCGGCAAGTCGAAAACCTGAAAAGGCGGCTTGGGCAAAAAAGGGTATCCCGGTGGACTGAAAACCCGAAAGGGCAGTCCAGACAAAAATTAGGGATCAAAGCATAACACTATGTCTCATTGGACCACCTTGCATCCAGACTTCGGTATCGACTGTCAAGCTCGGACGACACTAATCAATCAGATCTACCTTCAACCAATAGCAAAGTGATGACATGCTCGAGAACATAAAGGCAATAGCAGAGTTGGAACCCAGTGGGATTGTTCACACAACTGTTTTGTTTCTCACAATTTGTGTAAATTCTATCTGTTCGGCGGTGTTCTCTTACTAGGACGTTAGCCTCTTGTACAAAAACGCCTATTTACAAGCCAAACTTCAAAATCAATACAATTCATTTTCAGAGAAATTTCAAACTGTTTTTCCTTTATCTGTTTTGTTTTGCAAAGAACGTCCAAGGTTCATTTTTGATATATGCATTTGACATTAATTGCTGCTCATGAATATTTACATGCGAAACAAAAGATGATTACTGGTAATATCAGAAACAGGGGCAAATAAGAATTGTCCAAGCTGTATAGTTGCCCTGTCCACCAGGTACAAAGGTAGATTCAGCTGAAGAATATGGATAAGATACTTTCACTCCCCGCAGAGTAAGACAGTAATGGCAGCTCTCCCCCCAGTTGAGACTTGCAACTATGAATGAATCAGCAATGCTCTCCCCAAGCAGAGTTGATCTACCATCAGCACTAAAAAGGGCTTGATATCCCCGGCAGTCTTAATATCTCCTGGCAGAGTATAAGAATGTTCCCCGACAGAATATAAGGTATCCCCAGTGGATTTAAAATTTTCCCAGCGCAGTCTGAAAAAGGCTTCTCCAACGGAGTTGAAGCATCATCCCCAGTAGAATCTGGAAGTTTATCCCCAGTGGAGTACAAAATAAATCTCCCCAGCCGAATTCAAAGGATTATCCCCACAAAAGCCTAACAGGGTTATCCCCAGCAAGTCACAACTGCAAGATCATCCCCAGCGAAGTTCCTTCCTTTCACCAACAGGAATTCAATCCTCAACAGATTCAATATCACCAGCAACGATAGTTCACCCTGACGGAATTTATCAGTGGAATCCTCAGCAGTGCATCTCTTCCCCACAGAGTAATCTCCTCACCAGTTTATTCCCCAACAGAGTTCTCTTCTCCTGCAGGTTTATTCCCGCAATCATCTTCGTTCGTCGTCCCTAACGGAAACGAGAAATTCAACTCTACTCTCCAGCAAGCTATCCGGGATTTATTTTCCCCAGCTAAAGCATTACATTTCCATACATCGTGATATATGCATATACGCATCATACCATACAATCTCATTTATGTTGAGAACATCATTGCTTGATCCATATCATGCATTGCATATGACTGACCTTTGCTTTGCAGGAAAGACCCAGTTAAGTTCTCAGCTATGTCAAAGACCTCCTCTGGTTCAGTTAGATCGCCGTAAAGATCTCCCTGATTCGTATTCCAGTTGAAGTTATTCCAAGACTCTTGTCTAGTCCAGTTAAATCAATTCGAAGATTTTTCTGATGCCGATCCAGTAAAAAGTTAACCCAAGACCTCCTCTGGTTCAGTTAGATCACCAATAAGATCTCCCTGATTCGTATTCCAGTTGAAGTTATTCCAAGACTTTTGTATGGTCCAGTTAAATCTATTCGAAGATTTTACTGATGTCGATCCAGTCAAAGTTAATCCAAGACCTCCTCTGGTTCAGATAGATCGCCGATAAGATCTCCCTGATTCGTATTCCAGTTGAAGTTGTTCCAAGACTTTCGTTTGGTCCAGTTAAATCGATTCGAAGATTTTGCTGATGCTGATCCAGTCAAAGTTAATCCAAGACCTCCTCTGGTTCAGTTAGATCGACGCGGAGATCTCCCTGATTCGTATTCCAGTTGAAGTTATTCCAAGACTTTTATCTGGTCCAGTTAAATCGATTCGAAGATTTTTCTGATGCCGATCCAGCCAAAGTTAATCCAAGACCTCCTCTGGTTAAGTCAGATCACCGCGAAGATCTCCCTGATTCGTATTCCAGTCAAAGTTATTCCAAGACTTTCGTCTGGTCTAGTTAAATCGATTCAAAGATTTTTCTGATGTCGATCCAGTCAAAGTTAATCCAAGACCTTCTCTGGTTCAGTCAGATCAACGATAAGATCTCCCTGATTCATATTCTAGCCGAAGTTCAGACCCCCTATCAACAGTCTCCAAATGGAATATGTAAGCCCATTCCCGACATCACCAGGCTGATACCAGTTCATGCGAGTGCAAATTTCTGGGCACTCTAGTGTTCAATCATCTTCCACCTTCGGATCACGAAAGGCCCGAAAGCCAATCTATATCCTCAGGTTTAAGAAAATTGAACAGGGGAAGCTGTTACACCCCAAAATTTCCCCTCTCATATTTCCCAAAACATTGCAAGAATAATCTCCAAGTGGCTCAAGATTGCTCAAGAGTTGGACAGTCAAGTCACCTCCTAAGGCAGTCAACCTCAAATTAGGGTTTTGTGTTGCATCAAGGTCCTTTCATCCAAATGACCTCAAGTTCTCCCCAATGTCCTAATATGCTCTCAAGTTCATCCATGTCAAATTTCAAGCCTTGCAGAGGAAGTTTGCTCAGTCAATTGCTCAAAGGGTCCAAAAATCGATTGTGCTAGAGCAAAAGTCAACTGTGACCCAAATACAGTCAAACTTCAAGATTTTGTGTCACCATTCTCATTTTGAAGTATATTTCATCATTTGATCAAGGGTTGATCATGATTCATCAAGGATTTCTCAAAATTCATCAAGACTCAAAAGTTGCTAAATTAGGGTTTTGTAGGAAAAGTCAACTCAACTTTGACCAAGATTAACTTTCTCATACTTTATGAGAAATGACCCATACAAATCTCATTTTGAAGAGGATGAAATTTCCTACAATCCATCTTCATACCACAAGATCAAGAAATTCACTCATAAAAAGTTACAAATTTGGACATTATAGGTCATTTTTGAAAGTCAACAAAATCACCTTTTTTTCCAAAGCTTATAACTTGAGAATGGAATATTAAAATGAGATGATACAAATATTGTTGGTTAGAGGACATCTCAAGCTTTCTAAAAAGTCCAAGAACACCTCCAAAAGTTCAAAATTGAAGAAGTTATGCATTGTTGAAGTTGGGCATTTTTGCAAAATTGCCAAAAGTCAATTATCCCCAAAACTTCAAATTTTGTCAAAGGGGCCCATTCTTTTCCACTTGATTTGATCTTGTCACACTACACACGTGTCCTAGCTTCAGCCTTATGACCATTTATCAATTTTATTATTTAATTTGATTTTTTAATGAATTATTTCATTTTTAATCAATTTAAATCAAATAAAATCCAAACATTGATGATTTTATCTCTTTTTGGCTATTTCAGGACCTAAACATCATCATCAAGTGAATCAAATTCGTATCGTACATTCCATGTGCAAAAAGATTAGATTTTTGGCAAAATTGGAAGGTTATCAATGGAGGATCAAATCAAATCTCCAAGCATTGATGCACAAGGATTCAGCCCATATTTGTTGACCTAATGCATTGCTTATTACATATACAAGTGAAAGACACCCGAATTTGAAGCGAGAGACTGCAAGAACATCAAAGGCAAACTTGAAAAAATTGCCAAAAAGTGTGAAACTGAAATCGTGCATAGAGGTCAATTCAGAAGCAAATCTCCACACTAATCCATTGTTGGGCAATCATTGAAGCGAAACCAATCCCTAACAAGCCCTCATACGTGCCCTGAAGCTCTGTAAGCGTCTCAAAAATATGCTTTTCAGTTGAATTCGTATATCATTGTTCTTGCACTTTTCTTGCAAAATCTTTGCATATTCATGCTTATCGTTCAATTTACAAGCTTTCTGCATTATTTGATTGCATTGATATGGCCTATAACCCCCTAGCCGAATCTAGGGTTCGTGGTTTTTGTATTTTAGGCATTTCGTTTTCAGGCAAAATTAGTGCAATTGATGGACATGGACGTGTTCAGGAAGCCTAGACGAGCATGACGACAGCCTTGGAATCAATTTCCATGGCCTAGAACCAATTTTAGGATGAACATGTGAATTTAGATGCGGATACAAATCCGCAGGTAAATATCCATGCTGAACGAAGAAGATGAAGATGTTCCCCCCTCCCATTGGCTGATTCAAACTTGGCGCGTTTCTTTTTTTATTTCTGGCATAATACGCGTTTTCCTATTTTATTATTATTGTCCAATAGGTATACAACTAAAGCGCGTTGGTTGAGTGGTGGAAGTGTTGTCCAATGACTTACAAGACCTGGGTTCGAATCCCAGGTCCACCATATTGTTTTGTACTATTTTTTAACATGTAAACAGGTACAACTCAAGCATGTGGTGCATCATACTCCCTCAAATCTCAAAGCGCCAGATGGCCCCAGGCCAGATCTGGTGGTCCAGATGGGATGTCCACCATACTCCCAAGTCAAGGTGCCACGCTGGATCCAGAAAGTCCACCAGGCTTGCATGTAGATGGGCCTTGGAAATTGCCTTTCTCACCCCCTGATCAGGCCCAAACCCTAACTCTCTCTATTTTTATTTTTTTCTTTTAATTAATTATTGTTATTATTTTTATTATTTAACTAACCAATTAAAACTTTTTCTTAATAAAATTAAAACCAAAAAAATGTTTCTTTAATAAATTTAATTTCAGTATTTTATTTTTATTAACAATTATTAATTATTAATTAATTTAGTTTAATTAGGAAATAACTTTAATATCTTTTTGAAATAATTAAAATTAACTTAGACAATTAGGTTTTTATTAACTTTGATTAATTTATTTTTATTTCTTTAAATACTTAAAAACCCAAAAATATTTTTTATTAATTAATTTATTTATTAATTCAATAATTAACTTAGTTTAATTTCCATAAATTCAAAATAAACCAAAAAATCTTTTCTTGAATGACAAAGGGTCAAAACCCTAGAATGCGCCCGATTTAATTTTCCCGCACGCGATCCATATTTATTTCAATATTGTATCTGTTTCCTAGAATGTAATAGTTTAATAGGACTTTAAATATTTTTATCGCTTTATTCATTTTCCGCATTTTAATTTCAAGGGTTGTTTTTGGCGATGTAAATACCCGACGCCTTGCAATAGTTAGTTTAATTTCCGCAACTTATAAACTGTTAGATGTTTGATAATAGGGAATGCATGACAAGATCAAATGTTTAAACCTAAAATCAACATAGATAACCATTAACATGTACAAAGACAAAATTAACTGAAAAACAACACACTTGCACATGCGCACTCTTAGGGTACACCTCACTTGGTTGCCTTCGAACGTGGTCATTGAGTATAGGAAGTTTTAGAGGTCGCCCTCTTGTCCAAAGATCATAGTTTCCTCGAAACGGTTGTCTCGGAAAAATGATCTAAGATATTAGGGTTACTGCTAAGGCGTCCTAACATTGCTTTAGTGACCACACGTCCCTTAATCGAATTGACCCTTAAAACTCTAACGACGATGCTACCTACTCATCAATAGTGGGATAGCATTGTCTAAAGGACATTAGCACATATTGATTCCTTTTTCGAGTAGGTAGATGGTTCTTAAGTACTTGCTCTTTCAAAACAAAACAAAACTTTTCGCACTTACACCTTTCAAACAAAAACTTCTTTCAAACCCACAAACACAAAGAAAAGCAATTTTTGAAAACACTTTGAGCAAGTACCTAAGAGCCCGTGGATAACCACGAATAGAAAGGGTGTTAACACCTTCCCTTTCTATAATCTACCCCCTGGACCCGAGAAACATCTCGAAAAAGGAATTTTTCTGTGCTTTTTTCCTTTCCTTGTTGGATAAAATAAAAGGCGGTGGCGACTCTTGCTTACCGCGACATTTTGCGAAAACAAACGCAAAACGCGAACCAGCATTCCAAAAAACAGCCAGTTCTCTTCCCACCGTATCACATTGAAGAATCAATCAATGTCAGGTTTGATGATAAGCTTGGCCAGCAACAGCCAAAGCAAATTGATATTTCTGTAGGTACAGAAGATCATCCCTCAAACTCTGAAACTTTAGAAGCAAAGGAAGACTCAGAAGCAAAGAAAGACTCAGAAGATCATCCTCTTGACAATGCTCTGGACAATTTCAGAATCTATGAACAACCCACTCAGAAAAGTTTTCCTAGAATCTCTTTAGCTCACAAAGAAGACGTGATTATTGGAAGAAAAGAAGATCCCATCAGAACAAGATCCTCTCTCAGAATCAATGAAGAATCATTGTTTGGATTGGTATCTCTGATTGAGCCAACTTCTATTGATGAAGCTCTGGAAGACAATGATTATATCTTAGCAATGCAAGAGGAACTCAATCAATTTTCCAGAAACGATGTATGGGATTTAGTTTCAAGACCCAAAGGTTTCAACATTATAGGAACCAAATGGGTTTTCAGAAACAAACTGAACGAGCAAGGAGAGGTGATCAGAAACAAAGCACGACTGGTTGCACAGGGTTATAGTCAAAAAGAAGGAATTGATTATAATGAAACCTTTGCCCCAGTCTCCAGGTTAGAGTCTATTAGATTATTAATTTCTTTTGATGTTCAAAATAACATTTCATTATATCAAATGGATGTTAAAAGTGCATTTTTAAATGGCTATATAGAAGAAGAAGTTTATGTCCATCAACCTCCTAGCTTTAATGACTCAAAACATCCAGAACATGTTTTTAAATTAAAAAAGTCTTTGTACGATTTAAAACAAGCTCCCAGAGCTTGGTATGTTCGTCTAAGTAATTTTCTTTTAGAAAAAAATTTTACCAGAGGGGAAGTGGACACAAATCTATTCAGAAATACATTTAAAAATGATATCTTAATTTGTCAAATTTATGTTGATAATATTATTTTTGGAACCTCTAATATCTCCCTTGGAAAAGAATTTGCTGAGATCATGCAGGCAGAATTTGAGATGAGCATGATGGGAGAATTGAAGTTCTTTCTGAGAATTCAAATCAACCAGACTCCAGAAGGTACTTACATACATCAGATGAAGTATGTTAAAGAACTTCTGAAGAAATTTCAGATGTCAGAAAGAAAAGATGCTAAGACACCAATGTATCCAACATGCATTCTGGGAAAAGATGAGGTAAGTATGAAGGTAGATCAGAAGCTCTACAAAGGTATGATTGGATCCCTTCTCTATCTGACTGCATCTAGACCTGATATATTATTCAGCCTATGTTTATGTGCTAGATTCCAATCGGATCCTAGAGAATCTCACTTAACTGTTGTTAAGAGAATTCTGAGGTATCTGAAAGGTACTACTAATCTGGGTTTGTGTTATAGAAGATTAAAAGATTTCAGATTAGTAGGTTATTGTGATGCTGACTTTGCTGGAGATAATATTGAAAGAAAGAGCACCTCTGTAAGCTACCAGTTTCTGGGTGACAATCTTATCTCGTGGTACAGCAAGAAGCAAGCAACAATTGCACTTTCCACAACAGAAGCTGAGTATATATCTGCTGTTGGATGTAGTTCTCAGATGATTTGGATGAAAAGTCAGCTAGAAGATTTTAATCTTTATGAATGTAAGATTCCTATCTTTTGTGACAATACTTCTGCTATTTGTCTTTCTAAAAATCCAATTTTACATTCTAAATCTAAACACATTGAAATTAAATATCATTTTATAAGGGACTATATTCAAAAGGGAATTTTAAATTTAAACTTTATAAAAGCAGACCATCAATGGGCTGATATTTTTACCAAACCCCTTTCAGAAGATAGATTTAAATTCATTTTGAAAAATATTTGTATGGAATTATGTCCTGAATAAAATAATATTTATCTTCTGTGCTTAACTTCATAATGTTCTGAAATGAATGCTCTGATTAACAACTCTTCAGAAGTTAGAAGAGAAGTTACATCAGAAGCTATATGTAAAGTTCTGAAATGTTCTAGCGTTTCATTTCAAGTATAGCTCAGCAGTTCATTAGATCATACAGCTGTCCCATGCAACCTTCAGGAGATGAACACTTTGTGTGTTTCTGAAAGGTCACGCGTGCTAAGCTATTGACGCCGTTCTAGGTAATTGTTATGATTTGATTAAAATCTCATGCTTTCCCCTTACTTTTCAATTTCATTAAATGCTAAGTCATGATTAGATTCTTTTTATTTAAATTTTTTATTAAATACTCTTTTTACAGTTTTATTTTTTAACCTATTTCTGAAAAGTCTTCCTATAAATACCTTTGTAAAAACCCTTCTCACTTTTTACCGTCTCTTTCAAAACTCAAACGTCTCTGTGTATTTTTCTCTGAAACCCATTTTTCTTCTCTCAAACCTAAGTGCTCCTATGGCTTCCTCCTCTACTCATTCTGAAAACATTCAATCTGAGCAATACATCGTTCCTGAGAGAACCACTCTCATTCCAGTGGATAGCTTAGAGGTTATAAGTGAAATAATGGTGGACTTTGAGAATCTTAAAGCTAATGGTTTTGATCTTCTTCATACTGTTGAGTTTCAAGGTTGGGGGAACTTCTTTGACCATCTAGTTGTTCCAGTCTTTCCACACCTTATTAAAGAATTCTGGATACACGCAATTGCTTCTCCAAAGGTCATCCTCTCTTTCGTGATGGGTAAGGAAATCTTCATTACTGAAAACCTAATAAGAAAACTTCTAGGTTTTGAAGGAACTGGAGTAACTGGAATTGTTAATGGAAGAATGGAAATGTCAAAGGTTTATGCAGAAATTTTTACAAATGGGCAAGGGTCTTCAAAGGTCAGAGACTTGAAAAATAAGTACAAGATATGGGCAAGAATAATCCATGGTTGCATTCATCATAGGAAGGAAACTAGCTCTCCAGACTATATAAATGTTGACCAACAATACTTGTTATTCTGTCTTGGAATAAATATCAAAATTGATTTACCCTATCTCTTGTTTAATCATCTCTGGACTCATGTGAAAGAAACGAGAGAAGCAGAAAGAATGAAGAACCCAAAATCTAAAAGGAATTAGATTCCAATGGGGAGACTGATTTCAGACATTCTGACTGAGAATGGTCTGATTGCTCACCTGGATGAAGCGAATCTGCTGGGGGAGTTAGAGCCTACTTGTGGAAAGGCTCTGACTGGAAAGAACTTGGTGAAAAGGAAGATTATTGACAAACTTCTGATAGAACCAACACCTTTTGTTTCAGACTCTATTAAGAGAAGGAGGATACCAATTGCTGATTTTCCACTGTTCAACTCAGGTGATCACCCTCGCATCATCTTGCATTACATTCAAATCTGTAAAGTGGAACACCCATTGATCCTACTTGGCTTCAAGGAAGACATGAAGCTGCTCCAGATGTTGTTTTTCAGCAACCATTGAAGAGGAAAGCAGTTGAAGGACCTTCTTCCAGACCTCAGAAGAAGAAGAAGAAATCAGGTACACCAGCTAAAACTATTTCTATTTATGATTCTGAAAATATATCTACATCTGCTGAACCCCAAACCTTAGGAGACATAGATGTTGATATAGACTTGACCATACCCTCTGACCCTCTTGCTGAAAATCCTCAAAGAAATCAAGTTTTATCAGAATTGAGTGATTTTGACTCTGATGATTACTCCTCTGAAACCCAAACAGAACCCTCTCACTCAGAACCCTCTCAAAAACCTTTCTCTCAATCCATTCCTGCTGAAAACCTTTCTAGACCTTCTCCCATACCTTTATCACCTAGACCTACTGGATGGTATGATGCTGGATCTTGGAGAATACCAGGAATCAACGAACCTCTGGCCACTCTAAAGCCATCGTTCAACCTACCTTCTGAAAACATATTTGCCATGAACAGACCACAAACACAAAATCCTACCCCAACTGCTGACAACACCATAATTATTTCACCTGACGTCACACCTCCCACATCTCCAAAACTTCCAACTTCTGACTCACTAGTGATTTCACCTCCTCACATTCCAAAACACCAAACTCATGAACCATCTGAACCTTCTGAACCATCACCAACACATGAACCCTCTAAAACTCATGCATCATCTGAACCTCATGATCAATCAGCAACACCTGACCCTTTTGAACAACCTGACCAACCTGACCAATCAGCAACACATGAACAACCAGAAAATCCTGAACCAACTGACTTTTTGAAAACTGTAGTTGATTTTGAATCTCTATAATTTCTGAAAAATAAAACCTTCAAAAAGGTTGTTCCAAAACCTGTCCAGCCAGATGTAAATATATTTTTTCAGAATTTTTTAACAGAAGTTCAAGCTTGGTTGGACCTGCTGAAGGAAGACAACACCAGAAGTGTGAGCCCAGCAGTAACAGATCTTCTTTGGGAAACATTCAGAAGAAATTTAGATGCTGAGTCACTGAAGCTGCAAGACTTATGTCACTCTCAGGTGATTGAGAACTTCTCCAAACATCTGCATGCCTTCCAGTCAAAAGCTTTTGATATTTGGAACAAGAAGTCTTCTCTGATGATTGTTGATGCTCCAGCTGATCAAATGGACATTTCAGAAGATGAATTTGAAGAAGCTTCTGACGATTCAAATCCTATGGCAATTGTTTTGTTTAATCAACCTTCTGCTAAAGCAGCACCTGAACCTGTGCCAACTCTTGTGATAGATCTGGGCACTCTTCTTTCAACTTTTGTTCGTTCTGACTCAATGGTTGCTACTCCAAAGGTTGTATCTGCTGAAGCTTCTACATCCTCTGATCATACTTCACTTGTAATGGATACTCTGAATGAGCTTAAGAGGGATAACGAAGCTATTAATGAGCGCTTGGACAAGCAAGATCAGACAAACCAAGAAATCAGAAGCTGGATGATGAAACAAGAGGAATCTGCATCTGAGATCAAGAATCTTCTTATGGCCCGTGTTTCTAAGAAATCTTAGTGTCATTCTATTTCTTGTTTTTGTTTGTTGTTTTGTTGAACCTCTGAATCTTTTATTATAAATTTTTTTTACGCTCTTCAACTATTTTTATATACTTTTTGATTATGCCAAAAAGGGGGAGAAAATGAGTATTTTGATCTAATCTCTGGTTAACAGTTATGGGACTAAGTCAAACATTCTAACAAAATACAAGATTTCTTTCTATGTGTAAAAGAATTTTGCAGGTATCATTTAAACTCTGGAAGTTTTAATTTCAAATGAACATTAACTTCAAAAGACTTGCTGAAGAAATCCCAGAAGAAAATTTCAAAGCTCTGATGAAAATTCTCAGGAAGTTTTTCTTATAGAAATATTTATTTCAGAGGGAGATTCCTATCTCTTATTAAATTTTATTTCTTATCTGAATATCTTTTTTGTCGTCATCAAAAAGGGGGAGATTGTTAGAACAAGATTGGTTCTGATCATATCTCAGAGTTTTGATGATAACAATAAATTATATTTTATATAATTGATACTCTGATGAACATACTTAATTGTTTCAGATAATGTTATGACAGAAGCATTTTGATGTGCTTAGCTGAAAATAAATGAAGAAGTTCTTTGATGAAAGAACTATTTGTTTTAGCGCAAGTGCTGATGCTAATGCTGACTCTGGTAAGATAATTATTTAAATACATCGTCTAATGATTAGCAAGTTTCTGTGTAAGCTATGTTTCAGAATTTCTTTGAAAGCAAGCGTTGTTTAGAAGTTGTTAGCAAGCAAGCGTTGTTTAGAAGATATGCAAGCATGTTCTGATTCAAGACGTGAAGCTAAGTTCTGAAAGAATGTAAAATCTAAACAAGTCTTTTCAAGCTTCAGGATACATGCTCTTACAAGTTCCGTTTGCTCATTTAATTCAAAAATGGCTACATGCACTCAAGTGTCTACGCTAGTTCATTGGAAAATGGAATAGTGCAAGGAAACATGCAAACATTTAATGCTCTCCACATTTGAAGGCAACAACGATCATTTTGTTCTTACTATATATAGAAGGACATTTATTGCAAGCCAACTACTAAGAGAGAACTCATTAATTTCAAAAGAATCAAGAACAATGTGAAAATATTCTAGGCTCACAAATAATTTTCTTACACTTTGTGCAATACTATTCTTAGTGAAAAATCACAGTTGTGATATAGCTTTCTTAGAAGCAAACTTTGTTTCACTATCTGTAAAGATTTAACTATTGTAATTGTTCCTTAAGAGACCAAGTTTTGTCAGATTTCTCAAGTAGACTATGACTAGTTTAAGTCTTAGTGGTGTGAGTCACTTGTAAGATTACTTGTGCATTGTTAGTCACAACAGTTGTTGTGTGATTGTAATCAGATGATTATAGTGAATTAAGTCCTTGTTGAGAAAGGCGAAATCACCTTGGTGGGTGGACTGGAGTAGTTTGAGTTCAAACGAACCAGGATAAAAATAACCTTGTCTTTCCATTATTGTTGAGCCTTTAAGAAAAAGAAAAGGATAAACTTATTCAACCCCCCCCCCCCCCCCTTCTAAGTGTTTTCTCAACCTTCAGACGGGTGGATGTCCATCACGTAGGAAGTTGAGTCAAAATTATGAGTACCAACTTTAATAGGGATATCCACCTCCCCGTGCACCATTCTTTTAGAACCATCAAAGGTCCTCACCACAATGTTATTGGGCTTCAATGTGAGTCCTTCGCAATATAACATGTCCAGAGCATTTTTGGGCAAGACCTTCAGTGACGAACCTGTATCCACCAGAACATGGGCTAATGTAGTGCCCCTGCACTCAATGGAGACATGCAGGGCATCATTATGTTTCCTTCCCTTGGGAGTTAAATCTGCATCAGAGAATCTCAGGCCATTGTCAGCTGTCAAACTAGCCACGCAATTTTTAAATTGATCAACGAAGGTCTCTTGAGGCACGTGGGCAGTCTTTAGGAATTTTACTAAAGCCTTAGCGTGGGCTTCAGAGCATAAAAGTAAGGTAGGCATTGAGATTTTTGAAGGGGTCTGCCTCAATTGTTCCACGACATTATAATCACTTTTCTTGATTATCTTTAATATCTCTTCCATTTCCTTTTTAGAAGCCTCAGGGATGACTTCTTTGTATGCCTTCGTATGGACAGGCTCAGCCAATACCTCTTTGCCCCGAGCCTCGACCGATTCAGTAGTAGGGATAACAACAGGGATAACATTAGGAGTAGCAATGGGAATACTAACAAGAGTAGCAGCAGGAATGATCACAGGAGTAGCAACAATATTTGGAGAGATATCGTGAGAGAAAACTCTTTCGCTTCTCGTTATTTTACTGGTCCCAACGATATTGTCGACGCCATGATCAGTATCTTTAGAAACTTTATCTTTGACAACCAATAGGTCTTGCTTGACGCCATGGTAATAGACGTCAGCGCCATAATTCCAGGGAACAACTTTATCATAGGAGTATGGCATTGGCCCCAGAAGGGTGATGATCAAGGGAGCAAACTTGGGAACAGATGTAATCCTGACGGGTCTTTTGGTGGAGACCCTGGGAGGATTGTTGGAAATGGTGATTATTGAGACATCTTCACAAAAACTTTTTGCAGGGGGAACCTTCTCGAACAAAATTTCTTTGTTAACCATCAGGCGCTGAATGCCCATTTTTAACAACAAACAACCATCTGGTAGCGACATATATAAGTGGCAATCTTCACCACAGCTCGGAAATAAACCGGCTCGCAACATATTCCTATTAACAGTTAGAAGAGGATTAGCTAACTCATCTACTGAAGAAACAAACCAATCATCATCAACAATATTGACACCTTGGCCATGTTTGGGCATTGGCGCAGTTATTACATTAGGTGTCTCTGGAAGGTCAAACTCAATCTCCTTGGCCATGTATCATGCCTCAGACTTTAAGAATGATAGGCACATCGAGCGTTTGGGTTGTAGCGGGGAGACGCAGTATTGGGATTCTTGGGAGTTTCCTTTAGAGTCACCAGATTGGACTTTAACAGGTGTGGCAAAACCTGGGACAAGGTCGTGTTGATCCGGGTGAACCGTCTTATGGGCGCATCTGGCCTACACTGATTGTTTCATTGTTGGTTCGGTATAGGGTTGGAGATCATAACAGCCCCTACCGTCGGACGATGTTCAGTTTTGTTGCAATTTTTTGTCCATAAGCAGCATTGACTTCATTCTTTCTAGTGAAAGGTTTCTTTGTTGTGCTGGAGGATACATCTCTCTGGATTTTACCACTTTTAATACCAGCCTCTACCCACTCACCAATTAAGATTAGCTCAGTAAACCCAGCTGAAGAGCTTCCAATCAGATGGTTGAAGAATGGACCAGATTACATGCCCAAGAACATACCCACCAGCTCTCTATCAGATATAGGGGGCTGGACTCTTCCCGCAAGATCCCTCCATTTATGGGCATGATTTTTGAAACCTTCTCCAGAACCCATAGACATACTTTGCAGTTGTGTATGAGTTGGAGCAAGGTCAGCATTATACTGGTATTGCTTGTAAAAAGCAGCAGCTAGATCTTCCCAATTTCGAATGTTGGTTCCTTCCAATTGATAGAACCAATCCAACTGCATCTTTGACAAAATTTCTTGGAAGAAATGTACCCATAGGTTCCTATCAGCAGTATGGGATTGAATCTTCCTGACGTACGACCTTAAGTGCAGCTCAGGATAGGAGACACCGTCATATTTAGCAAACGTAGGAACTTTGAACTTTGGTGGAATGACCACCCCAAGAACCAAACCTAGTTCTTTAAAATCTAGACCAGGTACTTTTTGGATTTCCATGGCATTGAGACGATCCTCCAGTTGTTTAAATTTGTCATCAGCAGGAGGATATTGTTCTTCAGCATAGTCTGTCTCCTCTTCATCAGACCCCTGACTATGATCTCTTTCTTTTGCCTTTTCTTCCTGATTGTCTCCCTCATTTAACGGAGTTGAAAATTCTAGAGCTCGCTTTGCTGGTTCCCTGAACCTCTTTCCCGTGTTCAGGACACCCACCATTTTCTTTGTCTTCTTCTTCTTCTTCTTGTCTTTGATCATGAGAGCCTTCAGGTCCTGTTGCCCTTTAGCTAGAGCCAGGAACATCTGTTGGAATTGAGCATTCTGTGCTTGAAGATCCTTTATTGTTTGTTCAATATCTATCTCACTGAAATAAACAGTAGAAAGATAAGGAAACCTGTTTTGAAAAACCTGTTTGTGTTATGATGAAAGAAAATGCATATGCAAATGATTTCAAGGAAAATATGAGATTTAAATTTGTTTAGACAAAAGGAAACACACATTGTATTAATAAATCCAAGTTGGTTACTGAAACAACCGGCTGAAAATCATCAAACAATGAAGTCGCCACCGAACGTCTTTTATCCCATATGTAGGGAAAGGTAAACATCGAGAAAACCTGAGAAGGGAGAAGTCACGGTCTTGCGACCGAGAGATCGGGTAAGGGAGTCTGTTACGCGAGGGGAAGGTGTTAGCACCCCACACGCCCGTAGTACTCTATGGTATCCACTCTTGTTATCTATCTTATGGGTGTGTTTAATCTATGCTTACTGTTTATTACGGCTAAAGGGAGAATGATGCTAAAGAAAGGGGGATAACATAGGGAAAATAAAATTGTGCTCGCTTGGGCCCTACCCCAATGCCTACGTATCCGTTTTGAGGAATCAGAGCTACCGTAGTTCGACTCATATATTTTTATTTGTTTGTGTTTTTTATGGACGAAGTTAATTCCGCCTTCTGCCGTAACTCGACCTTTGGAGACTTATGCGTTGGCACAGAAGTAAATTTATCGTGTCCTTACCTGAAAAGGGTTTCTTATAAAAAGGTGCTCGAGTGCACAAATGGTTTGAGTCGGTTTGTATTTTTGTTGTAGATAACGACTAGTTGACCTAAAGGGAGAGATATTAGCCATTTTTCTACTTAGCCATGAAAGGGGTCTTTGAGAATTGAACCATACCTAGACTTGAGATGAAGAATAATAAGATCGAGAAGAGACCCGCTTATCATTTCCCATACTAAGCAAAGGCATGATTCTCATCAATAGATTTAAAGTTTTTTTGAATTTTGAAAGAAAAAGAAGTTTTAGTTTTAGTGCAGATGCAAAAGGGGAAGAAAAGTTAAAGGGAGACTAGCCTATTTCTACACCTAATGTTATTATGCATTGTTAGACCTAAAGTTAGAATTTTGAGGGAATTATACCTAATGTTTGCATACTTGGATTACAGTAAAGCCCTGTTTCTCATGATTTCTAGAAAGCGATAAAGTGCGAAAATGAGGAATAAAATAAAGTCACGATGATACCGAACGGAGGAAGTCTGTTTCCTCTTTAAAGCCACGCAAGTGATAAGAAAACTCTACCAAAAGCTACTCTGCATGAGTGATCAAAGAATTAGTCTCCAAGCATTCCATATTGCAAAAATTGCGTTATCACCATCACGAAATCTTGACTAAAATGATAATGAAAATGAATACCAAATATGAAAAATAAAATAGTTAAAAACTCTAATTGAAATTCTAAAAAGAAATTCTAAAGAGCTCAAAAATATTCTATTATTTTGTATCATTCTATCGCCAATTAATAAAAAATTAATAGGAGAAAAAACTTAAACCAAATATTTAAATGAGAGATGAAGTCAGGGGGTATAGTGTTGAAATCAGGGAGTGTGGATTAGTAAGGGCGCTAGGCCCAAGTAGTGAGTCCTACAAAACCTTATTTTTGTTCAAGCTGCAACAAAAACAATGACAATGGGCCCAGAAAACGGTTTGGCCCAATGTCCATTGGCAACAGTCCATAGCTTATTCTTTATTCTTCTTCATTTTACTAGAAATAAATGATAATAAAAAAAACAAAAGAAAAAGAAAATTGGAAAGAGGAACGTGAGATTAGGGTTTAAACGAATTATCTTCTTCATTCGTCAGTGGCACCGCGCAAGACCCCTTCTGTCGTCTTCTTCTTCTTCGATCCGGATCACTCTTCTTCGTCCCGGCTCAACCTTCTTCACTGGTTCCAACCTCTCGTGACTATGGCATCCCCTTCTTAGTGGCCGCTTTTCATCTATTTCATTTCTCTCTGTGCCTATCTTTCGTCATCTCTTCCGTCAAAATCACCGCGATTCTTCTTCTCTTCCGGTGATCTTTGCCGTATTCCATTTTGACTCCTCTCAGTTCCGGCTCAACCTCCTTCTCCGGTTCAAACGTCCGAGCACCATATCTCAAATACAAACCTTATCTTGTTTCACCTTCTGGTCACAAATTCAAACTTGAAACCCTACGGAGTCAATACGTACTCCGATGACGATTGCGAGATGGCGCTAAACGGAAGAGATAGAAAACCAGAGATGAGAGTAGAGTCCATTTGCTCAGGTATACATCCTCTAAACTTTTTACTGCATTTTCCTCTTCTTATTTTTCTTGCGTTTGTAAGATCTGTTGATGTGAACTTGTTGTGTGTTGTTGTTGATACAGAATGAAGCAGGTCGCATTTGCAGATGGAGATTGAAGAATCAATGAAGTGATTCTGGGAGACTAATGATTGGTGAATGGCGATGATGATGATTAAAGATGCGCCAAAAATCAATGGTGATTCTTTCGTGAATTAAATAATGAATGCAGAAAGAGAGAGAGGGAGCAGAGCAAGCATGAAAAAGGAGGTTCAGAAGTGAAGGTGGAGGTTATGGTGTGGGAGAGAAATCGATAATGGCATGAGTCAAGGTGAGCATCAGTTTTTATATTCTGTTAGTCTGTTAGAAAAAATAGGTTAGAGCTTAATTCAGTTATGACAGTTGGGGGTTGGTTTTGATTTTCTGTTATGGGTTGTTAATAAGCTGTTTATAATTTAGTTAGGAGTTAGAATTCTGAACAATTCTGTTAGGAGTATTTGTTGAATTCTGTTACAGAATTCTGTTAGCTGTGAGGATGGAAAGTTGGTAGTTAGAGTTTGTTTTTTTTCCTGTTAGGAAGTTAGCTGGGCTTGTTTGGAATGGGCTGCTTAGAAATTAGTTAGGGAGTTAGAATTCTGTTTGGGAAGTTATATATTCTGTTTGAAAGGGGTGAGAGGGGTTATGGTGTGGAAGTTAGTTACAGAATGGTTAGAGGTTAGGAATTAATTGGAGGGAATTTTGTTGGAAATAACTGTTAATAATAGTTGGGAAATTGAAGTTAGTTAGTAGTTCTGGTTATGATATGAGCTGTTAGGAATTAGTTATCAAAAAAATCTGTTATGGGAAAAATATGTTTTTCTATAGAAAATGGTTAGAGTTGAATTCTGTTATGGAATTATGATATTTAAAGTTTGTTATAAAACTAAATGGCCAGGATTGATCCTTTTCTGTTATATCTTCTATCCTTTTTTCATGTTCTGAATTTTATCGAGAAGTCGTTAGGAGTCTTGTCTTGGAATTCTGTTTTGGTTAGAGTAGTTATGGAAGTTAGTTGGAATTGGTTAGGAGGTTGTAGGTTTGTTATGAAGTTTGCAGGGCTGTTTTGGAATGGGTTATTGTTGTACCCCAAAATTTGCCCTTCCTTTTTCACAAGAAATCACAACCCTAGGGTTTTCTCTGATTTTTAAGATTGGCTCAAGAATCGATCAAACAGACTTTTCTTTGACAGTAAATCAAGAATCAGGGTTTCTCTCGTATTTCTTAAATGAATTTGAATCCACAGAAATTCAGTTTACTGTTACATTGTTTTCACACTTTTTCAAGTTTGCTGAAAGGTTAACTGATTATTCTCAAGGCCTGATTATCTAGGATAAGAAATAGGAGCTGAGACTGTTATTTGGAATATCAAGACATCTGCTTGTTAATGGAATGAAACGTTTGCTTGTTAATGGAATGAGATGCTTGCTTGTTTATTGGAATACAATGTGTATTATGATTAGAATACTGATGCAAGGTTATGAGATTACAAAGTTCTTGGGATTACTTGGAATTTAAGTTATCTGTATTAAAAATATTGGAATGCAATTTCAATTATTTTTATCTGAGAATCTTAAAGGGTTAAGTGAAGATGCAGAGAGAGAGTTGCAAATTATTGACAGTAGAAGAGTTTTACTGAAAAAAGATTTTTCATTCATTCCAAATGTGATTACAAAGACAAATTATTATTCATATGCTTTAAGGTTTTTACAAATTATAGCTATTGAAAAGTAAATTGTTACAATTAATGAAAATTTATCTAATCTAAGCCTAAGCCTCCTAAGCTGCCATTGCTCCCATGCTCAAGGTATCTTGCTTCCTCTGCTTCCTCTATCATTCAATTGGTGCTCACATGAAAAAGACAAGGAAAAGAAGATTAGTACAGTTAATTGAAAAGAATTTTCAAATGAAAAAGAAAGAAAAAAAGTCATCATTAAAGTTTGCCGTCCGGAATCAGAATGCTATTGTTCATCATGTTTTATTTTTCTCTTTGCAAATCACAAGAAGATTTCTCTTCTTTGTTCACAAAGAGAAAAATGCAAAGTAAACTTGGGCCAAATTGAAACATGCTATACAAAGTAAACTTGCAACAAACTGTACAAACCTGCATAACCAAACATTGCAAGCTAAGCAAACTAGATGCAAACTGTCTAAACATTGCAAGCTAAGCAAACTAGATTCAAAATGTCTAAACATTGCAAGCTAAGCAAACTAGATGCAAACTGTCTAAACATTGCAAGCAAAGCAAACTGTACTAAGAAAACTGAGTTAGAAGCCAACTAGATGCAAATTGTACAAGTACAGAAAGTACAGCATGCAAATGCAGCAGGAAAACCAATTTACAAGTCAAAGCTTGTCATAAGCTATCATCATTTTCCAGACATGGGCAACTTTTCAGAATATAATAAAAAAAGCAAAAATGCTTGTTTTATGGAGAGAGAAAGAGAGAAAAGGATATCACCTTTTGAAGTGTACAGTTTGGCAAAGCAGGCTATCACAAGTTGAAAACAAAAAAAGCTAAAAAGATATAAAACTATCAAACTGCATAACAGTTTGGGAGAGGGAGAGAACATTGGAGCTAAGCCTAAAAAACTCAGCAGTTCAGAACACTCTTCAAACCTACAGCAAAACTGCAAACAGAATAAAAACAAATACAAGCCTGTGAACCAATTCCAAAACCATTGCCAAACTGCAGCTTCAAATTGCACATCCTGTGCAAGCTTACCAAACTGCCTTGCCAAACTGCTTGGCCAAACTGTGAACAAGCAGAAACCATAAACCACAAAACATAAAAAACCTGTACAAACTAGCCACAAACAACCAAAAGCCTGCTATCAAAAACAACACAACAATTTCTCAACAAACTGCAAATTGCCCAACAAAACTTCCATAACCTGTTAACCAACTACAAACCAACAGGCCAAACTGTTATCAAAATAGCCAAACTTATTAAGCTACACAAAACAGCAAGAGCAACAATACAAGCCTGTCAAACTGCTCAAAAACAAAACAAGCATAAAACTACACAACCAAATTCAAACTGTAAAAGTACAACAAAACATTCACAAAAAACCCTTTGAAACATCAACCACCAAACTCAGTTTCAACACAATCCACAAACCAAAACATAGTTTCAGAAGCTTGCAACAGGGTTTCAGATTCAAAGAAAGAGGAAGAGCATTTCAGAAGCATACAAACAAAGTTTCAGAACTTTTATCATCATCAACAAATTAAGAAAGAGGAAGAGCATTTCAGAAGCATACAAACAAAGTTTCAGAACAACATCATCATCAATAAATCAAGAAAGAGGAAGAGCATTTCAGAAGCATACAAACAAAGTTTCAGAATAACATCATCATCAACAAATCAAGAAAGAGGAAGAGCATTTCACAAGCAACAAGAAGCAGTTTCAGAAGCATCATCATAAACCATTGTCCAACAAACTCAGTTCAACAAATCAACAAACAATAATAAAATCTCAGAAGTTAGCAAAAGGCGTGACCATCATTTCTTCCTCGTATCTCCGACCACCAAGGAAGCGCCGCCAATCCAATCTCTCTCCCTCCATTTTCCAGAAAAAATCTCCAAAGGTACGTTTTTTCTCAAACCCTTGCTGCATCTGAGACATAATACCATAGATTAAAAAATGAAACTGAACATGCAAGTAACATGAACAAAGCTTAAACAAACATGAAACTATAAAATCAAAACAAAATAAACCGTACCATTTACAAGCAAAGCCATAGATCACTGTGAGGAGATGAGAGAGTGGGGTGGCGCTCCGGTGGCCTGAGAGGAGGGAGATCAGAGCATCGTTGCCTGAGAAAGATGAAGAGGAAGAAGGAGCAAGTGGAACTGCTGTGTACCAAGCACACGAACCCTAATTGATTCAAACCCTAAAAATGTTACAAGCCTTGTGTTGGGCCTGATCGTCCCAAAATCTCAAAGCCCAATGAATCTGCCAGCTGAGAGAATCTTGGGCGACTTCAACCTCAACAGTAACGCTGAGAGAATCTTGGGCGACTTCAACCTCAACAGTAACGCTGAGAGAATCTTGGGCGACTTCATCCTCAACAGTAACGCTGAGAGAATCTTGGGCGACTTCAACCTCAACAGTAACGCTGAGAGAATCTTGGGTGTCTTCTACTGAGTCTTTATCAGGAAAATCTTTTAGGGATCGATTTAACCGGACTAGAGAAGGCCTTTGACTGGATAAGAAACAGGAAAATCTTAGGGTCGATTTAACTGAACCGGACAAGGTCTTGAAATCTTCAACTGGATAAGAAACAGGGAGATCTTAGGGTCGATCTGACTAAACTAGAGAAGGCCTTTGACTGGATAAGAAACAGAAAAATCTTAGGGTCGATTTAACTGAATCGGTCTAGGTCTTGAAATCTTCAACTGGATAAGAAACAGGGAGATCTTAGGGTCGATCTGACTGAACCAGAGAAGGCCTTTGACTGGATAAGAAACAGAAAAATCTTAGGGTCGATTTAACTGAACCGGTCTAGGTCTTGAAATCTTCAACTGGATAAGAAACAGGGAGATCTTAGGGTCGATCTGACTGAACCAGAGAAGGCCTTTGACTGGATAAGAAACATAAAAATCTTAGGGTCGATTTAACTGAACCGGTCTAGGTCTTGAAATCTTCAACTGGATAAGAAACAGGGAGATCTTAGGGTCGATCTGATTGAACCAAAGAAGGCCTTTGACTGGATAAGAAACAGAAAAATCTTAGGGTCGATTTAACTGAACCGGTCTAGGTCTTGAAATCTTCAACTGGATAAGAAACAGGGAGATCTTAGGGTCGATCTGACTGAACCAGAGAAGGCCTTTGACTGGATAAGAAACAAAAAAATCTTAGGGTCGATTTAACTGAACCAGGCTAGGTCTTGGAATATAGCTGAGAACTTGACTGGATCTTTCCTGAAAGGTAAAGGTCAGTCATATGCAATGCATGATGTGAATCAAGCAATGATGTTCTCAATATAAATGAGATTTGTAAGATATGATGCGTTTATGCATGCTATAATGTATGAAAATGTGATGTTTATGAATATATCTTTTCGTCTTAGGAAGATAAATCCTTGACGGGTGCCAGGCAGTCACTCCTGGGCTGATATTGAAGAATAGATCTTTGCTTCCGCTGGGGGTGATAATTGCAAGAATACCGGTAGGAGAAGATAACTCCGTTGGGGAATAAACTTGGCGAATGGATTACTCTGCGGGGCGAAAAGTACTCTAGTGATCTTGCTGGGGACCAATACTTTGTGGGGAGAGAGGTACTTTGCTGAAATGTTGATGGTAACTTCGCTGGGGATACCGTTGTTATGTCGGAAGTTTTAATAGACTTCGCTGGGGATAAGAAGACTTTGCCGAGGACGATCATCTCATGGCTTTTGGATGAGGATAACCCAGTTATATCCTGGTAGGGAAATAACCTTTGAATAAAGCCGGGGGAGCGCGTTCGTGCTCTGCGAGGATAAGCTTCCAGAATCTACTGGGGATAAGCTTACTGCTTGGGGAGATGGATTCCAACTTTCCTAGGGAACTGGATTGGACTCTCCTGGGGAAGTTTTGAAATGTATTGAGGAAGTGACTCCGTTGAATGTTTGATATACCACCGGGGAACAATCTTTAGGTTAAGACTGCTGGGGATGCTTGTTAAGAATACATGTATACTGCGTTGGGGAATGTTGAGATCTGCTGGAGGATACCCAACTTCCTTAAGGCTGATAATAGCTTTGCTTGGGGAGAGTGTACTGACTTGCTGACTCACTCTCTGGGGAATTAAGATATACTGGTTGTGTTCATCAGCTGAACCTACCTTGGTACCTTGGTGGACGGAACAATTAGATCGCTTTAGACGACTCTTTATTGCCCCTGTTTCTAATGTTACCTGCAATTAATCCTTTGTTTCGTATGCAAATATTCATGAGTTAGCAAATTATTGTCAATGCATATATCACAAATTGAACCTTGGACGTTCTTCGCAAAACAAAACAGAAAAAAAGGAAAAAACAAAAGGCAATTTTAACTGAAAAGTGATTTTGTATTGATTTTTGAATTTGCCTGTAAAATAGGCGTTTTATGTACAAGAGGCTGACGTCCTAGTAAGAGGACGCCGCCGAACCAGATAGTTTATACAATTTGTACAAAAGAAAATAAACAGCTGTGTGAAATGGAATGATCCCACTGGGTTTCAACTCTGCTATCGCCTTTATGTCTTTGAGCGTCTCATCACTTGATGACCTTAGTTGAAGATGAAGCTGACTGATCGATGCCGTCTGAACTTGATGTAGATACCAGATTCTGGATGCAAAGTGATCCAATGAGACATAGTATTACGCTTTTATCCCTAACTTTTGCCTGGACCGCCCTTTCGGGTTTTCAGTCCACCGGGATACCCATTTTTTCCCAAGCCGCCTTTTCAAGTTTTCGACTTGCCGGGTGTACAGATTTTTTTCATTTCATCCCTTCATTTTTCCCGAACCCTTTTGGTTCGCCGAGAAGCCCTAATTTTTGCCTAGGTATGTCAACCTAGCGGGTCTTTTTCATGCGTAGTATCTTTTTACTATGTCTGCATTAGCAGGGTGAGGAAGGTCGTCACCATCCATGTTGGTTAGAATCATGGCTCCTCCTGAGAACACATGTTTAACCACAAATGGTCCTTCGTACGTAGGGGTCCATTTGCCCCTTGGATCACTCTGAGGTAGGATGATTCGCTTGATTACCAGATCCCCGACTTGATATTCTTGTGGTCTGACCTTTTTGTTAAATGCCCTGATCATTCGTTTTTGGTACGTCTGACCATGACAGATAGCAGCAAGTCTCTTTTCATCAATAAGGTTTAGCTGATCAAGTCGTGTCTGGATCCAATCATCTTCGTTCAGATCTGCATCCTTCATTATCCGGAGAGATGGTATTTGCACTTCGATCGGTAAGACTGCTTCCATACTGTAGACCAAGGAGAAAGGAGTTGCCCCGGTTGACGTCCTGGTTGAGGTACGGTACCCATGTAGAGCGAACGGTAACATCTCGTGCCAATCTTTATAAGTCACTGTCATCTTCTGCACGATTTTCTTAATGTTCTTATTTGCTGCTTCTACAGCCCCATTCATCTTCGGCCGGTAAGGAGAAGAGTTGTGGTGCTGTATCTTAAACTGATCGCAGAGCTCAGTGATCATCTTGTTATTGAGATTGGTACCGTTGTCTGTAATGATTCTTTCAGGGACGCCGTATCGACAGATCAGATTATGCCGAATGAATCGTGCCACAACAGTCTTGGTTACCGTAGCGTAGGAAGCTACTTCAACCCACTTCGTAAAGTAATCAATTGCGACCAGGATGAAGCGATGCCCATTGGATGCTGTAGGTTTAATCTCGCCGATCATATCTATGCCCCACATTGCAAACGGCCAAGGTGCTGTCAAGACATTCAGAGGAACTGGAGGAACATGCACCTTGTCTGCATATATCTGGCACTTATGGCATGTCCGAGAGTGTTGGTAGCAGTCAGCTTCCATTGTGGACCAGAAATACCCTGCCCGAAGGATTTTCTTTGCCATAGTGTGTCCACTGGAATGTGTTTCGAAGGTCCCTTCATGTAGCTCTTCCATAATCCTTTCTGCTTATGTCTTGTCCACACAACGCAGTAAGGTCGAATCATGGTTTCGCTTATACAGGATGTTGTTGCTAAGGAAGAACTTCGCTGCGAACCTTCTCAGAAACTTCTTATCGTTGACAGACGCACCTTCAGGGTATTCCTGATCTTCCAAATATCTCTTTACCTCATGGTACCAAGGCTTCTCAGTTACCAATTCAGTCTCGAGATCACAACAGTATTCCGGTTCGTCTAGTTTCCAGATGATGATCCGGGGAGCCTCATTGTCCCATTTGACTTTGAACATGGAAGACATCGTAGCTAACGCGTCCGCTAACTGATTCTCCTCTCTTGGGAAATGTTCAAAGGTTATCTTTGTGAAGTGGGGGATCAAAGTCAACACACATTCTCTGTAAGGAATAAGATTCGGATGTTTCGTATCCCATTCCCCTTTGATCTGATTGATCACGAGAGCGGAATCTCCGAAGACACTCAGAAACTTGATCCTTAAGTCGATGGCAGCTTGAAGACCCATGATGCATGCCTCATACTCCGCCATGTTGTTGGTGCAGTTGAAACATAGTCGGGTAGTGAGTGGAGTATGAGTGCCTCGGGGGGATATGATCACAGCGCCGATACTGTTACCCAAAGCATTGGAGGCTCCGTCAAAGTGCATAGACCATCGGGATCCTTCCTCAGGTCCTTCATCCGGTCCAGGTACTTCACAATCAGTCACTATTATGATGCTCTCGTCTGGAAACTCAAAGTTCATTGACTGATAGTCGTCTACTGCCTGGTGTGCCAAGTGGTCTGCCAATACACTTCCCTTGATAGCTTTCTGAGTCGTGTACTGGATGTCATATTCCGTCAAGATCATTTGCCATCTTGCTATTCTCCCAGACAGAGCAGGCTTTTCAAATATGTATTTTATAGGATCCATCTTTGAGATCAACAAGGTAGTGTGAGTCAACATATACTGTCTCAGCCGGCGAGCAGCCCATACCAAAGCACAACAAGTTTTCTCGAGCAGTGAGTATCGGGTCTCACAGTCGGTAAACTTTTTGCTAAGGTAATAAATGGCATGCTCTTTTCGGCCAGACTCATCATGCTGCCCCAGCACACACCCCATTGAGTTGTCAAGCACTGTTAGGTATAGTATCAGATGTCTCCCTTCAACCGGTGGCATAAGGATAGGTGGTTCTTGGAGATACTCCTTGATTCTGTCAAAAGCAGCCTGACATTCATCATTCCAACGTACTACCTGATCTTTCTTCAGCAGCTTGAAGATTGGTTCACAAGTAGCAGTTAGGTGCGAGATGAACCGAGCTATGTAATTCAGGCGTCCTAAAAAGCCTCTGACCTCTTTCTCTGTCTTAGGAACTGGCATCTCTTGAATAGCTTTAACCTTGGCAGGGTCCACTTGAATACCCTTGTCACTTACAACGAAGCCTAGCAATTTTCCAGACCTTACCCCGAAGGTGCACTTGTTCGGGTTCAACCTCAGCTTGTACAACTTCAGACGGTCAAACAATTTCTGCAGATGATCAAGGTGTTCTTCCTCAGTCTGGGACCTTGCGATCATGTCGTCAACATACACTTCTATCTCATGATGGATCATGTCATGAAATAAAGCAACCATGGCACGTTGGTAGATTGCCCCAGCATTTTTCAGTCCAAAAGGCATGACCTTGTAGCAGAAGGTGCCCCATTGAGTAACAAAGGTAGTCTTTTCCATGTCTTCAGGAGCCATCTTGATTTGATTATACCCTGAGAAACCATCCATGAAAGAGAACACCTTATGCTGAGCAGTATTGTCAACAAGGACATCAATGTGAGGTAGGGGGAAGTCATCCTTGGGGCTGGCCCTGTTTAGATCCCTGTAGTCGACACACATTCTGACCTTTCCATCTTTCTTTGGTACCGGCACCACATTAGCAACCCACTGAGGGTAAGAAGTCACTGCAAGGAAACCGGCGTCGAACTGTTTCATAACCTCGGCTTTGATCTTCTCAGACATCTCTGGACGCATACGACGGACCTTTTGCTTAACCGGAGGGCACTCTTCCTTGGTAGGCAAGTGATGGACCACAATGTCGGTATCCAACCCGGGCATGTCTTCGTAGGACCAGGCAAAGATCTCCATATAATCATGTAGCATATGAGTCAACCGTTGCTTCACGCTGAGCTCTAGGTTGGCACCAATCTTTACCTCCTTCCTGTCTGTATCAGTACCCAAATTTATTGTTTCCACTGGCTCTTCGTGTGGTTGAATTGCCCTCTCTTCCTGAAGTAACAGTCTTGCAAGCTCGCCAGGCACTTCGCAATCATCTTCACCTTCGTCTTCGGCTAAGTTGATCGGATTTTCGAAGTCATAACTGGCAGTAGCAGAGTCATTACCAGTGAGATCCAGAGTGGATTGAAACCTGTATGAGTGATCGTGTGTAAATACAGCTGTTTTTGCAATATATAAGGAAAGGAAAGAAAGAAAAGGAGCATAAGATTTGAAATGCGAGAAAACGTCCAAGGTCTTTATTCATGATATATGAAATGACAATTTATATGCCCTCACAAATGAAGCCAACGGTGCCTCGGGTAAGACACCGGGCCATAGAGTTTTAATTGTTTATTACAAATAACAAAACAAAGGAGTTTATTACTGCGTAACAAAAGTAACAAGTAGGTTGTCCTTTGCAATCCAATTGCTAGGTCCACTGTCAGTTGCCGGGTAAATCCAGCTGTCGAACTCAGCTTCATCCACTTCATCATCGTCCCCAATAGCATTTACTCCATGGTTAGGCATGGGAGCAGTCACCACATTGGGTTTCTCAGGTGCCTCAAACTGTACCTCCTTGGCATCAATAAGATCTTGCACTTTGTTCCTTAAGGCCCAACAGTCATCAGTGGAATGCCCCGGGCTCTCGGAGTGATAAGCACAGCGGGCATTTGGATTGTATTTGGGAGAGGCAGTATTCACAACCTTCGGGGCCTCTCTAACAATCACCAAGTTGGTGGACAGCAACTGCGGCAAGATCTGTGATAAAGTCATACTCAAACGGGTAAACTCTCTCCTGGGTCTTTCAGCCCTTTGAGGATTGGTTTGCCGAGGAGCGGCAGCAGGCTTAGCAATCATCACCGCGTTGACAGACTGGCGGCGCTCAGGTTTCTCTTGTCTTCTAGACCCATATACAACACTGGCCTCCTTCTTAAAGGGCTTCTTCTCAGAGCTTGCAGATGCACCCTTCTGAATTTTGCCAGACTTCATTCCAGCCTCTATTCTCTCTCCAATCAGAATAAGATCAGTGAACCCTGCCGACGAATTCCCGATAAGATGATTGAAAAATGTCCTAGATAGGGTCCCCAAGAACACGTCTACCAACTCCCGGTCAGTTAACGGAGGCTGCACCCTGCCAGCCAGATCCCTCCACTTCTGTGCATACTCTTTAAAACCTTCGCTTGACCCTAGCGACATACCCTGGAGTTGGGTACGTGTAGGGGCAAGGTCGGCATTATATTGATACTGCTTATAGAAAGCAGTAGCCAACTAACTCCTCCCAGTTACGAACCTTGGTCCCATCCAGCTGATAGAACCATTCGAGATGAGTCCCTGAAAGACTCTCCTGGAAGAAGTGGATCCACGAGTTCTTATCCACTGAGTACGGTTGAATCTTCCGCACATAGGATCTGAGATGTAGCTTGGGACAAGACGCCCCGTCATACTTGGTAAAAGATGGTGCTTTGAACTTATGAGGAATGATCACACCAGTAGACAAACCCAAGTCTCCGAAATCCAGCCCAGGCACTTGTTGGATCTCCATAGCATTCAGTTTGTCTTCCAACTGCTTATACCGGTCTTCAGCAGGAGGATACTGTTCCTCATTAAAGTCTGTCTCGTTGTCAGAGACTACCGGACTAGGACCTTTTCCCCCTTGGGGACTACTCTTGCCTATAGAAGAACCAGCCTCTTCATTCTGTAGAGTGTTGCCAAACCTTCGACCCGAGTTGAAAAGAACAGTTCTCTTCTTCTTCTTCTTCTCCTTCTTCAGGAGCAAAGCCTTCAGCTCTTCTTGGCCCTGAGCCAAACCCATGATCAGTTCCTGAAATTGCGCGTTCTGCGCCTGAAGAGCCTTGATAGACATCTCAGTTGATGATGAGTCAGGATTCATGATGCTGAAATAAATAGCGAAGAACAGTAAGCAACCTGAAAAGAAGAAAACCTACTATGCACATGATGAATGGAATGCGTATGATTTATGTTTTCAAAGACAATCGGGAATCAACTTTGTAAACAAAAAGGAACACACTTCATTAGATTCAACTTTGAAACTTAAACTGTTCAACAAGTTGCCCTTAGGCGTTACATAAAAGGGAAATACTGAAAAGGGAAATAAAACTGCAAAAGAACATCCAGAGCTCCTTATTGATCCCATGGTCTCCTCTTCTCAGTACGGATGTAGTCATTCAGAGCTCGCTCATTCTCCAGCTGCTTTGTCAGCTTCTGGATCTTCAATTCTTGCTCGTTGAACTTTTCCCGGTAAGAATCCCGTTCTTCTCGCAGTTGCGACCAAGACCTCTTTAATGTCTCATAATCAGTAGGTATCTGAGGAGGGAGGACAGTTGGAGGAACCCCATCTTTGTCGGGATACTCAAGAATGATGGTTCTGACAGCTTCGTATGGCATACCTAACTTCTGAGCACGGATGCGAACCCATTTGTAGTAGGCTTCCATAGGTAGAGAAGTCCTTGGCCCCAACTCTTGTGGGTCAGCTTTATGAACTTTATCCCAAGCCTTGATGAACCTACGACGCAGCTCGTCACTATCCACCTGAAACTCAAAACTGATGTGAGGCACCAACATCTCATGGGGTCCTGCTCTTCTGGCCCTTCCCAACTGACGGAGCGCTAGACATGGATTGTAAGAGATTCCTCCTTGGGTACCAATCAACGGAACATTAGGGTATTCTCCGTATCGATCAATAACAGCTATCGCATCCAAACCTCTGAAAGTCCAAATGATGTCTTTATCAGTGAGAGCCATTAACCTATGAGCCCAACCTCTTCCTTCTTGGTTCTTCAGCACGAACTTAGGGAGGTGTGAAATAAACCACCTCACCAACAAAGGGATACAACACCATAGAGTTCCTTGTCTTCGGGCAGTACGAGCATGAAGTTGTTGCAGGATATCACCCAAGAGAGTGGGCACAGGATTCTGAGACATAAAGATCCTTATGGCAGTGACATTAATGAAGTTGTCAGGATTAGGAAACAAGACTAGCCCATAGATTAAGAGAGCTAGGATGTCTTCATACGCCCTAAAGTCCAAGTCATTCCAGAAACTGTTAGCTTTACCAACTAGAAACTTGGCCAAGAAACCCTTAACTCCGCTTCTAGTCACCCAGTTGTCCATTACTTCTTGATGTGTCAAAAGAAGAGCTGCAGCAACCTCCTCCAGCCTGAGGGTCTTTTCCCAACCAGTGTAGGGAGTCTGATCCAAGATAGGGATACCAAGCAAATCAGAGAACTCTTCCAGGGTAGGGACCAGCTGGAAGTCTTGAAAGGTGAAGCAATGGTACAGAGGGTCATAGAACTGGGTCAGGACACTCATCAACTGTTGATCCCGCTTTGCAGTGACTAAACTGAGAAGAGAACCATGCCTCTGAATGAAGGAAGTGGTATTTGGAATTCTGCTAACCAGCTCTTCAAGCAACTCAGGTGAGTGAACAAAGTTGAACCGGATAGTATTCCTTCGCACAGGCATCATAATGTCCTACAAAACAGAGCAAAGGTGAAACCCTCTTGTCTTTGAAATGGTCAGTCCTTATGCAGGATGCATGCAATGCTCATGATGTTATGATGTTATGATAAAGCACACCACAAATATTTACAAAGGCACACATGTAAGGCACACAAGTCACACAAGACAAGCCCCTAAAGTTTAGGCCAGCATGAGGTCTAGGTATTACCCCCTTTCAGTTTGTTGGTTCATACATGTCCTATCAAAGTAACCGGGTTCTTAGAGGATCCCAATATCATTGACTACCCTCAATCGGTCATAACTCCAGCATCGCAATCTTTTCTTGCAGCCAGAACCTTCACGAGAGTTTAGCCTCAATGGGCGTAGCATACTGCTACTGTTCTAATGGCCAAGTTGTGTCATTTAAGGTTCTAAGGTTGTTGGTGCTTAATGACTCCTCAGAAGACCCATATTCTCCTCGTTGCGACACAAGGGATATCGGTACAGACCAAGGTGCCACACCAACGTAGCCGCTGCTTCACCCGTGTCGGTCTACGCCGGACAGGTCCCTCACAGCTTATGCTACCTAAACAGGGTATCCCCAGATCCGGGTTAAGATCTATGTAACTCCCATGCAACCCACAATTTAAAGCAAGCAAGTCAATACAATTGAAAACACAGTGATCTTAGTCCTAAGGTACACCTCACTTTAATTTTTTCCCCAGCAGAGTCGCCAGTTCTATGATCGGTGGATCTGGAACTGACTGTTTAACGCTGGTTCGCGAAATGTCGCGGTAAGCAAGAGTCGCCACCGTCTTTTATTTTCTCCAAATGGAAAGGACAAAAGCACAGAAAAATTCCTTATAGAGATTGCTCTCGGTTCGGGAGGTAGATTATAGAAAGGGAAGGTGTTAGCACCCTTTCTATCCATGGTTATCCATGGGCTCTTAGATACTTGCTCATTGTGTTTTCAAAAGGTTTGTTTGCTTTTCAACTGTGGGTTTAAAAAAAGTTTCTTTGAAAATTTCAGTTCGACTCTTGTATCGGTCCTCAAGAGTGTTTGAAAAGTTACTTTCGAAAGCTTTTTGAAAAGGTGTCGGTGTGAAAAGTATTTTTGATTTGTTTTGAAATTAGATCAAGTATCTAGAGTCGTCTACCTACCCTAAGGAATTCGTCTATGTAGATGTCCTTTAAACTAGTGCCATCCCACCATTGAGAGGTAGGTAGCACCACCGTTGGAGGTGTTTGGGTCAATTCGAGGGTTCGGGACATGGTGATCACCGGAGCAATAGGAAGACACCTTAAAAGCTACCCTCATGCCATGTTCATGGACATGAGGACTTACTAAAATGTCCTCTACTCGACGATCACCTTTCGAGAGGCAAGGCAACAGTGAGGCGTACCCTAGGGGTGGTGTGTGATTTGTGTGTCATGTTCATTTATTTTTGTCTTGTTCATGCATTGGTGATCTACACATTGCTTTTATTTTTTACATTCATTCTTTCATGCAATAGTTAACAGTTAAAAAGATGCGGAATTAAAAGTTCTACGCTATTACAAAGGCGCGGGTCCACATCGCCAAATTAATCCAGGACCCGATTTGAAATAAAATAAAGTGCGAGAAATATAAATGTCCTATTAATCTATTACATGGCTTTGGGAGAATTACATGAATATTCACAAAAATAAATAAAAATGCGAAGAGAATTAAAGTCGGGAATGCGAGGGCGTTGGACCCTTTTTAGGAAATTAAATTATGATTATGAAATTAATTAAATAAAAGAAAGAAATTGTTTTTTTGGAGTTTTTTTTGTATTTATGGATTTTAATGAGAATTAATGGAATTAAAAACCTAATTCTAAACTATTTTTAATTTATTAAAAAAAAGTGTTTTTAGTTTGACCTAATTTTAATTAATTATTTACATGGAAAATTATATTTACAAAATAATAATTAATAATTAAATATGGTGAAAAAGAAAAAAAGGATAAAAATATAAAACCCTAATTCTACAATTTTTTAAGTTTATTAAGAAAATGTTAAAATTAATCCTAGAATTAAAAACTAAATTAATTGATAACATTTATTTACAAAATAACATTTAAATAAAATATATTTATTTTTTATAGTTTCTGATTTTTTATTATTTTTTATGTTATGAAAAATTAACTTAAGGAATTAAAATAGAACAAATCAAATTAAAGCAAATAAAAAATAAAATAGGAAAAAAAAGAAAGGAAATGCAAACCCTTGGGGGTGTTGACCCCAATTTGGAGGTCATATTGTAGCAATCAGGCCCTACGAATTTTGGCCATTTCTGACTTTTCCATGATCATGTGTGTATGCATTGACTGAGACATTCCATAGACCTTGAATCCTGGCTTTTGATTTGATCTTAGCGGCCATGTGGCACGCTTGGATAGTGAACGTATGGTGGACGTCTGGGCTTGTGGGGTACCTGAACGCGTTGCAAAGAAAAATAACAAGAATATGGGGGGACCTGGGATTCGAACCCAGGTCCCAAGGCTTGCCAGCGTTGCTTTCCACCATCTGTGCTGCTCGAACGCGTTGTATATTGAATAAAGAATAAATAATATGAAAGAAAATTGGTGTTAGTGACATAGAGACAAAAAAACGCACGCTGGAATTCAAATTGTCCAACCATAGCTTGCCACATGATCTTCTTCTCCACTTGTTCGCGTTAGCCTGAAAAAAAACAAATGGATAGCGGGGGTTTTAAACCCCCACTAAATGATGTACAGAATAATAGTGATTAGGCCGTGTGGCCATATAAATTAGGCGCGATAGGATGACTGGATTCGTTTAAGTGCGCTGAGTTCAATGGCGTGGGTCTCATGTCTCAATTTTTCCAGAATAAGGAAACCCCAAATTCACAGTTTAGAAAACCTAATGAGCTCCAATGGCAACTTCGCGTATAGGCTATAAAAACTCAATTCAACAACATCAATAGACTCAGAAGGTCCATATTAGCATAAAACAACAATTAAAATGTATGAAAGATGCCCAGAAACTTAAACACGATTATGCATATTTTCATGAAAAGTGTGACATGGTTCTACCGTTTCTTGGCGTTAGAAGCAGTGGTTTTGATCCAGGAACGTCCCTTGAGGCCTTTGCAAGCTAATGGAATCAATGTTTTGCTTTGAAACGCTTTGGAATGGTGTTTTTGGTTTTCACTTTTTTCACAAAAATTGCAAAGTTCTTACTCAGCTTTGGGCGCAGCTTAGAGGTTTTTTGCATTAGGGTTAGGTTTGTGCTTGTATAAGGAATGATTTTAGTCAATAATCCAAGCCCAAAGCTTTGTCTTTAATGGTTTTCAAGATTTGATTTTCATGAATCTCTTTCAATATTTTCTTCATGAAGAATCATGCCAATTTGCACCAATTCTTTCCTCTTTTGATATGCACGAGATCTTTAGGCCTTGATGAGAGTTTATTCTGCACAAAAAGATTTGAAAACCTTATTTTAGTATTTTTGTCATATTTTATTTTATTAAATGAATTAATAGTAATTAAAAATTCAAATAAATAAATAAAAATGATGAAATAAATCCCCTTTGGGCCAAATGGTCGTGCATAGTCTTTGGATGATGAATCTTGGAAGCAAAATGTGGCCCATTAGCAATTTTAAGGCATTTGAAGCAAAGTTGAATTTTCAAAATGCCCAAAAATTTCCCAACTTCCACAAGGCATATCTTGCTCAATGTTTAAGATTTGATCATGTTCTTGGACATTTTGGAAAGGTCTTGAAGTCCTCTAACCAATGCCTTTGGTCCCATGTCATTTTGATTTACCAATCTCAAGTTATGGTCTTTGACTTAAAGTCCCTTTTTGTTGACTTTTGAAAATGACCTATAATGTTGAAATTGATAACTTTTTGTGAGAGCATTTCTTGGACTTGAAGTGTGAAGAGGAGTTGTAGGAAATGTATTTATCTTCAAAATGAGCTTTGGATGGAATTTTTCTGATAAACCATGTGGAAGTTATGCCTTGGTCAAGTTACAGTTGACTTTTTCAACTGTCCAAATATGGAAACTTTTGCATCTTGAGAATTTTTGAGCCATGCTTTGAGAATCATGATCAAGAATTGATCAAATGATGTTTGTGGCTTCAAAATGAGATGTTGACCAAAAATTTGAACTTTTGACTGTCAAATGACCATTTTGCCCCTGCAGTTGACTGTAGGGCAATTAGGGTTTTTGACTGTGCAATTTTGTGTTGTAAGTCTTGAAACTTGGTATGAGGATGCTTGACCATGTTTATAGGCATGTGGGACTTGATTGGACCCTTGGAAACTTCATTTTCTTTGTCAGAACCAAAACCCTAGTTTTTTACTGTTAGGAGGTCCTTGAACTGTGCAACCCTTGGGGAGATTTTGAAGCATGCTCTTTGCAAATCTTGAAGAATATGGGAGGGCAAATTTTGGGGTACAACAACGATCATAATGTTCATGCCGTTATGGAAGACCTTCATGTTACTGATGTTGCTGATCTTTTGACTCCATTACTAGTGATTAAAGAGAATTTGATGAGAGCCGGGATATTCCCAGGCTGTGGGAAGGACTGTTACTTTTGTTTGAACATATGAGCTGACTGCCCAATGTTGAAATCAGGTATCCAACGCCTGATGGATACCCAAGAGATACTCTTCTGAAAAACCCCTGTTGATACCTTCACTCCTGTTACTCCTGCTACTTTTGCTACTTCAACCAACGATATTGCAATCATAACCATTTCTGACAATCCTCCCAAGGCTTGCAAAAGGCCTGTCAGGATTACGTCCGACCCTAAATTTGTACCATTAAAAATCACCATGTCGGGACCTGTCCCGTATCAATCTAGCAAAACGATACCATGGAACTATGGAGGAGAAATCTTCTATCATGGTATCAAACAGATTGAAGTTGTCCAAGATATTTCTGAAGAAGAAAACCCTGATATAGGGAACATCGTGGGAACAAGCAAGATAACCCGCAGCGGCCGGATCTTTTCTCCGGAGATTGCTCCCCCTCGAGCAGTTTTCAGACCCTCGAAAGCTTTTGCACCTGTTAGGTCATCTGTGCAAGACCCGGTAATTGAAGAATTGGATACTCCTGAAGTAAGACCATCTGTTGATACTACTAATAAGGGTAACGGGATGCTGGAAGAGCCTGTCAGGACGAAGGCTCATGCTGTGGTTATCCCCGAAACCACCCAGAAAGAAATGGATGAAATCTTGAAAATAATCAGAAAGAGTGACTACATCGTCGTGGAACAGCTAGGGCAGACCCCTTCTAAAATTTCAATGTTGGCTCTTCTACTCTGTTCTGAGGCCCATGCTAAGGCCCTGATCAAAATTTTGAAGGCGGCACATGTACCCCAAGAGACTTCGGCTGACCAGTTTCAGGAGTGTGTGGCCAGTCTTACTGCTGATAATGGCTTTGGCTTTTCCGATGCTGACTTAACTCCCAAAGGAAGGAAACACAACAACGTGCTACATGTCTCAGTTGAATGCAGAGGAACCACCCTCGCCCATGTCTTAGTTGATACTGGTTCTTCCTTGAATGTGCTGCCGAAGAAGGCCCTAGACCGTTTGGACTGCAAAGGATTGACCCTCAAACCTAGTAACATCGTTGTTAAGGCCTTTGATGGGTCCAAAAGAATGGTTCACAGAGAGGTTGACATTCCTATCAAAGTAGGCACAGAAGTTTTCAACTCCACCTTTTATGTGATGGACATCCGTCCGTCATATTCGTGTTTGTTAGGAAGACCGTGGATCCATTATGCAGGGGCAATTACCTCCTCTTTGCACCAAATGCTGAAGTATCATGTTAAGGGTAAAATTATAACGGTTCACGGCGAGGAAGAGTACATGATAAGTCACCTCAATTCCTTCTGCTATGTGGAATTGGATGGCGAGTTCATCAAAACGCCTTTCCAACATTTTGAGGAAGTATCTCCTGAGGTAGCACTTGCGAAGACAATGGTTGAAGTGCATATCATTCCCAAGCATGTGCCTAGGATGGCATCTCTCAAGGACGCAGAGGCGGTGATCAAAGAAGGGAAGAGTACAGTATGGGGACAATTGCCTGATTTTCCCCATAAGACGGACAAATTTGGACTAGGGTTTACAGCTGTAGGACAGAAGGCTATGCATCGTTCCAAGACTGGAGGGCCACCTGTAAGGATCACTCACCATAGAATTAATGTTGTAGAAGATGAAGATGAAGAGGACAACTTCGCAGATTGGATATTTCCAACCGTCGAAGGGGGTTTGAGCAACTGGGAAGCAAAGGATTTTATTCCCATCACCTTTATCAACCAGTAATTTTATCTTTGAACAATTTCCTATTTGTTGGTCTGTAATAACTAAATAATTCGCACACTATTTTCACCTCATGCCTTGCCCGGGGCATGTAGGTCCATTTGTAAGGGCTTGATTTTCTTCATTATCATATGCCATGTTTTAATGAATCATTGGACGTCTTCATCTAAACTATTGTGTTCATTTTCTTTCCTTTTGCATTTTTATTTTTAAGGATGGTTATCCCTTACACACACCCACACTCACAAATGCAGGTACCCATCCACTCCGGATTCCATGGGTGACTATTCTACTTTAGCCTTCGATAACTCTGAAGATTTGGTCAATCATGCTAAGTACGAAGTTGACGTAGACTGTGAAGTTCCAGGAGAGTTAGCCAGACTTTTGCAACAAGAAGAGAGGGCTATTCTGCCTCATGAAGAGTTGCTAGAAACCATCAACTTGGGGACAAAGGAAGACAGGAAAGAAGTAAAAGTGGGTGTCAACCTGGAATTAGGTGTCAAAGAGCGCTTAGTGCAGTTGTTGAACGAGTATGTTGAAATCTTCACCTGGTCTTATGAAGACATGCCAGGATTGGACACAGATATCGTGGTTCACCGTCTCCCTACAAGAGAAGATTGTCCACCGATCAAGCAAAAGGTCCGTCGGATGAGGCCTGACATGTCTGAGAAGATCAAGGCTGAGGTAATGAAGCAATTCAATACTGGCTTTCTGGCTGTTACTTCCTATCCACAATGGGTTGCTAACATTGTGCCCGTGCCTAAAAAGGACGGCAAAGTTAGAATGTGTGTGGACTATCGGGACTTAAACAGGGCTAGCCCTAAAGACGATTTTCCACTGCCGTATATCGAATCTTGGTTGAAAACACAGCTCAACACAAGGTTTTTTCCTTCATGGATGGATTCTCAGGATACAACCAGATGAAAATGGCCCCCGAGGACATGGACAAAACTACTTTTGTCACGCAATGGGGTACCTTCTGCTACAAAGTGATGCCATTCAGACTAAAGAATGCAGGGGCAACCTATCAACGTGCCATGGTAGCTTTGTTTCATGATATGATACATCATGAGATCGAAGTTTACGTAGACGACATGATAGCCCGATCACAGATAGAGGAAGAACACCTTGATCATTTGCAAAAGCTGTTTGCCAGGTTGAAGGAGTATAAGCTCAGACGGAACCCAAGCAAGTGCACTTTTGGAGTTAGGTCTGGTAAACTTTTGGGATTTATTGTCAGCAACAAGGGCATTGAGGTTGATCCAGCTAAAGTAAAGGCTATACAAGAAATGCCTCCCCCCCGCACTGAAAAGGAGGTTAGAGGATTCTTGGGACGCTTAAACTATATCGCGAGGTTCATCTCTCACCTGACATCTACCTGTGAGCCAATTTTCAAACTATTGAAGAAAGATCAGGTAGTTGAATGGAACAATGATTGTCAAGTTGCTTTTGATAAGATCAAGGAGTATTTACTAGAACCTCCTATCTTGATGCCACCCGTTGAAGGAAGGCCGTTAATCATGTATCTTACTGTTTTGGATAACTCAATGGGGTGCGTATTGGGCCAACATGACGAGTCTGGCCGAAAAGAGCATGCCATTTATTACCTTAGCAAAAAGTTTACCGATTGTGAGACTCGCTACTCACTGCTCGAGAAAACTTGCTGCGCTTTGGTATGGGCTGCTCGCCAGCTAAGGCAGTATATGTTGACTCATACCACTTTGCTGATTTCCAAGATGGATCCGATCAAGTATATCTTCGAGAAGCCTGCTTTATCTGGAAGAGTCGCTAGATGGAAGATGATTCTGACTGAGTATGATATCCATTATACTACCCAAAAAGCTATAAAGGGGAGTGTACTAGCTAACCATCTAGCTCATCAAGCCGTCGAAGATTACCAATCTATGAGATTCGACTTCCTTGACGAGGACATCATGACATTGGACAACATTGAAGGTAACGAAACGTATGACGGACCTGAACAAGGATCCCGATGGACCCTGTACTTTGATGGTGCTTCAAATGCACTTGGAAACGGTATCAGTGCGGTACTCATTTCTCCGGAAGGCTTCCATACACCCTTCACTGCCCGACTTTGCTTCAGTTGTACCAACAACATTGCTGAATATGAAGCTTGCATATTTGGTCTCAAGGCTGCTATAGACTTAGGAATCAAATCCTTGGTCGTATTTGGGGACTCGGCTCTGGTTATCAGTCAAGTCAAAGGAGAATGGGACACTAAACATCCTAATCTTATCCCATACAAAGAACATGTCTTGACATTGTTGCCTCATTTCGAACAGATTACCTTCGAGCATTTCCCGCGAGAAGAAAATCAGCTAGCAGATGCTCTGGCTATAATGTCTTCCATGTTTAAACTCAACTGGGATAATGAGGCTCCCCAAATCACCATCGAGCGAATGGACGAACCTGCGTACTGTCATGAGATTAATACTGAAGAAGTAGTGGAACAACCCTGGTTTCATGAAATCAAAAGGTATCTCCAGACTCGAGAATACCCTGAAGGAGCTTCCGTCAATGACAAAAAGTTCTTAAGGAGATTTGCTGCCAAGTTCTTCCTAAGCAATGGCATCCTCTATAAGCGCAACCATGATTGTGTTCTACTTCGTTGTGTGGAAAAGGTTGAAGCAGAGTTGATCATGACCGAAATACATAGTGGCACATTTGGCACCCACTTGAGCGGACATACGATGGCTAAAAAGATTCTAAGGGCAGGATACTACTGGTCTACCATGGAAGCTGACTGTCATCAACATTCTCGTACTTGCCACAAATGTCAAGTCTACGCCGACAAGGTACATATTCCTCATATTCCTCTCAATGTTCTGACAGCTCCTTGGCCATTCACAATGTGGGGCATTGACATGATTGGAGAGATCAAGCCTACGGCATCCAATGGACATCACTTCATCCTGGTGGCTATCGACTATTTTACCAAGTGGGTTGAGGCAACTTCCTATGCCTTAGTTACAAAGAATGTGGTTGCCCGCTTCATCAAGAAGAACCTCATATGCCGGTATGGTATCCCCGACAGGATTATCATGGACAACGGTACAAATTTGAACAACACTATGATCACCGCTCTATGCGAACAGTTCAAGATTTATCATCACAATTCATCTCCCTATCGGCCGAAGATGAACGGTGTTATTGAAGCCGCGAACAAAAACATCAAGAAGATCATTCAAAAGATGACATTCACCTATAAGGACTGGCATGCGATGCTACCGGTTGCTCTGCATGGATATCATACCATGGAACGTACTTCAACAGGGGCAACCCCATTTTCTTTGTTGTATGGCATGGAAGCTGTTATACCCATGGAAGTTCAGATTCCTTCCTTGAGGATTATGAAGGATGCCGGTTTGAGTGAAGACGATTGGATTCAGACCCGGCTTGATCAACTTAATTTGATCGACGAGAAGCGACTTACTGCTGTTTGTCATGGTCAGGCATATCAAAAAGGATGATCAAGGCTTTCAACAAAAAAGTCAGACGCCGAGTATATCAAGTCGGAGATCTTATAATCAAGCGGATCATCTTACCGCAAAGTGATCCCAGGGGCAAGTGGACTCCTACTTATGAAGGACCATTTGTGATCAAGAGCATCTTTTCTGGTGGGGCAATGATTCTGACCACCATGGACGGCAAAGATTTACCGCACCCTGCAAACGCAGACATAGTCAAAAGATACTACGCATAAAACGACCCGACAAGTTGAAAACCCGAAAGGGCGACTTGGGCAAAAATGGGCATCCCGGTGAATCGAAAACCCGAAAGGGCGGTTCAGGCAAAAATTAGGGATAAAACAAAAAATATGTACACCCGACAAGTTGAAAACCCGAAAGGGCGACTTGGGCAAAAAAGGGTTCCTGATGGATCGAAAACCCGAAAGGGCGGTCCAGGCAAAAGTTAAGGAACTAAAGCGTATGACTATGTCTCGTCGGATCACTTTAAGAACAATCTCTTCACCAACAAGCTCCAAGCTTCTGATCAATACAGTCATCGAAGGATGAAGCAGCAAATGGACAAGATATTCAGAGTTGTAAAGGCTATAGCAGAATGGGAACCCCATGGAATTATTACATATAGCCATCTTTCTTTTGTATAAAAATTTTCAATTTTTGCGACAACATTCTCTTACTAGGATGTCTGTCTCCTTTGTACAAAGATACTCACAAAAGTTAATACAAAGATACTTCAAAGTGCAGAAATTTGCTTGCCTTTATTTTCTTTTTACACTTATGTTTTATTTGAAAACGTCCAATGTTTTGTTGAATAGGCATATGCATTTGAATATAATCACTACTTACAAATAAAACGAAATTGAGAAAGGATAATTGCTGATAGGTTGAAGGTGTAGGAAGATATCCTTGTGCTATTTCAGAGGAAATCCCCTACAATACATCATTCAGATCCTCAACAAAGCTAAAAATTTGGAGTATTATTTCCCCAGCGGAGTTAAGCTTCAAGATCCTCAGCGGAGCCAGTGCGTTCTAAACTTGATCCCCCAGCTGAGTTAATTTTCAAAGTTCCCATCAGAATTCAAACTCCCGATCCCCAGTGGAGCCCGAAAACCCTGAAACCTATCCCCAGCAGAACCAGAATATTCTAAACCTTCTTCCCCAGAGAAGTAAAATTTTCAACTATCAACCCCCGGTGGGAACGGTTCAACTTCCCTCAATTTCCCCAGCAGCTAGGATGATTCCCCAGTAGATTGGCGTACAACCCAAGCTCCTGACTTCACCGGCCAAGTAAACATTCTCCCTACAGAGTTATTTCCCTACAGATCGAAGATTCTCGGTCTCATTTCTCAAAGCAGAAGCCTCCTAGGTTTTGACTCCCCAGTAGAGATTTTCAGAGTTTTCCCTATTTCCCAGGAAAGTCATGAAGGATTCTCATTCCCTGCAGAAGTTGTCAAAGGCCTTGTTAATCCCCACAAATCGCCGAGGATTTTCAATCTTCAGCAGTGGTCCCAGGATTTCTCCTTCTCGAGCAAACAGAGATCTTTAATCCCCAAGCAGTCAGCAAGAATCTCTCATCTTTAACTACCAAAGATTTTGAATCCTCAGCATCGGTCAAGGATTTAATTCCCCCAGCAGCAGTCAAAGATTTCATTATCTCCAGCTGTCAAGGATTTATTTTTCCTCAGCAAGACAGCTACTTAGCTTACATGCATAACCATTACATTCATATATCATAAACATTGATGAAACACAGTTCATTGCATCATACATATCATGCAACATAACTTTGTGTTTTAGCTAACATTTTACCCTTTTCAGGATAAGATTAAAAGGCTATCATCAACAATTTCCCTGATACAGTATGGATACACCCCAGACACGACGGTCATTCTATTACTCATTCACAATTTCAAGTCAAAATACAGTACAGATACACCCCAGACACGGCGGTAATTCTACAACTCCTTCAGACTTTAGCAATCCGATACAGACTAGATACGCTCCAGACACGACGGCCATTCTATCTCTCATTCAGATTCAACTATCAACTTCAGGTTCAGATACGCTCCAAACACGGATGCCATTCTAGCCTTTACACCAGCAGATTGATTCTCCCCAGTGCAGTCGCCACGGAAGTTATTCTGTCACTTATTCAGATCCCAGTTACAGTTCCAGATACACTCCAGACACGAAAGTCATTCTGCTACTCATACAGATTTCAACTTCAGATACAGTCCAGATACGCTCCAGACATGGTTGCCATTCTGCCACTCATTCAGAACTTATCCCCAGCACACAGTTGCCCCATATACAGATGTTTCTCTGTTACCCATTCAGAATACAGATACACTCCAGACACGGCAGTCATTCTGATATTCATTCAAAGTTCAAATACAGTTACAGCTCAGATACGCTCCATACACGAACGCCATTCTTTTGCTCATACAGGCTCAGTCTCCAGATACAGTTCAAATGCATTCCAGACACGGATACCATTCTGATGCTCATTCTTCTGACCTACAACATTACAATTCAATACATTCTTGGATGGAATCTTTAAGCCCATCTCCAGCAAGATTCTACCATCTCCAAATGGCATCTTTAAGCCCATTTCCCAGCTATATTTTGATGAGTGCAAATTTACGGGCACTCTAGTGTCCAATCCTCTTTTACCTTCGAGTCACGAAAGGCAAACTTGCCAATCTAACTCTTCAGGTTCAAGAAGATTGAACAGGGGCAACTGTTGTACCCCAAAATTTTCCCTCCCATTTCATCAACATTTTCTCATCACAAGACTCTTGGAACTCAAGATCAAGCTAGGGTTTGCTTTGCTCAAGACACCTTCTTGCACTATTGACCTAAATTAGGGTTTGAGTTTGCACAGAGATGTTTTGACCTACAATGCCCAAAGTGACTTTCTTACTTCATGTTAGACTCACAAGTTTGTCCATACCAAGTTTCAAGCCTTGAATCAAATCTTTGCCCAGTCAATTGGACAGTTGACCTAGAAATCAGTTGTATTGGGGAAAAGTCAACTGTGGCTAATTGACAATCAAATCTCATGAATTTTGATCCACATCAACATTATGAACTCATATGAACCATTTGATCAGGTTTGGATCACAATTCCACAAGAAATTTGATCAGATCACCAAAAGGGCAAAATGGTCATTTTTAGGGTTTTGACTGTACAAAGGCAATTTTTGACTGTTTGACCTAACCAATGGCAAATCAAGCTCAACCATGGACATAATGACTCAATGAAATTGTCTTGACCCATTCAACAAGTTCAAAAGATCTCAAATGCATAGGATTGACAAATGAATTTTTCAGTCAACTGATCAAAATTTGACTGTACACTAAGAAGTCAAACTTTGACTTTTTGGTCAAAATCAAGTGCCAAGGGTCATTTTTCATCAAGACATGTCAAATTATGAAAATTGTTCATCAAGAAACCCAAAATTGTAAATTAGGGTTTAAAATGGAAAATTTTCATAACTTAGAAATTTTCTAAGTTTTGAAATTTTCTTATTTTTTCCTAACTTTGCCCCATATTTTCACCAAGATGCAAATGGATTCACAAAGTCTATAACTTTGATTCACAAAGTTTTCTCAAAAGAAGCTTGGATCTCGAGTTATGATTTTTGGAACAAGGGTACCTAAAACTTTTAACTTAGAGAAATTTTGCCCTAGTTTAGGCAGGATTTTGACCCATCTTCTTGGCCATTTTTCACATAGTTCCACTTGGAGTCTTAAGTTGCATTTCAAAGATGGATTATAGTACATGTTGCAAGCTTTCCAAATTTTCCAAGAACTTCTCAAACACCTTTGTGGTTAGGGAGAATCGAATGCTTGAAGTTGGCAAAAACTCACTTTGTAACCATGGCCAATACATGTTCATACCACTTGCCAAGTCTGACCAAGCTAGCTTATTACACAATTACAGGCCTCTAAACCAGTTTGTACTCCATAATTTAATGTAAATCCATCGAGCCAATGCATTGTCTTGGTCATTAGGTTATTATACACAAGTTTAATCCCTAAATGGTAAAAGGCACATTCCCATTTTTGCAAAAGGTTGCTTTATGTCAAACCATTAATCCTTGAGCCTTGAACAAGATCTTATGATGTCAACAAAATCCACAAAACTTGGGGCCAAGCTTGAACAATGTGTGCAGAGTTAGAGCTAGCTTGTACAGGCCTGCTCTTTGTCATTTCTCATTTTGCTTCATAACCAAGCAACTTGTCAAAAAACAAGAGAACACACACATCTGAGAAAACCAACTCAAGCCAAGTTTTGAAACAAGTTTCTAATACCCTAGCAAGCCAGAAGCACGAGCCCTTGACCCCTCAAACCTCCTTGTACACAAAATCTCCATTTTCTTGCAAAACAGGGAAAGCCCTGCAGAATCACTTCCATCTCCACTTTGCCTCGTGCGTTTTGCCTCAAACTTGTTCCAATACCTTCCATTCAACTCACCTAAACTATTCCTGACCTCCATTGCCAACTGTAACTCCATTAACACACATTGCCATTTTTGTTTGGAAGCTTTGCAGGTTGAGTTCTGTAGCACGATTCAGGCTGCTTCAAAATAAACTAAGCATTGGGAAAGGTTCAGTGGACATCAGGCAAGCTCAAAAGAACCTCAAGCACCATTGAAAGTTGCTACATTGTCCAGCTCGAACTCAATTGAAACAGGTATTTTATGAACTTCTATCTCTCTATTTAGGAATAGTTAGACTTAGGTTTGTGAATGAAAGATGTTGTATTCATAGCCCTGAACCATACATGTGCTTAGTTTTCATTTATATTAATCGTGCTAGGAGAATTTCATCCATGAACTTTCTGAAAAAACTAGGTTAGAAATTAGGGCCAGAGAAATTCTCTCTGGTCTTTGAGAGTTAGCTTAAGTTTTTTATATGGTTAGATTCGTTGTTTGATGCTCTACAAGTTTCATGTTTTGAGTTTTGTCAAAGGATCACAAATACAGGAGATACAAGTTTGTATGGAAAACGCGCGTTTTTCAAACTTCTGGAGGTTGAAGATGAAGTCTGGGTTGGGCCTGGATTTCTTTGCTTTTGACACCTCCCAATTCACTTTCAGCACCCCCCTGGCCCATTTCTTGTATATTTATCATTTTTGCATTTTTATTTTATTTCTGACTTTGATATTTTATTTTCAAATATAAAAAATACTTAAAAAATATTTTCATAAATTTTTATATTTATTTGGTATTTATTTCAATTATTCCTAACATTAATACATTAAATACTTTATGTTTATTTTGTTTAAACTTAAAAATAATGTAAAAAAAATAGGTTTATTCTCATTTATTATTTTTATACACATTTAAAAATATTTTCTTGAAATACATACATTTTTGTAAATAATTTATTTTATTTTTTACATATTTAACATATTAAATATATACATATATACATATATATTTTTGTTTTATTAAAAAACTTAGAAATAAAAGCACAAAAATATTATCTTTTATTTATTATTATTATTTATATTAAAAAATACCTTTTTGGATATATTTCATTTTTTATACATGTTAATATATTTTTGTACATAAATAACACATTATATTTATTTTCTTAAGAAATTAGGGTTTTTTGCCCTGAAAACAAATAAATTAACTTTTTATTTATTTCTTTACATTTCTTTACATAAAAAATACTTTTTTGCATACATGAACAAACAAAAACTTTTTTTTGCATAATACCTTTTATTTAATATTTATTTATTGTATTTATTTAAATATTGTACATTTAAATTTTATGCCTTGCAAATTCAATTTGGTTGTAATAATTTAGGATTTAATTTCTTGCAAAATAATCCCCAATTCAAATTTGTACCCCCCCCCCCCCCCCCCCTCCCTATATCATGTTGTAATAGTGTAGAATTTAAATTCTCGCACCTTTAAATGCTTTCAATTATGCCATGATTAGACTTAGGGTTTGTATGCAAAATCAAATCAACAAATAGTTTGACCTAATCAAAGACAAAATGCATGAAAAACAAACACAATGCATACTTGCACCCCTAGGGTTACAATCCACTTGTTGCCTTCAAAAATGGGCCATGGTATGCATGTTGAGTACTTTGGCAAAGTAAAAACAAAACAAAGATCATAGTCCCTCGATGACGCTATCTGAGTTGCCTAAACAAAATGATCAAGTCCCTCAAGAAAATTGCTAAAAATACTTGACACTATTGCTATCATGGTCTATACGATGACTCGCGCCTGTCCCGTTTAACATCCTAACACAAGCTTGTTCACCAAGTACAATGGTGAAACAACACTGTTAAAAGGGTTAAAAAAACATAAGAAAGATCTTTGAGTAAAATAGGGTAGACAACTCTTAGTTACTTGATCAAAACTTGCAAAAACATCCTTGCTATCTTCAAAACACACTTCACCAGACAATTTCAAAACCCTACTTTCAAACATTGGAAACTTTTCAAAAGACAAAAACACCTTTGTATACATTCAAACAAGAATCATTACAAAGGTTGCCACAACGATGACCTCTTTCCAAAACATCTTTCAAAACCACACACAGAGCACCATTTCAAACAATTGAAAAGCAAAGCAAGTGATCTAAGCAAGTAACTAAGAGCCCATGGATAACCATGGATAGAAAGGATGCTAATACCTTCCCTTTCTATAATCTACTCCCCGAACCCAAGAAAACATCTTAAAGGTCTTTCTTGTGCTTTTTGACCTTTCCTTAGGATAAAATAAAAAGTCGGTGGCGACTCTTGCTAAACCGAAACATTTGCGAACACAAACGCAAAATCCCAAGTCAGTTCTCCCACCGTATCACAATGTTGTATGAACCTTAAGGAAACTCCAACCAGCTGCTAGACTTTCCTTTTTGTTGAAGGTTACTAAACCACCTCTGTGTGGTATGAAATGTTTGGATGGTTAGGCATAACTTGCAAGGTATGAGAGGTTCAAAGGTTTGGACTTTAAAACCCAAGAGTGGAAGTTTTGTGGACTGTTATGGCTTTTGTGAATATGATATTTTTGAGGGTTTACTGTGATCGGTGGAAATAGAACTGACTGTTTAAAGATGGTTTCGCGAAATGTCGCGGAAGCAAGAGTCGCCACCGTCTTTTATTTTCTCCAACATGGACAGGACAAAAGCACAGCAAAATTCCTTATGAGATAGTTTCTCGGTTCGGGAGGTAGATTTATAGAAAGGGAATGTGTTAGCACCCTTTCTATCCATGGTTATCCATGGGCTCTTAGATACTTGCTCTTATGTTTTCAAAATGTTTGCTTTTCAAAATGTGAGTGGGTTTGAAAAAAGTTTCGTTTAAATATTTCTGAATAACTCTTGTATCTGTCCTCAAGAGTGTTTGAAAAATTGTTTTGAAAGCTTTTTGAGAGTGTCGGTGTGAAAAGATTTTGTTTTGTTTTTTAGAGAAGAGCAGGTATCTATGAGTCATCTACCTTCCCTAAGGAATTAAGCTGTGTAAATGTCCTTAAGGTAGTGCCATCCCACCATTGAGGTAGGTAGCACCACCGTTGGAGGTGTTCGGGTCAATTCGAGTTTAGGGACAGTGTGGTCACCGAAGCAACAGTAGGACACCTTAGAAGCTACCCTTATGTCCTTGATCCTTTTTTAATCTGAGGCAACCGTTTCGAGGCAACTATTCCGAGGCAACCGTTTCGAGGCAACTGTTTCGAGGCAACTTGATCATGGACATAAGGACTTACTAAAACGTCCTATACTTGACGACCACGTTTCGAAGGCAACAGGTGAGGCGTACCCTAGAAGTGGTGTGTGTATTTGTGTGTTGTTTTCAGCTTAATATTTATCTTTGATCATGGCATTGTGAGCTACGCTTGTTTTTAATTAGCCATACATTCTTTCATACAAGTTAGAATTTAAAAGTGCGGAAATTTAAATGCAGAAAGATAAAAGCTACGCTATTACAAGGCGCGGGCGGGTCTATACATCGCCAAAATACAAAGACCCGTTTTGGTAAAAAATGCGGAAAGTAAATAAATGCGGTAAACCTAATTACTATTACAATCCTTGGGCAGTTACATAATATTCAAAAGAAAATAATGCGCGAAAAAAAGAAATAAAATCGAACGTCCGAGGGTTTTGACCCTTTGCTTGAAATTAAATTAAATTAAGACTTGATTAATTATTTAATTAAAAAAGTGTTTTTTATGTTTTTTTTGAAATAAAGAAAATTAAAATTAAAAGGAAATCCTAATTCTAAGTTATTTTAATTATTTAAGAAAATATTAAAGTTAACCTAATTTACTAATTGATTAATGTACATGTTTATTTACAAAAATAAATAGTAATTATAATAATAAATAAATAATGAGAAAAATGATTTAATTAAGAAAAAGATGAAAATGTCAAAAACCCTAATTCTACATATTTTATTTATTAAGAAAAGATTAAATTAAAACCTAAATTAACTAAATTAATTATTAACATTTATTTACAAAAATAAATTAATGAGTAAATTAATAAATAATTAAACATATTTTTGTATTTGATTTTTTATTATGAAAATTAATTATTTGTGAATTGATAAAACAATTAAAAAGAATTAAAAAGAATTATAATTAGAAAAGAAAATAAAATTAAAAAGATGCAAACCAAGGGGGTATGAGGCCCAAGGGGAGGTTTTTTGAAGTAATGTTGGCCCAAGAGACAAGGCCTGGTTTGACTTTTCTGATCATGCGTGTGAGGCTTGACTGAGGTACACCCTGGAATTCACGTTCTGGCCATTGGATGGGACCTCCTGGCCATTTGGCAAGCACAGGCATGAGCGTGTATGGTAGGCCATGGAATGAGTGCTGCACTAGAACATATTGAAACAAAAATTATTAAGCATATGGGGGGACTTGGGAATCGAACCCAGGTCCCTATACCTGCAAGACACCTTATCAACCAACTGAACTATTGCGTTTGTTTGTTAACATAATGGAGAGTAATTATTATATTAAAAAAACAAGTGTTAGTGGTATGGAAAAAAAAATCACGCGCCAGATTTGAATGCTCCTATCATATGATGACACGCTAGCCTTCTTCTTCGCTTATCTGCAAAAACATAAAACAAGTAGCGGGGGTTTTAAACCCCCACAAACTGAAACCTGTAAAAATAGCGATTAGAAGAGGGGTTAATATAAAAAGGGCGCGATTGTTTCAAACGATTCGTCTTGTTGCCACGAATATGTCCATACAGGTTTGGTGGTCTAATTTTACCATATATGAGAACCCCCAATTTTGAAGTTCTGAAACCCTAGGTTTCATCAATGGCAGATTTCGATTCCAGCGTTTTTAGAACAATTAAACTATGCCAAAAGTTCCAGGGAAATGTTAGTAACACAAATCAATGATCAAAATACATGAATGATACATAGAAATTGAAATTCGATTATGGACATATTTATGAAAAAGGTGATTCTGTTCTACCGATTCTTGGAGTATGGGGACTTGTTCTTGATTGCAATCGACTCCTAGCAATGTCAGGAACGTAATGGAAAAGGTTTTAAGCCTTGAATTGCCCTACAAATATGAAGTCAGTTTCAAGCTTTTTGTGGAAATTTTGCAATTTGGTTATCTCTTCTCAGCAGCTTTTTCGTGTGTGTATGAATTAGGTTTCCTTGTGCATATGTAAGTGAATAATTCTAGGTCAAAACAAAGCCCAAAAGTCCATGAATTGATGATTTCAATATTTGATTTTTAATCATGTATTTCCAATCTTTTTTTTCATGAAAATCTTGCCAAATGTGGATGATCTTGTCCCCTTGGATGATGCACGAAATCTTTAGCATATAATGAGTGTATTTGCTGCACAAAAAGATTTGAAAACCATTATTTGATATTTTTCTACAATTAAAACTAATTAAATGAATTAATAAGAATAAAAATTCAATTAATTAATTAAAAATAAGAAAATAAATCATTTTTAGCTTAATGGGTCGTGCATAGGCTTTGGGTAATGGTTCAAGGGAGAATTTGAGGCCCATTAGCAATTTTGAAGTGTTTTAGGCAAAGTTGACTTTTCAAAATTTCCAAAAATTTCCCAACTTCTCCAATACATATCTTGCTCAATTTTGAAGCTATGATCATGTTATTGGACATTTTGGAAAGGTCTTGAAGTCCTCTAACCAATGTATTTGGTCTCATGTCATTTTGATTTACCAATCTCAAGTTATGGTCTTTGACTTAAAGTGCCTTTTTGTTGACTTTTGAAAATGACCTATAATGTTGAAATTGATAACTTTTTGTGAGAGAATTTCTTGGACTTGAAGTGTGAAGATGAATTGTAGGAAATGTCCTCCTCTTCAAAATGAGCATTGTATGGAATTTTTCTGATAAACCATGAGGAAGTTATGCCCTGGTCAATTTGCAGTTGACTTTTCAGCTGTCCAAAAATAGAAACTTTTGCATCTTGAGACTTTTTGAGCCATGCTTTAAGAATCATGATCAAGAATTGATCAAATGATGTTTGTGGCTTCAAAATAAGATGTTGACCAAAAATTTTGACTTTTGACTGTCAAATGACCATTTTGCCCCTGCAGTTGACTGTGGGTCAAATAGGGCTTTTGACTGTCCAACTTGATGCTGTGAGTCTTGAAACTTGACATATGAATGCTTGGCAATGTATGTAGGCATATGGTACTTGATTGGACCCTTGAAAACCTCAATTTCTTTGCAAGAACCAAAATCCTAATTTTGACTGTGTTAGGAGGCAATTGGACTGTGCAACTCTTGAGAGATTTTGAACCATGATCTTGGCAAATCTTGAAGAATATGGGAGGGCAAATTTTGGGGTACAACAATTGCCCCTGTTCAATCTTCTTAGACCTGAGGATATAGATTGGCTGGCGTGCCTTTCGTGATCCAAAGGTGGAAGATGATTGAACACTAGAGTGCCCAGAAATTTGCACTCGCATAGTAGAGTGTCAGCAGTGTGATGGTGGGAATGGGCTTACAGATGCCATTTGGAGGGATGATGGATAGGAGGATGGGTTATAGATGCCATCTGGAGCTGTTGGTATGTGGATGGGCTTATAGATGCCATCTAGGTGTCGATCGCGTAAGAGATTCCTTAGCGAGAACTTGCGTACCTGAGAAAAGAAAGATAATTACCTGGCCTGTTACAAGAGTTGACCTTCAAACTCTTTATGTAGATGTGCCCTGGCTGGATACAGGAATCGAATCTTTAAACTCTTCAGACGTGCCCTGGCAAGATACAAGAATCGAGTTCGGAGAATAGTCGTCAACAGATACACCCTGGCAAGATACAGGAATCGGATCTTCAAACTCTTCAGACGTGCCCTGGCAAGATACAGGAATCGAGTCTGGAATTAGCCGTCAACAGATACACCCTGGAAAGATACAGGAATCAGATCTTCGAACTCTTCAGACGTGCCCTAGCAAGATACAGGAATTGAGTCTGGAATTAGTCGTCAACAGATACACCTTGGCAAGATACAGGAATCGGATCTTCGAACTCTTCAGACGTGCCCTGGCAGGATACAGGAATCGAGTCTAGAATTAGTCGTCAACAGATACACCCTGGCAAGATACAGGAATCAGATCTTCAAACTCTTCAGACGTACCCTGGCAAGATACAGGAATCGAGTCTGGAATCAGTCGTCAACAGATACACCCTGGCAAGATACAGGAATCGGATCTTCAAACTCTTCAGACGTGCCCTGGAAGGATACAGGAATCGAGTCTGGAATTAGTCGTCAACAGATACACCCTGGCAAGATACAGGAATCGGATCTTTAGTTGCGACCGTTGATAGTAATCATCTTTGTACTGACCTTTGTCCTGAAAAGACAAAACGTTAGTTGTATGTGACGTCATGATGTATGACATGCGTGATGTTCTCAAAATAAATGAGATTGTATGTTCATGATGCGTATGTGCATGCTATAATGTATGAAGATATGATGTTCATGAATGTATTTTTGTCTAGGAAAGTAAATCCTTGACGGGTGCCGGGAAGTTAGACCCTGGGCTTGATGTTGGAGAGTAGAGCTTTTGTTTCCACTGGGGAGTGATGGTTGCAAGAATACCGGTAGGAGAAGATGACTCTGTTGGGGAATAAACTTGGCGAATAGATTACTCTACGGGGCGTGAACTCTGTGGGGAGAGAGATACTTTGCTGAGATTGATGATAACTTCGCTGGGGATACCATTGTTAAGCTCTGTTGGAAGATTTGATGAACTCCGCTGGGGATAGGAAGACTTCGCCGGGGACGATCTTTCCGTGGTTTTCAGCTGAGGATAACCCAGTTATATCCTGGTGGGGAAATAACCTTTGAATAAAAAGTATGGGAGACGCGTTCGTGTTATGCGAGCTTCCAGAATCTACTGGGGATAAGCTTCAAGACCTGCTGGGGATATGGATTCCACTCTCCTGGGGAGACTTTTGAGATTGCACTGGGGAAGTGGCTCCACTTGATGTTCGGTATTCCGCTGGGGAACAATCTTAGATCAAGACTGCCGGGGATGCTTGTTAGGAATGTCTGTATACTCCGTTGGGGAATGTTGGGATCTTCGGGGGATACCCAACTTCCTTAAGGATGACAGAGAATAACTCTGCTCGGGGAGAGTGTTGCTGACTTGCTGGAGGTATTGTGCCTTCTCAGGGTTGACTGGAGACCAACTCTGCTTGGGGAGAATTGTTGGATCTTGTCTCACTCTCTGGGGAATTAAGGCATCTTGGCTACGTTCTTCAGCCGAACTTACCTTGGTACCTTGGTGGACAGAGCCATTAGATTGCTTAGACAACTCATTATTGCCCCTGTTTCTGATGTTACCTGTAATTAATCCTTTGTTTCGTATGCAAATATTTATGAGTTAGCAATTAGTGTCAAATGCATATATCACAATTGAACATTGGACATTCTTCACAAAACAAAACAGAAAAAGAAAAAACAATTGGCAATTGGTCTGAAAAGTGAATCTGTATTGATTTTTGAATTTGCCTGTAAATAGGCGTTTATGTACAAGATGCTGACGTCCTAGTAAGAGAATGCCGCCGAACAACAGAGTTTATACAATTTTACGAAAAGGGAAAACAAAACAGCTATGTGAAAAGAATAATCCCACTGGGTTCCAGCTCTGCTATCGCCTTTATATCTTCGAGCGTCTCATCACTTGGCTGCTCAGTTGAAGATGAAGCTGATTGATCGATGCCGTCTGAACCTGATAGTTGATACCGGATTCTGGATGCAATGTGATCCAATGAGACATAGTATTACGCTTTAATCCCTAACTTTTGCCTGGACCGCCCTTTCGGGTTTTCAGTCCACCGGGATACCCATTTTTACCCAAGCCGCCTTTTCAGGTTTTCGACTTGTCGGGTGTACAGATTTTTTTCATTTCATCCCTCATTTTTCCCGAACCCTTTTGGTTCGCCGGGAAGCCCTAATTTTTGCCTAGGTATGTCAACCTAGCGGGTCTTTTATCATGCGTAGTATTTTTTTACTATGTCTGCATTGGCAGGGTGAGGAAGGTCGTCACCATCCATGGTGGTTAGAATCATGGCTCCTCCTGAGAACACATGTTTAACCACAAATGGCCCTTCGTACGTAGGGGTCCATTTGCCCCTGGGATCACTTCGAGGAAGAATGATGCGCTTGATTACCAGGTCCCCGACTTGATACTCTTGTGGTCTGACCTTTTTGTTAAATGCCCTGATCATCCGTTTTTGTACGTTTGACCATGACAAATAGCAGTGAGTCTCTTTTCGTCAATCAGGTTTAATTGATCAAGTCGAGTATGGATCCAGTCATCTTTGCTCAGGCCTGCATCCTTCATTATCCGGAGAGAGGGTATCTGGACTTCAATCGGTAAGACTGCCTCCATGCCATAGACCAAGGAAAAGGGAGTTGCCCCGGTTGACGTCCTTGCTGAGGTACGGTACCCATGAAGAGAAAACGGTAACATCTCGTGCCAATCTTTATAGGTCACTGTCATCTTCTGCACAATCTTTTTGATATTCTTATTTGCTGCTTCTACAGCCCCGTTCATCTTCGGCCGGTAAGGAGAAGAGTTGTGGTGTTGTATCTTGAATTGCTCACAGAGCTCAGTGATCATCTTGTTGTTGAGATTGGTACCATTGTCCGTAATGATCCTTTCCGGTACGCCGTATCGACAGATCAGGTTATGCCTAATGAATCGTGCCACGACGTTCTTGGTTACTATAGCATAGGAAGCTGCTTCAACCCACTTTGTAAAGTAATCGATCGCTACCAGGATGAAGCGATTCCCGTTGGATGCCGTAGGTTTAATCTCTCCGATCATATCAATGCCCCACATTGCAAAAGGCCAAGGTGCAGTCAAGACATTCAGAGGAACTGGAGGAACGTGCACCTTATCTGCATATATCTGGCACTTGTGACATGTCCGGGAATGTTGGTAGCAGTCGGCTTCCATTGTGGACCAGAAATATCCTGCCCGAAGGATTTTCTTTGCCATAGTGTGTCCACTGGAATGTGTTCCGAAAGTACCTTCATGTAGCTCTACCATGATCCTTTCTGCTTCAGCTTTATCCACACAACGCAGTAAGGTCGAATCATGGTTTAGCTTGTATAGAATGCCGTTACTGAGGAAGAACTTTGCAGCGAACCTTCTCAGAAATTTCTTGTCATTGATGGATGCGCCTTCAGGGTATTCTTGAGCTTCCAAGTACCTCTTCACCTCATGATACCAAGGTTTTTCAGTTACTATCTCAGCCTCAAGATCACAACAATATGCGGGTTCGTCCAATTTCCAGATAATGATCCGGGGAGCCTCATTGTCCCACTTGACTTTGAACATGGAAGACATCGTAGCTAACGCGTCCGCCAACTGATTCTCTTCTCTTGGGAAGTGTTCGAAAGTTATCTCTGTGAAATGGGGGATCAATGTCAACACACACTCTTTGTAAGGAATAAGGTTCAGATGTTTCGTATCCCACTCGCCCTTGATCTGATTGATCACGAGAGCGGAATCTCCGAAGACACTCAGAAACTTGATCCTTAAGTCAATCGCAGCTTGAAGACCCATGATGCATGCCTCATACTCCGCCATGTTGTTAGTGCAGTTGAAACATAGTCGGGCAGTGAGTGGAGTATGAGTGCCTTAAGGGGATATGATCACAGCGCCGATATCGTTACCCAAAGCGTTGGAGGCTCCGTCAAAGTGAATAGACCATCGGGATCCTTCCTCAGGTCCTTTATCCGGTCCAGGTACTTCACAATCAGTCACTATCATGATGTTCTCGTCAGGAAATTCAAAGTTCATTGACTGGTAGTCGTCCACTGCCTAGTGTGCCAAGTGGTCTGCTAATACACTCCTTTTGATAGCTTTTTGAGTCGTGTACTGGATGTCGTATTCTGTCAAGATCATCTGCCATCTTGCTACTCTTCCAGACAGAGCGGGCTTTTCGAATATGTACTTTATTGGATCCATCTTTGAAATCAACAGAGTAGTGTGAGTCAGCATATACTGTCTCAGCCGGCGAGCAGCCCATACCAAAGCGCAGCAAGTTTTCTCGAGCAGTGAGTATCGGGTCTCACAGTCGGTAAACTTTTTGCTAAGGTAATAAATGGCGTGCTCTTTTCGGCCAGACTCGTCATGCTGCCCCAGCACACACCCATTGAATTTTCAAGTACTGTCAAGTATAGTATTAGAGGTCTCCCTTCAACCGGTGGCATAAGAATGGGTGGTTCTTGGAGATATTCTTTAATTCTGTCGAAAGCGGCCTGACATTCATCATTCCAACGTACTACTTGATCTTTCTTCAGCAGCTTGAAGATTGGTTCACAGGTAGCAGTTATATGCGAGATGAATCGGGCAATGTAGTTCAGACGTCCTAGAAAGCCTCTGACTTCTTTCTCTGTCTTGGGAACTGGCATCTCTTGTATGGCTTTCACCTTGGCAGGGTCCACTTGAATAACCTTGTCACTTACGACGAAGCCTAGCAACTTTCCGGATCTTACCCCAAAGGTGAACTTGTTCGGGTTCAACCTCAGCTTGTACAACTTCAGACGGTCAAACAGCTTCTGCAGATGGTCAAGGTGTTCCTCCTCGGTTTGAGACCTTGCAATCATATCATCGACATACACTTCAATCTCATGGTGGATCATGTCATGAAATAAAGAAACCATGGCACGTTGGTAGGTTTCCCCAGCATTTTTCAACCCGAATGGCATGACCTTGTAGCAGAAGGTGCCCCACTGAGTGACAAAGGTAGTCTTTTCCATATCTTCAGGAGCCATCTTAATCTGATTATAACCTGAAAAGCCATCCATGAAGGAGAACACCTTGTGTTGAGCAGTATTGTCAACTAGAACGTCGATGTGAGGCAGAGGGAAGTCATCCTTGGGGCTCGCCCTATTCAAATCTCTGTAATCAACACACATTCTGACCTTACCATCCTTCTTTGGCACCGGAACCACGTTGGCAACCCACTGAGGGTAACAAGTCACTGCTAGAAACCCGGCATCAAATTGTTTCATAACCTCAGCTTTGATCTTCTCGGACATCTCTGGACGCATACGGCGGACCTTCTGTTTAACCGGAGGACATTCTTTCTTGGTAGGTAAGTGATGGACCACAATGTCGGTATCCAACCCAGGCATGTCTTCGTAAGACCAGGTGAAGATCTCTACATAATCATGCAACATCTGAACCAACCGTTGTTTCACGCTGAGCTCTAGGTTGGCACCAATCTTAACTTCCTTTATGTCTGTCTCCGTACCCAGATTTACCGTTTCCACTGGCTCTTCATGTGGCTGACTGTCCCTCTCTTCCTGGAGTAACAGTCTTGCAAGCTCACCAGGAACTTCGCAATCATCTTCACCTTCGTCTTCGGCTAAGTTGATCGGATTTTCGAAGTCATAACTGGCAGTAGCAGAGTCGTTACCAGTGAGATCCAGAGTGGATTGAAACCTGTATGAGTGAGTGTGTGTAAATATAGTTGTTTTGCAATATATAAAGAAGGAAAGAAAGAAAGGGAGCACAAGATTTGAAATGCGAAAAACGTCCAATGTTTTTATTCATGATATATGGAAATGACAAGTAATAAGCCCTCACAAATGAAGCCAAGGTGCCCCGGGTAAGGCACCGGGCCATAAAGTTTCAATTTATTGTTCATTACAAATTAAAAAACAAAGGAATTCATTACTGCGTAACAAAAGTAACAGGTATGTAGTCTTTTGCAGTCCAATTGTTCAGTCCACCATCGGTCATCGGGTAGATCCAGCTGTCAAACTCTGATTCCCCCGCATCGCCTTCAATAGCATTCACTCCCGGGTTGGTGATGAACACGGGAGGTCTTCCGATCCTTGCTTTGTGTACATCCCTCTGAGCCTCTGCAGTAAAACCCAGCCCAAATTTGTCAGTCTTAGGAGTAAAATCAGGGAGCCTGCCCCAGTTAGCACATTCACCTTTCTCAATTACAGCCCGGGCGTCCTTCAAGGAAGCCATCTTCAAAGGAAAGTCTTCTTCAATCACTGTTTCAGCTGACGCCAATGTTGGAGGTACCTCTTCAAAATGTTGAAAGGGGGTTTCAATAAACTCTCCGTCCATCTCTATATACCGGAATGAGTTCATATGACTAACCATGTATTCTTCCTCCCCCTGCACTGTAACAATCTTCCCTCTGACAGGGTATTTGAGCTTCTGGTGTAGAGTGGAGGTCACAGCCCCAGCCTTGTGGATCCAAGGACGAACCAGCAAACAAGAATAGGATGGACGAATGTCCATCACATAGAACGTTGAGTCAAAGACTTGGGAACCAACACGAATCGGGATGTCCACTTCACCATGTACCATCCTCTTCGACCCGTCAAAGGCTCGAACAATGATGTTACTAGGCTTCAACTCCAAACCCTCACAATCCAACCTGTCTAAGGCCTTCTTGGGCAGTACATTCAGCGAAGAACTGGTGTCCACCAACACGTGTGCGAGAGTAGTGCCCCTGCATTCTATAGAGACATGCAAGGCATCATTGTGGTTCTTTCCCTTAGCGGTAAGATCTGCATCCGAGAAACCCAAACCATTGTCAGGGGTCAAATTGGCCACACAGTCAGTGAATTGATCAGCGGACGTCTCTTGTGGCACATGAGCCGTCTTCAGAAATGAAATCAAGGCCTTGGCATGGGCCTCTGAGCACAACAATAATGATAGCATAGAGATCTTGGAGGGGGTATGCCCCAACTGTTCAACGACGTTGAAGTCGCTCTTCTTGATGATCTTAAGGATTTCCTCCATCTCTTGTTGGGAGGCTTCAACATCAACAGTCTTCGGTGCCTCCATCCGGGCAGGCACATCAGCAATCCCTTCGCCCCGAGTATCAGATGACTCGGCAGCAGGGGTAGAAACTTGATCAGAAGGGGAAACAGGCGCACTTGTGGGCGTTATGATAAGAGGTCTTCGGATAACTGGTGGCGCAATGTCAGGCGAGAAGAGCCTGCCACTGCGAGTAACTTTAGCGGGACCGGTGATGTTACTGATACTGGCACTAGTGTTGAACTCCTACTTCACTCCAAGCACATACACATCTGCCCCATAGTGCCATGGGACAGCCTTGTCAGATTCATAGGGGAGGGGCCCCGGAACAGTAATGATAATAGGTGCAACAGACATGATTTTGACTGGCTTCCTCGGGGGAGCCTTGGTAGGATTGTTGAAGATGGTGACAACTGATACTTCTTCAGTAGGAACAACAGGAACAGCGGTCTTCTTGAACAAATTTTTTTTGCTATCCATCAGGTTTTGGACGCCTGATTTCAGCAACGGACAACCAGCAGGGGAAACGGCACACAGAAGGCAACCCTTACTACAACCCGGAAATAAACCGGCTAGCAACAGGTTCCTCTTAACAGTCAATAAAGGGGTAGCAACATCATCCACAGAAACTGCATATAAGTCTTCCTCAATAGCATTTACTCCATGCTGGGGCATAGGAGCAGTCACAACGTTGGGCCTTTCGGGCGCCTCAAACTGTATTTCCTTCGCATCAATAAGGTCATGAACCTTATTCCTTAGGGCCCAGCAATCATCAGTAGAATGCCCTGGGCTATCAGAGTGATAAGCACAGCGGGCGTTTGGATTATACTTCGGAGAGGTTGTGTTTACCACCTTCGGAGCCTCTCTGACGGTTACCAAGTTGGTCGATAGCAGTTGCGGCAAGATCTGTGACAAGGTCATAGTAAGCCGAGTATATTCTCTTTTGGGTCTCTCACCCCTTGGTTGGTTAGGTTGCCGAGGAGAGGCAACAGGCTTTGCAATTACCACCGCGTTGACAGCTTGGCGGCGTTCTGGCTTGTTTTTCCTTCTAGGCCCATACACAGCACTGACCTCCTTTTTGAAAGGCTTCTTCTTAGAACTTGAGGACGCACCTTTCTGTATCTTCCCTGATTTCATTCCAGCCTCTATCCTCACCCCAGTCAGAATGAGATCTGTAAACCCTGCAGACGAATTGCCAATGAGATGATTGAAGAATGGCCCGGATAGGGTCCCCAAGAACATGTCTACTAGTTCACGGTCGGTTAATGGTGGCTGCACCCTGCCAGCCAGGTCCCTCCACTTCTGCGCATACTCTTTAAAACCTTCTCCCAATCCTAGCGACATACCCTGGAGTTGGGTACGTGTAGGAGCGAGGTCGGCATTATACTGATACTGCTTGTAAAAAGCAGTAGCCAATCCCTCCCAGTTACGAATCTTGGTTCCATCCAGCTGATAGAACCATTCGAGATGAGTCCCTGAAAGACTCTCCTGGAAGAAATGGATCCATAAGTTCTTGTCCATAGTATACGGCTGGATCTTCCGCACATAAGATCTGAGATGTAGCTTAGGGAAGGACGCCCCGTCATACTTTGCGAAAGATGGTGCTTTGAACTTGTGTGGGATCACCACACCAGAAGATAGACCCGGGTCTCCGAAATCCAACCCAGGCACTTGTTGAATTTCCATGGCATTCGGGCGATCCTCTAACTGCTTGTACTTGTCTTCAGCTGGAGGATACTGCTCCTCATTGAAATCGGTCTCGTTGTCAGAGACCACCGGACTAGGAACCCTTCCCCCCTGGGGACTGCCTTTCCCTACAGAAGAACCAGCTTGATCAACCTCATTCTGCAGTGCGTTACCAAACCTCCGGCCAGTGTTGAATAGTACAATTCTCTTCTTCTTCTTCTTGACCAGCAGAGCCTTCAATTCCTCTTGTCCTTGGGCCAAATTCATAATCAGCTCTTGGAACTGGGCGTTCTGAGCCTGAAGGGCCTTGATGGATTGCTCAGTAGATGATTCAGGATTCATGATGTTGAAATAAACAGCGAAGAACATTAAGCAACCTGAAAAGAAGAGTACCTGCTATGCACATGATGCATGATATGTGTTTATGAAAATGCATTCAAGGGTTCGAAAGTTCAAATTTGTTGTAGACAAAAAGAACACACGTTATCATTAAGAAATAATTGTTCATTACATCAAGGCCTCATGGGCAAAACATTACAAAGCAAACCAATCCCAAAAGACACTGCGCATCTTCTTTGGAGTAATGTAAGTGTTGAGAGTCTTTTCCTCGTGCAGTAGGCGGGTGAGCTCCAAGACCTTCTTCTCACTGGCGTGTAGACTGGCTTCAAGAGAATTCCGTTCTTCCTTTAGCTGGATCCAACTCTTCTGCATTTCTTCCCAGGATGTAGGCATGTCAGGATGTTGAATGGTGTAGGACACCTCTCCTTCCAGAACTGGCTCTTTGATCACAGGGAGAACATGAGGATATGGCATCACTAACTTCTGGGAGCGAGCTCATACCCACTTGAGATAAGGCTCCAAGGGGATGGAGTTCTTGTGCCCCAGTGTCTTGCTGTCTATCTTGCTGGGCATCCTCCAAGCTCTGATAAATCTCTGGCGAAGTCCTTGTGCATCATTGTCGAAGTCAAAAACTATGTCAGGAATTAACATGTCGTGAGGGCCATCCCTCCGAGCATTTCCAAATTGTCTCAAAGCCAAGCACGGGTTGTAAGTAATACCTCCTCTGATTCCAAGTAAAGGAACATTAGGAAACTCCCCGCAACGATCAATGATAGTGACATCCTCTCTGGACCGAGAACACCAATGTATGTCTGCATGTGTAAGAGTCATCAATCGTTGTGACCATCTCAAACCCCGCTCATTCTTCAAAACTGATTGTGGAAGGTGCGAAATAAACCACCTTCCCAGGAGGGGGGTGCAGCACATAAGAACACCTCTTTTTCTCATGGTTCGAGTGTGACATGAGTGAAGGATGTCCCCAAGCAACGTAGGTATATGATTCCTGGACATGAAGATCTTGACAGCATTGATATCTATAAGCTGATCGGGATTCGGGAACAACACCAACCCATAGACAAGGAGGGCCACAACTTCTTCAAAGGCTCGTAAGTCAAGGGAATTCCAACATTCTTGGGCCTTCTCAAACAGGAACCTGGCTAAGAACCCTTTGATACCACTTCTAACTTCCCAATGTCCCTTGATGTCAGATGGTTGTAGGCGTAATGCTTTAGCAATCTCTTCAAGTTTGGGTTCCCTTTCCGTACCGTTGTAGGGTAGTTGACTAAGAATAGGGATCTTCAGAAGCCGGGAGAACTCTTCCAATGTAGGCACCAGTTGATAATCCAGGAAAGTAAAACAGTGATGTAGAGGGTCAAAGAACTGGAAGAGGACCTTTATCATATCTTCCTCAATGTTGGTGTTGACCAAGCTGATAAGTCTTCCATGCCTCTCACTGAAAGAAGAGCTCTCGGGAATCCTGGATATAAGTTCCTTAAGCTGAGGAGGGATCCTTACAAGGCTGATCTGAATTGTCTTTCTGCGGATAGTTTCCATGTCCTACAAAACAAGAACAAAGATGAAGATTCGAACCCCTGAAATGGTTAGTCAATGCATATGATGCTGTATGATGTCATGATGCTATGATTAAACACACCACAAATATCCACAAAAGCAAACATGGTAAGGCACACAAGTCACACCACATCCCTTAGAGTTCAGGCTAGCATGGGGTCTGGGGTATTACCCTCTTGAGGTTTGTGGGCTCAAACCTGTCCTATCAGAAGTAACCGGGTTCTAAGGGTCCCAATATCATTGGATTGTTTTCTGTGTTCATCGTTTCGATTTAGCCACTGAACTGGCGACCGAAATATTCCAAGAAAACAACCCTCAATTGAGTGTAGTATCGAGTATCAACCAACCTCGGACTGCACCAAAGTCAGTTATCTCACTACCCTAAAGAGGCCAAGATGGTTCAATTAAGGTTCTTGAGGTCAGTTGATGCTTCACGACACCACGCGGCGGCTCCGTACTCTCTTTGACTTGACTCAAGGGTTACCGGTACTCACCAAAGTGCCACATCAACATAGCAGACTGCTTCAACCATGTCGGTATACCCTGCACAGTTCCCTCACAGTCTTGTTGCTACTTTCTAAGAAGGTATCCCCCAGATCCAGGTTAGGATCTATAGAACTCCCAAGACAGTACCCACAATAATAAAGCAAACAATTCAGACAATTGAAAACACAAGTGATCTTAGTCCTAAGGTACACCTCACTTTTATAAGAGTCCCCAGCAGAGTCACCAGTTCTGTGATCGGTGGAAATAGAACTGACTGTTTAAAGCTGGTTTCGTGAAATGTCGCGGAAGTAAGAGTCGCCACCGTCTTTTATTTTCTCCAACATGGACAGGACAAAAGCACAGCAAAATTCCTTATGAGATAGTTTCTCGGTTCGGGAGGTAGATTTATAGAAAGGGAAGGTGTTAGCACCCTTTCTATCCATGGTTATCCATGGGTTCTTAGATACTTGCTCTTATGTTTTCAAAATGTTTGCTTTTCAAAATGTGAGTGGGTTTGAAAAAAGTTTCGTTTAAAGATTTCTAAATAACTCTTGTATCTGTCCTCAAGAGTGTTTGAAAAATTGTTTTGAAAGCTTTTTGAGAGTGTCGGTGTGAAAAGATTTTGTTTTGTTTTTTTAGAGAAGAGCGAGTATCTATGAGTCATCTACCTACCCTAAGGAATTAAGCTGTGTAAATGTCCTTAAGGTAGTGCCATCCCACCATTGAGAGGTAGGTAGCACCACTGTTGGAGGTGTTCGGGTCAATTCGAGTTTAGGGACAGTGTGGTCACCGAAGCAACAGTAGGACACCTTAGAAGCTACCCTTATGTCCTTGATCCTTTTTTAATCCGAGGCAACCGTTTCGAGGCAACTATTCCGAGGCAACCGTTTTGAGGCAACTGTTTCGAGGCAACTGGATCATGGACATAAGGACTTACTAAAACGTCCTATACTTGACGACCACGTTTCGAAGGCAACAGGTGAGGCGTACCCTAGAAGTGGTGTGTGTATTTATGTGTTATTTTCAGCTTAATATTTATCTTTGATCATGGCATTGTGAGCTACGCTTGTTTTTAATTAGCCATACATTCTTTCATACAAGTTAGAATTTAAAAGTGCGGAAATTTAAATGCGGAAAGATAAAAGCTACGCTATTACAAGGCGCGGGTCTATACATCGCCAAAATACAAAGACCTGTTTTGGTAAAAAATGCGGAAAGTAAATAAATGCGGTAAACCTAATTACTATTACAATCCTTGAGCAGTTACATAATATTCAAAAGAAAATAATTCGCGAAAAAAAGAAATAAAATCGAACGTCCGAGGGTTTTGACCCTTTGCTTGAAATTAAATTAAATTAAGACTTGATTAATTATTTAATTAAAAAAGTGTTTTTTATGTTTTTTTTGAAATAAAGAAAATTAAAATTAAAAGGAAATCCTAATTCTGAGTTATTTTAATTATTTAAGAAAATATTAAAGTTAACCTAATTTACTAATTGATTAATGTACATGTTTATTTACAAAAATAAATAGTAATTATAATAATAAATAAATAATGAGAAAAATGATTTAATTAAGAAAAAGATGAAAATGTCAAAAACCCTAATTCTACATATTTTATTTATTAAGAAAAGATTAAATTAAAACCTAAATTAACTAAATTAATTATTAACATTTATTTACAAAAATAAATTAATGAGTAAATTAATAAATAATTAAACATATTTTTGTATTTGATTTTTTATTATGAAAATTAATTATTTGTGAATTGATAAAACAATTAAAAAGAATTATAATTAGAAAAGAAAATAAAATTAAAAAGATGCAAACCAAGGGGGTATCAGGCCCAAGGGGAGGTTTTTTGAAGTAATGTTGGCCCAAGAGACAAGGCCTGGTTTGACTTTTCTGATCATGCGTGTGAGGCTTGACTGAGGTACACCCTGGAATTCACGTTCTGGCCATTGGATGGGACCTCCTGGCCATTTGGCAAGCACAGGCATGAGCGTGTATGGTAGGCCATGGAATGAGTGCTGCACTAGAACATATTGAAAAAAAAATTATTAAGCATATGGGGGGACTTGGGAATCGAACCCAGGTCCCTATACCTGCAAGACACCTCATCAACCAACTGAACTATTGCGTTTGTTTGTTAACATAATGGAGAGTAATTATTATATAAAAAAACAAGTGTTAGTGGTATGAACAAAAAAATCACGCGCCAGATTTGAATGCTCCTATCATATGATGACACGCTAACCTTCTTCTTCGCTTATCTGCAAAAACATAAAACAAGTAGCAGGGGTTTTAAACCCCCACAAACTGAAACCTGTAAAAATAGCGATTAGAAGAGGGGTTAATATAAAAAGGGCGCGATTGTTTCAAACGATTCGTCTTGTTGCCACGAATATGTCCATACAGGTTTGGTGGTCTAATTTTACCATATATGATAACCCCCAATTTTGAAGTTCTGAAACCCTAGGTTTCATCAATGGCAGATTTCGATTCAAGCGTTTTTAGAACAATTAAACTATGCCAAAAGTTCCAGGGAGATGTTAGTAACACAAATCAATGATCAAAATACATGAATGATGCATGGAAATTGAAATTCGATTATGGACATATTTATGAAAAAGGTGATTCTGTTCTACCGATTCTTGGAGTATGGGGACTTGTTCTTGATTGCAATCGACTCCTAGCAATGTCAGGAACGTAATGGAAAAGGTTTTAAGCCTTGAATCGCCCTGCAAATATGAAATCAGTTTCAAGCTTTTTGTGGAAATTTTGCAATTTGGTTATCTCTTCTCAGCAGCTTTTTCGTGTGTGTATGAATTAGGTTTCCTTGTGTGTATGTAAGTGAATAATTCTAGGTCAAAACAAAGCCCAAAAGTCCATGAATTGATGATTTCAATATTTGATTTTTAATCATGTATTTCCAATCTTTTTTTCATGAAAATCTTGCAAAATGTGGATGATCTTGTCCCCTTGGATGATGCACGAAATCTTTAGCATATAATGAGTGTATTTGCTGCACAAAAAGATTTGAAAACCATTATTTGATATTTTTCTACAATTAAAACTAATTAAATGAATTAATAAGAATAAAAATTCAATTAATTAATTAAAAATAAGAAAATAAATCATTTTTAGCTTAATGGGTCGTGCATAGGCTTTGGGTAATGGTTCAAGGAAGAATTTGAGGCCCATTAGCAATTTTGAAGTGTTTTAGGCAAAGTTGACTTTTCAAAATTCCCAAAAATTTCCCAACTTCTCCAATGCATATCTTGCTCAATTTTGAAGCTATGATCATGTTCTTGGACATTTTGGAAAGGTCTTGAAGTCCTCTAACCAATGTCTTTGGTCTCATATCATTTTTATTTACCAATCTCAAGTTATGGTCTTTGACTTAAAGTGCCTTTTTGTTGACTTTTGAAAATGACCTATAATGTTGAAATTGATAACTTTTTGTGAGAGCATTTCATGGACTTGAAGTGTGAAGATGAATTGTAGGAAATGTCATCCTCTTCAAAATGAGCATTGGATGTAATTTTTCTGATAAACCATGAGGAAGTTATGCCCTGGTCAATTTGCAGTTGACTTTTCAGCTGTCCAAAAATAGAAACTTTTGCATCTTGAGACTTTTTGAGCCATGCTTTAAGAATCATGATCAAGAATTAATCAAATGATGTTTGTGGCTTCAAAATAAGATGTTGACCAAAAATTTTGACTTTTGACTGTCAAATGACCATTTTGCCCTTACAGTTGACTGTGGGTCAAATAGGGCTTTTGACTGTCCAACTTGATGCTGTGAGTCTTGAAACTTGACATATGAATGCTTGGCAATGTATGTAGGCATATGGGACTTGATTGGACCCTTGAAAACCTCAATTTCTTTGCAAGAACCAAAACCCTAATTTTGACTGTGTTAGGAGGCAATTGGACTGTGCAACTCTTGAGAGATTTTGAACCATGATCTTGGCAAATCTTGAAGAATATGGGAGGGCAAATTTTGGGGTACAACATTTACCAAAATATAACTTCTGGCTTTTCTCTCTATTTTTTCCAACCTTTTCCAACCTGTTTTTCCAACCTTTTCCAACCTGTTTTTCCAACCTGTTTTCCAACCTTTTCCAACCTTTTCCAACCTGTTTTTCCAACCTTTTCCTCTTGCAATTGGCCTCTCTATTTATAGAGAAGGTTTGAGACTTGAGAAACTCAGACTTTTTGAAAATCACATGTTATGCCTTTTTTCAAATTCATAAAGACAAGTTGCTTCGTGATGAAAAAAGGAGTGAATTAAGGAACTTTAGCCATGCTTTGCAGGTCTTGTAGATTGCTTCTGCTGTTGAGAGATCTTTCTGTCCTCTTTGGAACAAATTTCAAGCTTTGAAAGAAGAGAGTGGTTGGAAAAGTGAAGCTTTATGCAAATGGAAATGTTGCTTTTTGCATTTCTAACCATAAATGGTATCAAGACATGGACAAAACTTCAAATGCCTGTGTAATACACTTAGGGTTTGTGTAATTGCTTGATTATGCATAGATTTAGAGAGAACATAGCCTGAAAAGAGAGATCTTGTAGCTTTGGTTGGAATTTTAGTCAAGTGTTCATCACAAATCTGCCTTGTAAATCAAGAATGAATGTCCAACTTCAGATCCTTGTATCTCCTAGCTCGAATATGATACATTCATGCTCTTGGATGTTTTGGAAAGCTTGAAACACCCTCTATAACTTTCATGTTTGCCACTTTTGTTAAATCAAAATGGAACTTGATGAAAAATGGGCAAGAAGTTGGGATAAAAACCTAACAAAAACTGCCAAAAATTTCTCTAAGTGTTTAAATGAAAATGTCATGACTTCATGAACTTATAAATCAAAATCCAAGCACTTCTAGGAGAAGTTGTGTAAAGCAATGTTGTAGATATCATGGAGATCTACAACTTTCATGTTGAGAGTTTCCCTTGAACTGTCATGCATCTTGGTGAAAGAATGGCATGAAGTGATGGAATTATCATGTATAAAAACACTTAGAAAATTTCTAAGTCTTGGAAATCTTGACTTTTCAAGTTGACTTTTAACTTTCTCGACTTCTTGATGATCAAGCTTGATATTTTTGAATGTCTTGATGAAATTTGATCTTTGGAATGTAATGTTGACCAAAAAGTCAAAGTTTGACTTTCTAGTATGCAATTGACCATTTTGCCCTTGTGCCAATTTCAAACCTAAATTGATGTATCAGTGCTGCAAACTTGACGTCGTAGAAGATCTTGTGAGAAAATCCTTGAGAAATGAGAGGGCAAATTTTGGGGTACAACAACTGAGAATTTTTGGCATGATACCCTCCTGTAGGGATGTATTGTTGTCCTTGAATAACTCAGATCTTTTGTGTAAGGTACCCGATCTGGCTTATGCTTTGTATGCATGTTTGAATTTCTTTTGCCACGAAGATCCATTCTGATGGATCGGCTACGCGCGTTTGAGGATGTAATGTTATGCAGTGATAACTATATGCAGTGCAAAGAAATTAACTTCATGGGGTTAAGAGAAGGCTTGCTGGGAACCATTGCTTATCACTGGGGACGCCAATATATATCGACGTTGGAAGCCTGCAGTACCAAAGGTTATTGGGGATACTGATAAAAATTTTCCCTGGGGAGCCCCTGATACCAAAGATCGTTGATGACTTTGCTAAAGATTGAATTGCTGACGAAGTGAGTCTTCAGGTACGCTATTGGATCCTGAATCGTACCGTTTGGGGAAGAGATAATCTGGCCAGACCTCCATACATCTTGAACCGTTGAGAGGATGATAGAACTGAATATGCCGAAGAAAGGATATTGAACACCATGTGGATCTCTCCGAATACTTGCCCCAAGTTTACACATACTGGGGGATTATCTCTTGAATCACTTGGGGATAAGAGATGGGCATGGACACCTATGAGTGCCCCAGTTTAACTTTGTGAATGCCCCGGTTGAGCTCTGCGAATGCCATGGTTTAGCTTCACTGGGGATGTTCTTGATTAACTCCACTGGGGATGCACTTGCGTGTGCCGAGTCAAATGGAAACTCCGAACTTTCTGAATTCACTTGGGGAATCAGGTTTGAAGTTGCCTGTAGCAGATGAAGGCAGCTTCATGCGCTGGCTAAGTCAGGGTGACTGTTAGGATGCTTTTAGCTTGATCGTAGTCTTGTACAACACAATTGGCTTGAGCAACTTTGTAAGTACGGATGAGGAATGCCCCTGTCTGGAGGGTCTCTAAGAAGATTTATGTTGAATAGAAGACCCGAATATTCGTGCCACAATACGATATGAGGTGGCCTGCCCCAATGTCTTGAGTCACGAGATAAATCGCTCTTGATTACAGCTTTCTTAGAGAGATTTTCCGAATCTCGATGTAACTGCCCCAGGTTGAATGAATTCTGAATAGATCTCTCGATGTGATAGCCTCTGATTGATGGAAACTTGAAGAGATTTATCGACGTGATAACCTCTGATTGATAACTTTGAGGGGATGCCCCAGATTTGGCTGAGCTTGGAGAGATCGATTCTCGACTTGATTGCCCCAGATTGGCGGACTCTGCTAACTTCATCCTTGAAGGCTATTTAGACTGTGAAGCACCAAGATGATTTCTCTTGACATAATCTCTAGTTAATATGTTGCTGGATAAGTCATTTCTCTTGTGGCAGCTGACTCTCGCTTCAACAGGGTATTCAAGCCTCTCTTCTCTGACAAGACTGAGCTCTTTACCGGTTATTCATTGTGTAAACTTACTTGATGTCAATCAGTTGTTTTGTATGCAGAAGAATGTTTATTATGATAATGATAATTCTAATGCAACACATATGTAAGTCTTGAAGTTTGAAAAAACTTTGAATGAAATGACGTCACAACTCTATTGTGAACGAGTCACTAGCTAGAGAAACATTTGCAAATTCCTTTTTTATGAAAGATAATGCAAGCATACGATGCCAACACAGATATTCAAACATACCTCTTAGGAGTCAGTTAAACACTATCTCATTGTAGCACGCTTTCAAATTGACCCATGCTTCAATTAGGACTTTTATGGGCTGTAATGTGGCCTGGTTCACGGTTTTAGAAAAAAGGATTTAAGGCTCAAAATTTATTTGGTGCCCACCCGTTCTCCATGATGTTCTCCATTTCTACGTTTAGTTGACCCGATACAAGCGTTCATCTCTCGAGGAGAGTTTGCTATGATTGAGGAACTACCGTGGTTTCTTGGACACGACAGTCACTTCACCTTTTGCTTTTGGCGTCTGATCACACGACTTTGTTCTTTGATGAGGATTTTCATTGGTAATCCTTTTCTCGCCTTTTAGGCTTTTTAATTTCCTTCTTGCTTTCCCTAATTTTTTCCTGGACAAATTCTTTTGAATTTTGATTTGGAAGTCCAGCGGGATGCCCCAATTCTTGCCTAAGCGACTTGTTTTCAAGCTTCGACTTAGCGGGGGTTTTTGTTTCGTATTTTCCATTTTGAACAAGTCATTGATCTTCTCGTTGTCTTGATTTGTTGGAAGTGATCGTGACTGCCTGAGTCTTTAGTAGATGATGGATAGCCCTTATAGTACCGTCATTTTTTGACCTCCTGATGTGCGAGAGATACCCATTGGGATATAGTCAATAGACACATGTTGTTGTTAGATGAGGGTTAACCATTGTGGTTTTGACTTTTATCAACCTTTTGATGGATAACCATTGTTGTATCCTTTGATGCACACTCTTGATGAGTTCTGAATGCTTGATTAGATTAGCTGAACACTACCCTCCACATGGTTAAAATGAGGGTTTTTTCTGAACAGAAAAGAAACTCCTACTTCGAAGGCTCAGAGGGGTTAACGAGGGTCTATCTCCCTTATATCTCTAGTGTTTAGGGATTTGAAACAAGGCATGTACATCGTCAGAAGGGTCTTACTCAAATGTGTACCAACCAGATATTTTTGCGTTTTAGGTTATCGTCATCCTCCTTTGAATCTTTACCTAAGCATAAGACTAGGAAATTTGGCATCAATATGCAAGTAAAACATTTAAAGAGTGATAACGAATGGATGAATAAAAATGAAAGGAATACTTCAAGACAAGCATACCTATTGCATTAAGATTTTCATTCAAAAATAGACAAGTTTCTATATACAAGCAATTCTTAAACAAACAAGCAAGAATGCAAATGAAAATGCAGTAAAGAGAACCAATGGTTGCCATTGTTGAGGAGACTTGACTCTGTATGGACTTGCTGATTCTGTAGCCTTGATGCTTGAGTGTGCGAGAGAATTCCCCTTTGATCTGATGTAAGCATAGTAGTCTCCAGATTGAGCCTGTCTTGGACCTTGTCTCTGGATGACATACCTTCAATCGAACGGCCAAGTGCCCTGGCTTATCTGAGTCTTTAATCAATTATCTTCCTGCTTGAAGAAGTTTCTGACTACGAGCCAAAGCTTGCATGTATATTGCTCGGATTGATTCTGTTGTACCCCAAAATTTGCCCTCCCATATTCTTCAAAAGTTTTGACAAGCATCACCTCAAATGGTTCAAGGCTACTCCAAGGATTGCACAGTCAACCATCCTCCTAAGCCAGTCAAAATTAGGGTTTTGGTTCTGGGGTGGTGATCCCTCACAAGTTCAAGGCACCTGCCTTTGCAAAATACGACGGGGCCTCTTGTCCTAAGTTGCACCTCCGTTCATACGCAAGGAAGATCCACTTCCCAGCGCTGCCATAAGTCCCACTTCCCAGCGCTGCCATATGTCATCAACGCAGATTCAAAGGACAAAAAGTGTAGCACACCATGGTCTGGAGTCAAGCACGCTGCAGGAAACCATGAAAGTCAAACATGGCTTAGATTTCAGTGGGTTTGGATTGCTTCAATAAACCTCCTATTTGGCCCACACCCCCCTTGGTTTTACTTCTTTTTATTTTTTGTTTTGTCATTTTCTCTTATTTTTAATTGCTAGCCCTTTAATTATTTTTATTATTAACAATTAACTTAATTAGCACATTTTCATAAAAAAATCAAAAAAATAGAATCATTATTATTATTATTATTATTATTTTATTTTGTAAATAAATATTAACCAAAATAGTTTAATTAGGCAATTGTAATTCCTTTTCTTAAATAATTAAAATAACTTAGATTTAGGATTAACTTTTAATTTTGTTTCTTCCATTTCTTTTATTTCATAAAAACATAAAAAAAACAAAAAATATTTCTTTTTAATTAAATTAATTAATTAGCCATTAATTAGCTTTAATTTCACTTTAATTAATTACAAAAAAGACCAAAAAAATTCAATTTCTTTTCTTAAAAGGGTCAACACCCTTAGACATTCCCGATTAATTTATTCGCGCGCATTTACTTTATTTGATTATCATGTAATTGCCTTCAAGAATGTAATAGTTAAATAGGTTTATCGCTTTATTTAATTTCCGTACTCATTTACTAAAAAACGGGTCTTTGTAATTTTTGGCGATGTATAGACCCGCGCCTTGTAATAGCGTAGGATTTATGTTTCCCAATTTACTTTCTGCACCCCTTAACTGTTAACTTGCATGAAAGAATGTATGTAAATAAAAACAACTCGTAGCTCACTAATTAACAAGACAAACATTAACTGAATACAACACACAAATACACACACCACTTCTAGGGTACGCCTCACTCGTTGCCTTCGAAACGTGGTCGTCAAGTATAGGATGTTTTAGCGGTCCTTATGTCCATGATCCAGTTGCCTCGAAACAGTTGCCTCGGAATAGTTGCCTCGAAACGGTTGCCTCGGATTAAATAAAAAAGGATCAAGGATATAAGGGTAGCTTCTAAGGTGTCCTAACTGTTGCTTCGGTGACCACACTGTCCCTACACTCGAATTGACCCGAACACCTCCAACGGTGGTGCTACCTACCTCTCAATGGTGGGATGGCACTACCTTAAGGACTTCTACACAGCCTAATTCCTTAGGGTAGCTGGATGACTCATGGATACTTGCTCTCTTCAAAACAAATCAAAACTCTTTTCACACCGGCACTTTCAAAAGCTTTCAAAACAATTTTTCAAACACTCTTGAGGACAGATACAAGAGTTATTCAGAAATCTTTCAAAGAAACTTTTTCAAGCCCACTCACATTTTGAAAAGCAAACATTTTGAAAACATAAGAGTAAGTACCTAAGAGCCCATGGATAACCATGGATAGAAAGGGTGCTAACAACTTCCCTTTCTATAAATCTACCTCCCGAACCGAGAAACAATCTCATAAGGAATTTTGTTGTGCTTTTGTCCTTTCTAGGTTGGAGAAAATAAAAGACGGTGGCGACTCTTGCTTACCGCGACATTTCGCGAAACCAGCTTAAAAAACAGTCAGTTCTATTTCCACCGATCACAGAATTGGCGACTCTGCTGGGGATATAATAAGTGGGGTGTACCTTAGGAATAGTTCATCATCATGTTTTCAATTGTTTGCTTTGCTTGATTTAATATTGTGGGCTTGTTTTGGGAGTTTCATAGATCCTAACCCGGATCTGGGGGATACCCTTTTAGGTAGCATAAGCTGTGAGGGACTTGTCCGGCGTAGACCGACACGGGTGAAGCAGTGGCTACGTTGGTGTGGCACCTTGGTCTGTACCGATATCCCTTGTGTTGCAACGAGGAGAATATGGGTCTTCTGAGGAGTCATTAAGCACCAACCGACCTTAGAACCCTAATGTGACCCAACTTGGCCATAGAACAGTAGCAGTATGCTACACCCATTGAGGCTAAACTCTCGCGATGGTTCTGGCCGCAAGAAAAGATTGCAATGCTGGAGTTATGACCGATTGAGGGTAGTCAGTGATATTGGGATCCTCTAGAACCCGGTTACTTTTGATAGGACAGGTCTTAACCAACGAAACTGAAAGAGGGTAGTACCCCAAACTTCATGCTGGCCTGAACTCTAAGGACTGTTTGGTGTGACTTGTGTGCCTTCATACTTGACTACTTGCATACTTGTTATCTGACACATGAGTTTTCTTGCAGGTTTTGTGTACAGTCCTTAATTGGGACTCATTACAGGGCCTACTTACATCACTCCATGCATAGCATAACATCATACCATTGCATACATCCTACATAAGGACTAATCCATTTCAAGGATCTCAAGGGTTTGTGATGCAGGTCATGATGAATCAAATGTCTAGCAAGGGGCAAAGGGGATTTATTTTCCCCTAGCCAAGGTTGATAACTTGAGTCAGGGGCTATGACCCACTCGATATGGTGAGCCTTGACTCTTGAAGAAGGACTCTCATTAACATGAAGTCCCTTCCATCAAGCTACAAATTCAAATTCTAACAAGTTTCTCTGTTTACCCCGCGAGATCCTTGAAAACATCGCATGCATACATACATATCATTGCATTACAGGTACTCTTTCCCACAGGTTGCTTAACCTTCTTCGCTGTTTATTTCAGCAGTCATCATGAATCCTGAATCATCCAATGGACAAGCTATCAAGGCCCTCCAGGCCCAGAACGCCCAGTTCCAGGAGCTGGTCATGAGCTTAGCACAAGGACAACAGGAATTGAAGACTCTGCTCTTGAAAAAGAAGAAGAAGAGGACTGTTTTGTTCAACCCTAGACGCAGATATGGGAATACACTGCAGAATGAAGCTGAGCGGACTACTCCATCTGTTGGGGAAGGCAGTCACCAAGAGGGAAGGGTTCCTAGTCCAGTGGTCTCCGACACCGAGACGGATTACAATGATGAGCAGTACCCTCCAGCTGAGGACAGGTATAAGCAAATAGAGGACCGTCTAAATGCCATGGAGATCAACAGGTGCCCGGGTTGGACTTCGGAGACCTAGGCTTATCTTATGGGGTGGTGATCCCTCACAAGTTCAAGGCACCTACCTTTGCAAAATACGACGGGGCCTCTTGTCCTAAGTTGCACCTCCGTTCATACGCAAGGAAGATCCAGCCCTACACGGCAGACAAGAATCTATGGATCCATTTCTTCCAGGAGAGTCTTTCAGGGACTCAGCTCGAATGGTTCTATCAGCTGGATGGAACTAGTATTCGTAACTGGGAGGACTTGGCAACTGCTTTTTATAAGCAGTATCAGTATAATGCCGACCTCGCTCCTACGCGTACCCAACTCTAGGGTATGTCAATGGGGACGGGTGAAGGTTTTAAGGAGTACACCCAAAAATGGAGAGACCTTGCTGGAAGGGTACAACCACCTTTGACTGACCGTGAGCTCGTTGACATGTTCTTGGGGACTTTGTCTGGTCCATTCTACAACCATCTGATTGGGAATTCTTCTGCTGGGTTCACAGATCTTATCTTGACTGGGGAGAGAATTGAAGCTGGTATCAAGTCGGGGAAGATTCAAGAAACCGCACCTGCTGATGCTCAGAAAAAGCCCCACAGTGGGAAGAAGGAGTCCAATGCTATACATGGTAAAAAGGGTCGTCATGATGTAGGGGCAATCCAGATCTCTGATCCCACGCCCGTTCAACCAAGAAAGAGCAATAGGCGTAGGATAAAGTATCAAAATAGGAAGTATACTGACATCAACATGTCTTTGTCTCAAGCATTACAGCAATTGCTGAAGGCAAAACTGATCACACTAAAGGATCCTCCTCAAAATCCTGATACTTCCTCTTCCAAGTACAACCCGGGTGTGAGATGTGCCTACCATTCTGACAGTCCTGGACATGACACCGACGACTGTTGGACCTTGAAGAACAAGATCCAAGACTTGATTGATGCCAAGGAGGTCAAGTTTGAACACTGATCCTACACCAAATCATCGAGAATGTCTTTTGTTCATTAGAATTTTCAAGTTGTAATTTTCTTTTGATTGTTCAAACAATTATTGTCATGGAAAACGTTATTACTTTATCAATGCATCGCATATGTCTGCTTTGAATCAATATATTCGCATTCGCTATATTCAAATTGCTTTCATTTTTTTATGTCAACTCTCAATTAATAATTCTAAGCCTCTTGAGGGAGGATGACGAAAACGATACCACAATCTACAGTATGCTTTTGAACAAACCCCACTGATGAGGTACAGGCATTGTTTCAATTCCTAAACATTGGAGTTATAAGGAAGATAATCCCTCGTCAACCCCTTTGAGCCAAAGAAGTCGGAGTTTTTCTTTTAAAAAAAAATTTTAAAACCCTTAATCATAACCTGGGGCAGGGTAGTTCTCTCAGTTAATCCATGTGCACAATGAATGGCATCAAAAGAAGTCCTTCTGAAACAAAATACAATGATGGTCCCGAATAATCATAAAGATAGGCAGTCATTATCCCTCAAAATAAACGCCCATTAAGTCAAAACCTATGAAGGAGACTTACAAAACTGGGGCATCCCGCTGACTGTAATCACAAAAGAAACAGTTCAGGCAAAAAACAGGGATAACGAAATCAAAAAGAAAAGAGGACCTGCAAACCCTCAACAAGGAAATGACTGCCTATTTAAAATAAAATGTCAACATCTGAACCATCATGGGAATATCAGGACAAAGACTCAAACAAAGTCTAACGCACGATTAGATGAGTTTAGGTTTGAAGAACATCACGAAGAACGGGTGGGTACAAATAAAATTTGAGCCTTTATCCTTTGTTTCTTAAACCGTGAACCAGGCCACGCTACAACCCTTAAAAGTCCTAGCTGAAGCATGGGTTAGTTCGAAAGCATACTGTTACCAAAGGTATCCTGACTCCTATAAGGCTCGCTGTAAAATCTTGAGTGGACATCACATTTTACAAAAAAAATCACTTGTTTATTGAAAACCGCATTTTCAAAAAACTTCAAGACAGACATAAGCTTTGCATTTTTAATATAACATTGTTTGCATATGACTATCTGTTTGAACAGCATAGAAATTCGCACGACGAATATCTAGTGAACAAAAGCCTTCTCAACAAAAAAGGTCATCTCAAATGGAAGAAGCACTTCCAATCAAGGGGCAAATCTCCATCTGGATCACCTGGGGCATTCCGACAACGGATATTTCCTGATCAGACATCTTCTAGTGGTGCGGCGACACAGCACTACTAACAGTGACAACTCCCTGCCCTCTGAGAACGCGGACATAGTCGAAAAAAATACTACGCCTAATCAAAGACCCGCTAGGTTGACACACCTAGGCAAAAATAAGGGCTTCCCGGCGAACCAAAAGGGTTCGGGCAAAAAACAAGGGATAAAAATAAAAAAACCTGTACACCCGGCAAGTCGAAAACCTGAAAAGGCGGCTTGGGTAAAAATGGATATCCTGATGGACTGAAAACCCGAAAGGGCGGTCCAGGCAAAAGTTAGGGATTAAGGCGTACGACTATGTCCTGTCATCTCGTCACTTGCCTACCAAAAGAAGATTTGTCAATCGGCAGGTATCAAGCACCTCATAGGCCTTCTTCTCCCACAGAAACAGGGGAAATAATGAATTGCCTAAGTGATCTAGTTTCTTTGTCCTCCAGGTATAAGGTAGTTTCAGCTGAAGAACGTACCCAAGATACCTCCACTCCCCGCAGAGTAAGGACAAGATTCAACAATACTCTCCCAAGCAGTTGGTCTCCCATCAACCCTAACAAGGTACAGTATCCCAAGCAAGTCAGCAACACTCCCCCCGAGCAGAGTTAATCTACTGTCAGCCTTAAGGAAGTTGGGTATCCCCAGAAAATCTCAACATTCCCTAGTGGAGTACAGATATTCCTCAGCAAGCATCCCCGGCAGTCTTAATATAAGATTGTTCCCCGGCAGAATACCAGACACCCCAGTGGAGCCATTCCCCAGTACAGTCTCAAAAGTCTCCCCAGGAGAGTTGAACCGTCTCCCCAGTAGATTCTTGAAGCTTATCCCTAGTAGATTCTGGAAGCTTATCCCCTGCCAAGCGAACGCGTCTCCCCGGCTTTATTCAGAAGGTTACTCCTCACCAGAGCTTATAACTGGGTTATCCTCAGCTAATTACCACGGAAAGATCGTCCTCGGCGAAATTCTTCCTATCCCTAGCGGAGTTCATCAAAACTTCCAACAAAGCTTATCAACGGTATCCCCAGCGGAGTTATCCTCAACATCTCAGCAAAGTATCTCTTCCTACAGAGTAGATTCCCCGCAGAGTAATCTCTCCAACAAGTTTATTCCCCAACGGAGTCATCTTCTCCTACCAGTTTATTCTTGCAATCATCATCCCCAGCGGAAACGAAGAATTCTCTTCAACATCATCCCAGGATTCAACAAACTTCCCGGCATTCGTCAAAGGATTCATTTTCCCAGACGAAAATACATTCATAAACATCACATTGTCATACATCATGATACATGCATACACGCATCATATCACCCCAGTCTCATCTATTTTTGAGAACGTCATGACATCATGCATGTCATACATTATGACATTGCATACAACTAACTCGTTACTTTTTCAGGAAAGAACGATCAACAGATAAAAGTCTTTACCGTTTGAGGTAGAAGACGTCCAAGACTCCTTCATCATTCTGCTGAGGTAGTAATCGCCCAAGGTTCTCTCATCGTCCCGTTGAGGTAGTAATCGTCCAAGGTTCTCTCATCGTCCCGTTGAGGTAGAAATCGCCCAAAGGTTCTCTCATCGTCCCATTGAGGTAGTAATCGCCCAAGGTTCTCTCATCGTCCCGTTGAGGTAGTAATCGCCCAAGGTTCTCTCATCGTCCCGTTGAGGTAGTAATCGTCCAAGGTTCTCTCATCGTCCCGTTGAGGTAGTAATCGCCCAAGGTTCTCTCATCGTCCCGTTGAGGTAGAAATCGTTCAAGGTTCTCTCATCGTCCCGTTGAGGTAGTAATCGTCCAAGGTTCTCTCATCGTCCCGTTGAGGTAGTAATTGCCCAAAGGTTCTCTCATCGTCCCGTTGAGGTAGTAATCGTCCAAGGTTCTCTCATCGTCCCGTTGAGGTAGAAATCGCCCAAAGGTTCTCTCATCGTCCTATTGAGGTAGTAATCGCCCAAGGTTCTCTCATCGTCCCGTTGAGGTAGTAATCGCCCAAGGTTCTCTCATCGTCCCGTTGAGGTAGTAATCGTCCAAGGTTCTCTCATCGTCCCGTTGAGGTAGTAATCGCCCAAGGTTCTCTCATTGTCCCGTTGAGGTAGTAATCATCCAAGGTTCTCTCATCGTCCCGTTGAGGTAGTAATTGTCCAAGGTTCTCTCATCGTCCCGTTGAGGTAGAAATCGCCCAAAGGTTCTCTCATCGTCCCGTTGAGGTAGTAATCGCCCAAGGTTCTCTCATCGTGCCGTTGAGGTAGTAATCGCCCAAGGTTCTCTCATCGTCCCGTTGAGGTAGTAATCGTCCATGGTTCTCTCATCGTCCCGTTGAGGTAGTAATCGCCCAAAGGTTCTCTCATCGTCCCGTTGAGGTAGTAATCGCCCAAGGTTCTCTCATCGTCCCGTTGAGGTAGTAATCATCCAAGGTTATATCATAGTCCCGTTGAGGTAGTAATCGTCCAAGGTTCTCTCATCATCCCGTTGAGGTAGTAATCGTCCAAGGTTCTCTCATCATCCCGTTGAGGTAGTAATCTTCCAAGGTTCTCTCATCGTCCCGTTGAGGTAGAAATTGTTCAAGGTTCTCTCATCGTCCCGTTGAGGTAGTAACCGTCCCTGATTCATTCATCACATCATTATCAACAAAAACCTTTTGAAGTTCCAGATTCGATTCCTGTATCTAGCCAGGGCACGTCTGTGAGCGACTGTTTGAAGATCAACCCCTGTAACAGGCCAGGTAAGTATCTTTCTTTTTCAGGTACGCAAGTTCTCGCTAAGGAATCTCTTACGCGATCGACACCTCCAGATGGCATCTATAAGCCCATCTCCACAACTATCCATCACAATTCCAAATGGCATCTATAAGCCCATTCCCGACAAGGTTCTGTCACATATCTAGATGGCATCTATAAGCCCATCCTCCTATCCACCATCTCTCCAAATGGCATCTATAAGCCCATTCCCGCCATCACACTGCTGATATTCCACTATGTGAGTGCAAATTTCTGGGCACTCTAGTGTTCAATCATCTTCCACCTTCGGATCACGAAAGGCACACAAGCCAATCTACATCCTCAGGTCTAAGAAGATTGAACAGGGGCAACTGTTGTACCCCAAAATTTGCCCTCCCATATTCTTCAAAAGTTTTGACAAGCATCACCTCAAATGGTTCAAGGCTACTCCAAGGATTGCACAGTCAACCATCCTCCTAAGCCAGTCAAAATTAGGGTTTTGGTTCCTTCAAGGAAGTTGAGGTTTTCAATGGTCCAATCAAGTCCCATATGCCTATAAACATTGTCAAGCATTCATATGTCAAGTTTCAAGACTCACAGCATCAAGTTGCACAGTCAAAAGCCCTAATTGCTTCACAGTCAACTGCAGGGGCAAAATGGTCATTTGACAGTCAAAAGTCAAAAATTTTGGTCAACATCTTATTTTGAAGCCACAATCATCATTTGATCAATTCTTGATCATGATTCCTCAAGCATGGCTCAAAAAGTCTCAAGATGCAAAAGTTTCTACTTTTGCACAGCTGAAAAGTCAACTGTAACTTGACCAAGGCATAACTTTTTCATGGTTCATCAGAAAAATCCCATCCAATGCTCATCTTGAAGGGGAGGACATTTCCTACAACTCATCTTCACACTCCAAGTCCAAGAAATGCTCTCACAAAAAGTTATCAATTTCAACATTATAGGTCATTTTCAAAAGTCAACAAAAAGGCACTTTAAGTCAAAGACCATAACTTGAGATTGGTAAATCAAAATGACATGGGACCAAAGACATTGGTTAGAGGACTTCAAGACCTTTCCAAAATGTCCAAGAACATGTTCATAGCTTCAAAATTGAGCAAGATATGCATTGGAGAAGTTGGGAAATTTTTGTGAAATGGCCAAAGTCAATTATCCTTGAAACTTCATTTTTGACAAAAGGGCCCCACTTTTTCCACTTGTTTCAGCTTGGCCATGCTTCCCACGTGTCCCATAATTTATTTCAAGATTTAAAATTAATTTTTCCATTTTTATTTAATTTTATTTGATTTAATTCATTTTAAATCTTTTAAAATCAAATAAAAATCAAAGAAATTAATGGAGGGATGTATTTTGTGATGATTAGCTTTGATACACCTTAAAACACATTCCAAATTCGTGCAAGGGCCTATTCCAAGCAAGAATTCAAATTTGACACAAAAATGGAAGGTTGTTTCAATGGAGTTCATGGCATAATCTCAAACATGAATGCAAAGGCTTAATGACCATTATTCTTATTGATACACTTTACATTACTATATATACAAGCCTTCCCAACCTCATTCAAAAAAAATAGTGTGTGCAGAAACGGCCAAGAGCAAAACCAAAAATTATTCAAAATGTGAGAGTTCTAAAACATAGTTGCGAGCATCTTCAGATCAAAACAAGCACGTGGCTAAAGCAACCTTTGCCAAGTCCTGAGGCTCATACCGCGCTGTAAGTTCTTCCCAGGTCCCTTATAATTTCCATATTATTTTCTTCAACGTTTTCCTGTGCAGATTCCAATATGAGGTGCATCATAAGTCCCACTTCCCAGCGCTGCCATATGTCATCAACGCAGATCCAAAGGACAAAAAGTGTAGCACACCATGGTCTGGAGTCAAGCACGCTGCAGGCAACCATGAAAGTCAAACATGGCTTAGATTTCAGTGGGTTTGGATTGCTTCAATAAACCTCCTATTTGGCCCACACCCCCCTTGGTTTTACTTCTTTTTATTTTTTGTTTTGTCATTTTCTCTTATTTTTAATTGCTAACCCTTTAATTATTTTTATTATTAACAATTAACTTAATTAGACATTTTCATTAAAAAATCAAAAAAATAGAATCATCATTATTATTATTATTATTATTTTATTTTGTAAATAAATATTAACCAAAATAGTTTAATTAGGCAATTGTAATTCCTTTTCTTAAATAATTAAAATAACTTAGATTTAGGATTAACTTTTAATTGTGTTTCTTCCATTTCTTTTATTTCATAAAAACATAAAAAAACAAAAAAAATATTTCTTTTTAATTAAATTAATTAATTAGCCATTAATTAGCTTTAATTTCACTTTAATTAATTACAAAAAAGACCAAAAAAATTCAATTTCTTTTCTTAAAAGGGTCAACACCCTTAGACATTCCCGATTAATTTATTCGCGCGCATTTACTTTATTTGATTATCATGTAATTGCCTTCAAGAATGTAATAGTTAAATAGGTTTATCGCTTTATTTAATTTCCGTACTCATTTACTAAAAAACGGGTCTTTGTAATTTTTGGCGATGTATAGACCCGCGCCTTGTAATAGCGTAGGATTTATGTTTCCGCAATTTACTTTCCGCACCCGTTAACTGTTAACTTGCATGAAAGAATGTATGTAAATAAAAACAACTCGTAGCTCACTAATTAACAAGACAAACATTAACTGAATACAACACACAAATACACACACCACTTCTAGGGTACGCCTCACTCGTTGCCTTCGAAACGTGGTCGTCAAGTATAGGATGTTTTAGCGGTCCTTATGTCCATGATCCAGTTGCCTCGAAACAGTTGCCTCGGAATAGTTGCCTCGAAACAGTTGCCTCGGATTAAATAAAAAAGGATCAAGGACATAAGGGTAGCTTCTAAGGTGTCCTAACTGTTGCTTCGGTGACCACACTGTCCCTACACTCAAATTGACCCGAACACCTCCAACGGTGGTGCTACCTACCTCTCAATGGTGGGATGGCACTACCTTAAGGACTTCTACACAGCCTAATTCCTTAGGATAGGTGGATGACTCATGGATACTTGCTCTCTTCAAAACAAATCAAAACTCTTTTCACACCGGCACTTTCAAAAGCTTTCAAAACAATTTTTCAAACACTCTTGAGGACAGATACAAGAGTTATTCAGAAATCTTTCAAAGAAACTTTTTCAAGCCCACTCACATTTCGAAAAGCAAACATTTTGAAAACATAAGAGCAAGTACCTAAGAGCCCATGGATAACCATGGATAGAAAGGGTGCTAACACCTTCCCTTTCTATAAATCTACCTCCCGAACCGAGAAACAATCTCATAAGGAATTTTGCTGTGCTTTTGTCCTTTCCAGGTTGGAGAAAATAAAAGACGGTGGCGACTCTTGCTTACCGCGACATTTCGCGAAACCAGCTTAAAAAACAGTCAGTTCTATTTCCACCGATCACAGAACTGACGACTCTGCTGGGGATATAATAAGTGGGGTGTACCTTAGGAATAGTTCATCATCATGTTTTCAATTGCTTGCTTTGCTTGATTTAATATTGTGGGCCTGTTTTGGGAGTTTCATAGATCCTAACCCGGATCTGGGGGATACCCTTTTAGGTAGCATAAGCTGTGAGGGACTTGTCCGGCGTAGACCGACACGGGTGAAGCAGTGGCTACGTTGGTGTGGCACCTTGGTCTGTACCGATATCCCTTGTGTTGCAACGAGGAGAATATGGGTCTTCTGAGGAGTCATCAAGCACCAACCGACCTTAGAACCCTAATGTGACCCAACTTGGCCATAGAACAGTAGCAGTATGCTACACCCATTGAGGCTAAACTCTCGCGATGGTTCTGGCCGCAAGAAAAGATTGCGACGCTGGAGTTATGACCGATTGAGGGTAGTCAGTGATATTGGGATCCTCTAGAACCCGGTTACTTTTGATAGGACAGGTCTTAACCAACGAAACTGAAAGAGGGTAGTACCCCAAACTTCATGCTGGCCTGAACTCTAAGGATTGTTTGGTGTGACTTGTGTGCCTTCATACTTGACTACTTGCATACTTGTTATCTGACACATGAGTTTTCTTGCAGGTTTTGTGTACAGTCCTTAATTGGGACTCATTACAGGGCCTACTTACATCACTCCATGCATAGCATAACATCATACCATTGCATACATCCTACATAAGGACTAATCCATTTCAAGGATCTCAAGGGTTTGTGATGCAGGTCATGATGAATCAAATGTCTAGCAAGGGGCAAAGGGGATTTATTTTCCCCTAGCCAAGGTTGATAACTTGAGTCAGGGGCTATGACCCACTCGATATGGTGAGCCTTGACTCTTGAAGAAGGACTCTCATCAACATGAAGTCCCTTCCATCAAGCTACAAATTCAAATTCTAACAAGTTTCTCTGTTTACCCTGTGAGATCCTTGAAAACATCGCATGCATACATACATATCATTGCATTACAGGTACTCTTTCCCACAGGTTGCTTAACCTTCTTCGCTGTTTATTTCAGCAGTCATCATGAATCCTGAATCATCCAATGGACAAGCTATCAAGGCCCTTCAGGCCCAGAACGCCCAGTTCCAGGAGCTGGTCATGAGCTTAGCACAAGGACAACAGGAATTGAAGACTCTGCTCTTGAAAAAGAAGAAGAAGAGGACTGTTTTGTTTAACCCTAGACGCAGATCTGGGAATACACTGCAGATGAAGCTGAGCGGACTACTCCATCTGTTGGGGAAGGCAGTCACCAAGAGGGAAGGGTTCCTAGTCCAGTGGTCTCCGACACCGAGACGGATTACAATGATGAGCAGTACCCTCCAGCTGAGGACAGGTATAAGCAACTAGAGGACCGTCTAAATGCCATGGAGATTCAACAGGTGCCCAGGTTGGACTTCGGAGACCTAGGCTTATCTTCTGATGTGGTGATCCCTCACAAGTTCAAGGCACCTGCCTTTGCAAAATACGACGGGGCCTCTTGTCCTAAGTTGCACCTCCGTTCATACGCAAGGAAGATCCAGCCCTACACGACAGACAAGAATCTATGGATCCATTTCTTCCAGGAGAGTCTTTCAGGGACTCAGCTCGAATGGTTCTATCAGCTGGATGGAACTAGTATTCGTAACTGGGAGGACTTGGCAACTGATTTTTATAAGCAGTATCAGTATAATGCCGACCTCGCTCCTACGCGTACCCAACTCCAGGGTATGTCAATGGGGACGGGTGAAGGTTTTAAGGAGTACGCCCAAAAATGGAGAGACCTTGCTGGAAGGGTACAACCACCTTTGACTGACCGTGAGCTCGTTGACATGTTCTTGGGGACTTTGTCTGGTCCATTCTACAACCATCTGATTGGGAATTCTTCTGCTGGGTTCACAGATCTTATCTTGACTGGGGAGAGAATTGAAGCTAGTATCAAGTCGGGGAAGATTCAAGAAACCGCACCTGCTGATGCTCAGAAAAAGCCCCACAGTGGGAAGAAGGAGTCCAATGCTATACATGGTAAAAAGGGTCGTCATGATGTAGGGGCAATCCAGATCTCTGATCCCACGCCCGTTCAACCAAGAAAGAGCAATAGGTGTAGGATAAAGTATCAAAATAGGAAGTATACTGACATCAACATGTCTTTGTCTCAGGCATTACAGCAATTGCTGAAGGCAAAACTGATCACACTAAAGGATCCTCCTCAAAATCCTGATACTTCCTCTTCCAAGTACAACCCGGGTGTGAGATGTGCCTACCATTCTGACAGTCCTGGACATGACACCGACGACTGTTGGACCTTGAAGAACAAGATCCAAGACTTGATTGATGCCAAGGAGGTCAAGTTTGAACACTGATCCTACACCAAATCATTGAGAATGTCTTTTGTTCATTAGAAATTTCAAGTTGTAATTTTCTTTTGATTGTTCAAACAATTATTGTCATGGCAAACGTTATTACTTTATCAATGCATCGCATATGTCTGCTTTGAATCAATATATTCGCATTCGCTATATTCAAACTGCTTTCATTTTTTTATGTCAACTCTCAATTAATAATTCTAAGCCTCTTGAGGGAGGATGACGAAAACGATACCACAATCTACAGTATGCTTTTGAACAAACCCCACTGATAAGGTACAGGCATTGTTTCAATTCCTAAACATTGGAGTTATAAGGAAGATAATCCCTCGTCAACCCCTTTGAGCCAAAGAAGTCAGAGTTTTTCTTTTCAAAAAAAAATTTAAAACCCTTAATCATAACCTGGGGTAGGGTAGTTCTCTCAGTTAATCCAGGTGCACAATGAATGGCATCAAAAGAAGTCCTTCTGAAACAAAATACAATGATGGTCCCGAATAATCATAAAGACAGGCAGTCATTATCCCTCAAAATAAACGCCCATTAAGTCAAAACCTATGAAGGAGACTTACAAAACTGGGGCATCCCGCTGACTGTAATCACAAAAGAAACAGTTCAGGCAAAAAACAGGGATAACGAAATCAAAAAGAAAAGAGGACCTGCAAACCCTCAACAAGGAAATGACTGCCTATTCAAAATAAAATGTCGACATCTGAACCATCATGGGAATATCAGGACAAAGACTCAAACAAAGTCTAACGCACGATTAGCTGAGTTTAGGTTTGAAGAACATCACGAAGAACGGGTGGGTACAAATAAAATTTGAGCCTTTATCCTTTGTTTCTTAAACCGTGAACCAGGCCACGCTACAACCCTTAAAAGTCCTAGCTGAAGCATGGGTTAGTTCGAAAGCATATTGTTACCAAAGGTATCCTGACTCCTATAAGGCTCGCTGTAAAATCTTGAGTGGACATCACATTTTACAAAAAAAATCACTTGTTTATTGAAAACCGCATTTTCAAAAAACTTCAAGACAGACATAAGCTTTGCATTTTTAATATAACATTGTTTGCATATGACTATCTGTTTGAACAGCATAGAAATTCGCACGACGAATATCTAGTGAACAAAAGCCTTCTCAACAAAAAAGGTCATCTCAAATGGAAGAAGCACTTCCAATCAAGGGGCAAATCTCCATCTGGATCACCTGGGGCATTCCGACAACGGATATTTCCTGATCAGACATCTTCTAGTGGTGCGGCGACACAGCACTACTAACAGTGACAACTCCCTGCCCTCTGAGAACGCGGACATAGTCGAAAAAAATACTACGCCTAATCAAAGACCCGCTAGGTTGACACACCTAGGCAAAAATAAGGGCTTCCCGGCGAACCAAAAGGGTTCGGGCAAAAAACAAGGGATGAAAATAAAAAAACCTGTACACCCGACAAGTCGAAAACCTGAAAAGGTGGCTTGGGTAAAAATGGATATCCCGATGGACTGAAAACCTGAAAGGGCGGTCCAGGCAAAAGTTAGGGATTAAGGCGTACGACTATGTCCTGTCATCTCGTCACTTGCCTACCAAAAGAAGATTTGTCAATCGGCAGGTATCAAGCACCTCATAGGCCTTCTTCTCCCACAGAAACAGGGGCAATAATGAATTGCCTAAGTGATCTAGTTGCTTTGTCCTCCAGGTATAAGGTAGTTTCAGCTGAAGAACGTACCCAAGATACCTCCACTCCCCGCAGAGTAAGGACAAGATTCAGCAATACTCTCCCAAGCAGTTGGTCTCCCATCAACCCTAACAAGGTACAGTATCCCAAGCAAGTCAGCAACACTCCCCCCGAGCAGAGTTAATCTACTGTCAGCCTTAAGGAAGTTGGGTATCCCCAGAAAATCTCAACATTCCCTAGTGGAGTACAGATATTCCTCAGCAAGCATCCCCGGCAGTCTTAATATAAGATTGTTCCCCGGCAGAATACCAGACACCCCAGTGGAGCCATTCCCCAGTACAGTCTCAAAAGTCTCCCCAGGAGAGTTGAACCGTCTCCCCAGTAGATTCTTGAAGCTTATCCCTAGTAGATTCTGGAAGCTTATCCCCTGCCAAGCGAACGCGTCTCCCCGGCTTTATTCAGAAGGTTACTCCTCACCAGAGCTTATAACTGGGTTATCCTCAGCTAATTACCACGGAAAGATCGTCCTCGGCGAAATTCTTCCTATCCCTAGCGGAGTTCATCAAAACTTCCAACAAAGCTTATCAACGGTATCCCCAGCGGAGTTATCCTCAACATCTCAGCAAAGTATCTCTTCCTACAGAGTAGATTCCCCGCAGAGTAATCTCTCCAACAAGTTTATTCCCCAACGGAGTCATCTTCTCCTACCGGTTTATTCTTGCAATCATCATCCCCAGCGGAAACGAAGAACTCTCTTCAACATCATCCCAGGATTCAACAAACTTCCCGGCATTCGTCAAAGGATTCATTTTCCCAGACGAAAATACATTCATAAACATCACATTGTCATACATCATGATACATGCATACACGCATCATATCACCCCAGTCTCATCTATTTTTGAGAACGTCATGACATCATGCATGTCATACATTATGACATTGCATACAACTAACTCGTTACTTTTTCAGGAAAGAACGATCAACAGATAAAAGTCTTTACCGTTTGAGGTAGAAGACGTCCAAGACTCCTTCATCATTCTGCTGAGGTAGTAATCGCCCAAGGTTCTCTCATCGTCCCGTTGAGGTAGTAATCGTCCAAGGTTCTCTCATCGTCCCGTTGAGGTAGAAATCACCCAAAGGTTCTCTCATCGTCCCATTGAGGTAGTAATCGCCCAAGGTTCTCTCATCGTCCCGTTGAGGTAGTAATCGCCCAAGGTTCTCTCATCGTCCCGTTGAGGTAGTAATCGTCCAAGGTTCTCTCATCGTCCCGTTGAGGTAGTAATCGCCCAAGGTTCTCTCATCGTCCCGTTGAGGTAGTAATCATCCAAGGTTCTCTCATCGTCCCGTTGAGGTAGTAATCGTCCAAGGTTCTCTCATCGTCCTGTTGAGGTAGTAATTGCCCAAAGGTTCTCTCATCGTCCCGTTGAGGTAGTAATCGTCCAAGGTTCTCTCATCGTCCCGTTGAGGTAGAAATCGCCCAAAGGTTCTCTCATCGTCCTGTTGAGGTAGTAATCGCCCAAGGTTCTCTCATCGTCCCGTTGAGGTAGTAATCGCCCAAGGTTCTCTCATCGTCCCGTTGAGGTAGTAATCGTCCAAGGTTCTCTCATCGTCCCGTTGAGGTAGTAATCGCCCAAGGTTCTCTCATCGTCCCGTTGAGGTAGTAATCGTCCAAGGTTCTCTCATCGTCCCGTTGAGGTAGTAATCGTCCAAGGTTCTCTCATCGTCCCGTTGAGGTAGAAATCGCCCAAAGGTTCTCTCATCGTCCCGTTGAGGTAGTAATCGCCCAAGGTTCTCTCATTGTCCCGTTGAGGTAGTAATCGCCCAAGGTTCTCTCATCGTCCCATTGAGGTAGTAATCGTCCATGGTTCTCTCATCGTCCCGTTGAGGTAGTAATCGCCCAAAGGTTCTCTCATCGTCCTGTTGAGGTAGTAATCGCCCAAGGTTCTCTCATCGTCCTGTTGAGGTAGTAATCGTCCAAGGTTCTCTCATCGTCCCGTTGAGGTAGTAATCGTCCAAGGTTCTCTCATCATCCCGTTGAGGTAGTAATCGTCCAAGGTTCTCTCATCGTCCCGTTGAGGTAGTAATCGTCCAAGGTTCTCTCATCGTCCCGTTGAGGTAGAAATCGTTCAAGGTTCTCTCATCGTCCCGTTGAGGTAGTAATCGTCCCTGATTCATTCATCACATCATTATCAACAAAAACCTTTTGAAGTTCCAGATTCGATTCCTGTATCTAGCCAGGGCACGTCTGTGAGCGACGTTTTGAAGATCAACCCCTGTAACAGGCCAGGTAAGTATCTTTCTTTTTCAGGTACGCAAGTTCTCGCTAAGGAATCTCTTACACGATCGACACCTCCAGATGGCATCTATAAGCCCATCTCCACAACTATCCATCACAGTTCCAAATGGCATCTATAAGCCCATTCCCGACAAGGTTCTGCCACATCTCTAGATGGCATCTATAAGCCCATCCTCCTATCCACCATCTCTCCAAATGGCATCTATAAGCCCATTCCCGCCATCACACTGCTGATATTCCACTATGTGAGTGCAAATTTCTGGGCACTCTAGTGTTCAATCATCTTCCACCTTCGGATCACGAAAGGCACACAAGCCAATCTACATCCTCAGGTCTAAGAAGATTGAACAGGGGCAACTGTTGTACCCCAAAATTTGCCCTCCCATATTCTTTAAAAGTTTTGACAAGCATCACCTCAAATGGTTCAAGGCTACTCCAAGGATTGCACAGTCAACCATCCTCTTAAGCCAGTCAAAATTAGGGTTTTGGTTCCTTCAAGGAAGTTGAGGTTTTCAATGGTCCAATCAAGTCCCATATGCCTATAAACATTGTCAAGCATTCATATGTCAAGTTTCAAGACTCACAGCATCAAGTTGCACAGTCAAAAGCCCTAATTGCTTCACAGTCAACTGAAGGGGCAAAATGGTCATTTGACAGTCAAAAGTCAAAAATTTTGGTCAACATCTTATTTTGAAGCCACAATCATCATTTTATCAATTCTTGATCATGATTCCTCAAGCATGGCTCAAAAAGTCTCAAGATGCAAAAGTTTCTACTTTTGGACAGCTGAAAAGTCAACTGTAACTTGACCAAGGCATAACTTTTTCATGGTTCATCAGTAAAATCCCATCCAATGCTCATCTTGAAGGGGAGGACATTTCCTACAACTCATCTTCACACTCCAAGTCCAAGAAATGCTCTCACAAAAAGTTATCAATTTCAACATTATAGGTCATTTTCAAAAGTCAACAAAAGGCACTTTAAGTCAAAGACCATAACTTGAGATTGGTAAATCAAAATGACATGGGACCAAAGGCATTGGTTAGAGGACTTCAAGACCTTTCCAAAATGTCCAAGAACATGTTCATAGCTTCAAAATTGAGCAAGATATGCATTGGAGAAGTTGGGAAATTTTTGTGAAATGGCCAAAGTCAATTATCCTTGAAACTTCATTTTTGACAAAAGGGCCCCACTTTTTCCACTTGTTTCAGCTTGGCCATGCTTCCCACGTGTCCCATAATTTATTTCAAGATTTAAAATTAATTTTTCCATTTTTATTTAATTTTATTTGATTTAATTCATTTTAAATCTTTTAAAATCAAATAAAAATCAAAGAAATTAATGGAGGGATATATTTTGTGATGATTAGCTTTGATACACCTTAAAACACATTCCAAATTCGTGCAAGGGCCTATTCCAAGCAAGAATTCAAATTTGACACAAAAATGGAAGGTTGTTTCAATGGAGTTCATGGCATAATCTCAAACATGAATGCAAAGGCTTAATGACCATTATTCTTATTGATACACTTTACATTACTATATATACAAGCCTTCCCAACCTCATTCAAAAAAAATAGTGTGTGCAGAAACGGCCAAGAGCAAAACCAAAAATTATTCAAAAAGTGAGAGTTCTAAAACATAGTTGCGAGCATCTTCAGATCAAAACAAGCACGTGGCTAAAGCAACCTTTGCCAAGTCCTGAGGCTCATACCGCGCTGTAAGTTCTTCCCAGGTCCCTTATAATTTCCATATTATTTTCTTCAACGTTTTCCTGTGCAGATTCCAATATGAGGTGCATCATAAGTCCCACTTCCCAGCGCTGCCATATGTCATCAACGCAGATCCAAAGGACAAAAAGTGTAGCACACCATGGTCTGGAGTCAAGCACGCTGCAGGCAACCATGAAAGTCAAACATGGCTTAGATTTCAGTGGGTTTGGATTGCTTCAATAAACCTCCTATTTGGCCCACACCCCCCTTGGTTTTACTTCTTTTTATTTTTTGTTTTGTCATTTTCTCTTATTTTTAATTGCTAACCCTTTAATTATTTTTATTATTAACAATTAACTTAATTAGCACATTTTCATTAAAAAATCAAAAAAATAGAATCATCATTATTATTATTATTATTTTATTTTGTAAATAAATATTAACCAAAATAGTTTAATTAGGCAATTGTAATTCCTTTTCTTAAATAATTAAAATAACTTAGATTTAGGATTAACTTTTAATTTTGTTTCTTCCATTTCTTTTATTTCATAAAAACATAAAAAAAAACAAAAAATATTTCTTTTTAATTAAATTAATTAATTAGCCATTAATTAGCTTTAATTTCACTTTAATTAATTACAAAAAAGACCCAAAAAATTCAATTTCTTTTCTTAAAAGGGTCAACACCCTTAGACATTCCCGATTAATTTATTCGCGCGCATTTACTTTATTTGATTATCATGTAATTTCTTTCAAGAATGTAATAGTTAAATAGGTTTATCGCTTTATTTAATTTCCGTACTCATTTACTAAAAAACGGGTCTTTGTAATTTTTGGCGATGTATAGACCCGCGCCTTGTAATAGCGTAGGATTTATGTTTCCGCAATTTACTTTCCGCACCCCTTAACTGTTAACTTGCATGAAAGAATGTATGTAAATAAAAACAACTCGTAGCTCACTAATTAACAAGACAAACATTAACTGAATACAACACACAAATACACACACCACTTCTAGGGTATGCCTCACTCGTTGCCTTCGAAACGTGGTCGTCAAGTATAGGATGTTTTAGCGGTCCTTATGTCCATGATCCAGTTGCCTCGAAACAGTTGCCTCGGAATAGTTGCCTCGAAACGGTTGCCTCGGATTAAATAAAAAAGGATCAAGGACATAAGGGTAGCTTCTAAGGTGTCCTAACTGTTGCTTCGGTGACCACATTGTCTCTACACTCGAATTGACCCGAACACCTCCAACGGTGGTGCTACCTACCTCTCAATGGTGGGATGGCACTACCTTAAGGACTTCTACACATCCTAATTCCTTAGGGTGGGTGGATGACTCATGGATACTTGCTCTCTTCAAAACAAATCAAAACTCTTTTCACACCGGCACTTTCAAAAGCTTTCAAAACAATTTTTCAAACACTCTTGAGGACAGATACAAGAGTTATTCAGAAATCTTTCAAAGAAACTTTTTCAAGCCCACTCACATTTTGAAAAGCAAACATTTTGAAAACATAAGAGCAAGTACCTAAGAGCCCATGGATAACCATGGATAGAAAGGGTGCTAACACCTTCCCTTTCTATAAATCTACCTCCCGAACCGAGAAACAATCTCATAAGGAATTTTGCTGTGCTTTTGTCCTTTCCAGGTTGGAGAAAATAAAAGACGGTAGCGACTCTTGCTTACCGCGACATTTCGCGAAACCAGCTTAAAAAACAGTCAGTTCTATTTCCATCGATCACAGATTCCATAACTGATCTCTGGTGACAGTAAGAATCAAGTAGAACCTCTGAAGAAAGCCCCAGGTCTGAATAAGAATCCCCAATCTTCGGGTACCTGTTATGAATGCATGAATATGAATGGGATGCATGAATGAATGCCATGTCATGTTCTGTCATTTCTAAGGAACTCACGTGCTTTTATTTTGATTTTGTGCAAGTAAGGAATAATAGAACATGTATGTTAAGCATGTGGTTAGCCATGTTATGTATGCAAAGGCATGAGATCAAAGAGGATCAAGGTTCCATCATTCTTGAATAAGATTGTTGCACTGTTCTGAACAATATGAGTATCATCACATCAAAGGTCCGATATAGCTTCTGCACATATAAGAAACAAGTACCATGTAGATCTCCCATTGTACGAGATTAATGCTTCTGGAACATCAGATACTATTGAGAATTTCTGAACATGAAGGGAATACCAAGATTGAAGGCTTGAATGAACCTCCAAGTAAATGAGTTAGGAACTCAGAAAATAAATCTGAGAACCATACGGTCACCAACAGGATATAGCATCTGCATAAAGTCATAACAGAAATCCAGAACATATCCATTAGAACCAATAGTCATTGTCTGAGCATAGTCACCATTTTTACATGTAATAATGATTCCCTCCCCACTCACGGGTGAAGACTAGGTCAGGGTAAGACAATGGTAACTCGAAAATCACGGGCTCGCTTGAAAGTAAAATCATCACAACACAGACGTGCATGATGAAAGTACCTACAATTGAACCTCATCCGAGCATGGTATATGACATGACTGCACTAATCGGACCACGTCCTATAGCTGTCATGCCCCCACTCTATTCCTAGTGTCCTAGTGCACTATGGCCTGGGTACTGGGCCTCTTACCTCAAAAGTAACACCCACCCAATAAGAAGCAGATCATGTACAACAGTAGTATATGGAAGACAGTAAAATGCCATGCATACATATGCTCAAGTATATACAAAATAAGTGAAATAAACTGAAAGTGTAAAGATAAACACCCAAAGAAAAGAAAGCAAGAGCTAGGAGCGACTCCGGGATAGACCAACATTTGGTCGACCTGTCTCCAGTGAAGTCGCCAGCTGAAACAATCGGCTGAAAATCATCAAACAATGAAGTCGCCATTGAACGTCTTTTATCCCACATGTAGGGAAAGGTAAACATCGAGAAAACCTGAGAAAGGAGAAGTCACGGTCTTGCGATTGAGAGATCGGGTAAGGGAGTCTGTTACGCGAGGGGAAGGTATTAACACCCCACACGCCCGTAGTACTCTACGGTATCCACTCTTGTTATCTATCTTATGGGTGTGTTTAATCTATGCTTACTGTTTATTACGGCTAAAGGGAGAATGCATGCTAAAGAAAGGGGAATAATGTAGGGAAAATAAAATTGTGCTTGCTTGGGCCCTACCCCAATGCCTACGTATCCGTTTTGAGGAATCAGAGCTACCGTAGTTTGGCTCATATGTTTTGTTTGTTTGTGTTTTTTATGGACGAAGTTAATTTCGCCTTCTGCCACAGCTCGACCTTTGGAGATTTATGTGTTGGCACAAAAGTAAATTAATCGCGTCCTTACCTGAAAAGGGTTTCTTAGAAAAAGGTGCTCGAGCGCACAAATGCTTTGAGTCGGTTTGTATTTTTGTTGTAGATAACGACTAGTTGACCTCAAGGGAGAGATATTAGCCATTTTCTACTTAGCCATGAAAGGGATCTTTGAGAATTGAACCATACCTAGACTTGAGATGAAGAACAATAAGATCGAGAAGAGACTCGCTTATCATTTCCCATACTAAGCAAATGCATGATTCTCATCAATAGATTTAAAGTTTTTTTGAATTTTGAAAGAAAAAGAAGTTTTAGTTTTAGTGCAGATGCAAAAGGGGAAGAAAAGTTAAAGGGAGACTAGCCTATTTCTACACCTAATGTTATTATGCATTGTTAGACCTAAAGTTAGAATTTTGAGGGAATTCTACCTAATGTTTGCATGCTTGGATTGCAGTAAAGCCCTGTTTCTCATTATTTCTAGAAAGCGGTAAAGTGCGAAAATGAGGAATAAAATAAAGTCACGATGATACCGAACAGAGGAAGTCCGTTTCCTCTTTAAATCCACGCAAGTGATAAGAAAACTCTACTGAAAGCTGCTCCGCATGAGTGATCAAAGAATTAGTCTCCAAGCATTCCATATTGCAAAAATTGCGTCATCACCATCACGAAATCTTAACTAAAATGAATGAAAATGAATACCAAATATGAAAAATAAAATAGTGAAAAACTCTAATTGAAATTCTAAAAAGAAATTCTAAAGAGCTCAAAAATATTCTATTATTTTGTATCATTCTATCGCCAATTAATCAACAATTAATAGGAGAAAAAACTTAAACCAAATATTTAAATGAGAGATGAAGTCAGGGGGTATAGTGTTGAAATCAGGGAGTGTGGCTTAGTAAGGGCGCTAGACCCAAGTAGTGAGTCCAACAAAACCTTATTTTTGTTCAAGCTGCAACAAAAACAATGACAATGGGCCCAGAAAACGGTTTGGCCCAATGTCCATTGGTAACAGTCCATAGCTTGTTCTTTATTCTTCTTCATTTTACTATAAATAAATGATAATAAAAAAACTAAAGAAAAAAGAAAATTGGAAAGAGGAACGTGAGATTAGGGTTTAAACGAATTATCTTCTTCATTCGTCAGTGGCGCCGCGCAAGACCCCTTCCACCGTCTTCTTCTTCTTCGATCCGGATCACTCTTCTTCGTCCCGTCTCAACCTTCTTCACTGGTTCCAACCTCTCCTGACTATGGCATCCACTTCTCAGTGGCCGCCTTTCATCTATTTCATTTCTCTCCGTGCCTAGCTTTCGTCATCTCTTCCGTCAAACTCGCCGCGATTCTTCTTCTCTTCTGGCGATTTTTATCGTATTCTGTTTTGACTCCTCTCAGTCCCGGCTCAACCTCCTTCTTCAGTTCAAACATACGAGCACCATATCTAAAATACAAACCTTATCTTGTTTCACCTTCTGGTCACAAATTCAAACTTGAAACCCTACGGAGTCGATACGTACTCCGATGACGATTGCAAGATGGCACTAAATGGAAGAGATAGAAAACCAGAGATGAGAGTAGAGTCCATTTGCTCAGGTATACATCCTCTAAACTTTTTACTGCATTTTCCTCTTCTTATTTTTCTTGCGTTGATGACGTGCGTGTGCAAGATTTGTTGATGTGAACTTGTTGTGTGTTGTTGTTGATATAGAATGAAGCAGGTCGCGTTTGCAGATGGAGATTGAAGAATCAATGAAGCGATTCTGGGAGACTAATGATTGGTGAATGGTGATGATGATGATTAAAGATGCGCAAAAAATAAATGGTGATTCTTTCGTGAATTAAATAATGAATGCAGAAAGAGAGAGAGGGAGCAGAGCAAGCATGAAGAAGGAGGTTCAGAAGTGAAGGTGGAGGTTATGGTGTGGGAGAGAAATCGAGAATGGCATGAATCAAGGTGAGCATCAGTTTTTATATTCTGTTAGTCTGTTAGAAAAAATAGGTTAGAGCTGAATTCAGTTATGACAGTTGGGGGTTGGTTTTGATTTTCTGTTATGGGTTGTTAGTAAGCTGTTTAGAATTTAGTTAGGAGTTAGAATTCTGAACAATTCTGTTAGGAGTATTTGTTGAATTCTGTTACAGAATTCTGTTAGCTGTGAGGTTAGAAAGTTGGTAGTTAGAGTTTGTTTTTTTTCCTGTTAGGAAGTTAGCTGGGCTTGTTTGGAATGGGCTGCTTAGAAATTAGTTAGGGAGTTAGAATTCTGTTTGGGAAGTTATATATTCTGTTTGAAAGGGGTGAGAGGGGTTATGGTGTGGAAGTTAGTTACAGAATGGTTAGAGGTTAGGAATTAATTGGAGGGAATTTTGTTGGAAATAACTGTTAATAATAGTTGGGAAATTGAAGTTAGTTAGTAGTTCTGGTTATGATATGAGCTGTTAGGAATTAGTTATCAAAAAAATCTGTTATGGGAAAAATCTATTTTTCTATAGAAAATGGTTAGAGTTGAATTTTGTTATGGAATTTTGATATTTAAAGTTTGTTATAAAACTGAATGGCCAGGATTGATCCCTTTCTGTTATATCTTCTATCCTTTTTTCCTGTTCTGAATTTTATCGAGAAGTCGTTAGGAGTTTTATCTTGGAATTCTGTTTTGGTTAGAGTAGTTAGGGAAGTTAGTTGGAATTGGTTAGGAGGTTGTAGGTTTGTTATGAAGTTTGTAGGGCTATTTTGGAATGGGCTGTTTAGAAGCTTTAGCAGTTTTTCTTTTTTGAAATAATGAAATGAATTTGGTAGCTTTTAATTTTTACTCAAGTGCCACCATTTTGGTCCTTTTTCTTGATTGAAGGTTTGGAATTCGATGGTGCGAGGATGAAAGGCCAAGTTTGATAGAGTTTGGTTGGCTTGAAAGGTGGTTGTGAGAGCATATGGAAGCTCCCCGAACAAGACAAGAATTCCAAGACAGATTGAATGACATAGGTTTGGGACAATTGATGCAGCTACACTTTTTGTGTAATATACTTTCTTTGTAATAGGCTGAAATTTTGTAATATGAATACTTTCTTTGTAATATTCGCAATAGAACGCAATAAGTTTTGAATGGTCCTTGTATATGAAATGCTTCAGATTTTAATTGGACTTTGAATGAATTTGGATAAGATTTCATCAATACTTGAGTAACATCACGAACAGAACTTCAAGTTTGGAACTTGTCATGACAAAAGGATCCACACTTTATTTCCATCACTCAGAAATCCATGCTTATTATTACTTAATGTTCGAATGAATAATGAGAAATTTGAATGGGGTTTGCACAACCTTGCGAGCTTTTGTTGAATGATAATGATGAATGATGGATTTGGACATGATTTAGTTTGGATAAACTTGGATAATGGATGATGAAATTTACGGATGAAGATTTTGAACAATGTCGAATGCCTTTGTGTCTTAGCCCCTTAAATTTCGTATCTTTCAAAAGTATCTTTATGATTGAATGCTTACCAAATTTTCATAATGGAACCACTTGAATCGACTTCAAGTTCAAATTATCTTGCATTCTCAATGAAACTCTAATTTTAACTCTCCAAATTCGAGCCAGACTTAGCTTGCATGACAAGTAATTGATATCTGAAAGAGTGATGATTTTTTGAATCCATAAACCATATCTTGTACCCTGTATCCTAATCAACCAAAGTACTACCCAAGCATCCTCAAGCTCATAGACTCCTATCAGGAATCTAACCCTTGCAACTATGAAGATAAGTACAAAAACCTTAATTCAAAGCGTTCTCATTTGAGTCCGAGTCATTGAGAAGATAGTAAACACTTGATGCTTTTGAAGGGACCTTAAAGATGGATGTCTTATAATATCCCGATGCAAGAAATTCTCAATGAATCATGCACACAAAAACCCTAGCTCCTCAAACCAAAGATTGTTAAGTAAATAACATGAATCGGCCTTGAATGAAAGTGAGGCTTCTTAAAGCCAAAGAGAAACCGTACGCCTCAAAATCTTTGATCCCATGCCAAGTTATGTTGTTAGCGAATGTATGCAATGTTAAATGACCTAATGGAGTTATGTACATGAGAAAAGCGCGACAATGCATAAACTAGATAAAAATAAAAGGGTAGGACAAATTTGGGGTATTACAGTTACATCATGCATCTTGGGGCTTACAATGGAGCAAATAAACACAAAATAAACTCCTAAGACAAAAAGGTCGAGCGCATCATTTTTGGCGCAATGTAGGCGTTCATACTTTGCTCTTCATAAAGCTGTCTCGTAAGCTCCAAAACTTTCTTCTCACTCACATGGAACTGAGCTTCGAAGGTGTCTCACTATTCCTTTAGTTGAATCCAATCCTTTTGCAAATCTTTAAGAGAGGTAGGCATATTAGGATAAAAGACAGTATACAGAACACCCCCTTCATCAACAGGCTCCATGATGATAGGTAGGATGGAGGGGTAAGGCATTACGAGACTCTGAGCACGAGTTCGTACCCACTTAAGGTAAGGCTCAAGGGGAATATAATTTTTGTGTCCCAATGTCTTACTATACACTTTGTTTACCATTCTCCAAGCTCGTATAAACCTTTGACGGTAGCCTTGGTCATCGCTCTTGTAGTCGAATACCACACCTTGGATGAGCGCATCATGGGGACCATCTCTTTATGCATACCTAAACTGTCGTAAAGCCAAGCAATGGTTGCAAGTAATACCTCCACTAATGCCAAGCAGAGGGACATTAGGGAATTCCCCACAACGGTCGATGATAGTAATGTCCTCCAATGATCGAGAACACCAGTGAATATCTGAATGTATGAGTGAGATCAACCTATTGGACCATCTCAAGCCTTGCTCGTTCTTCACAACAGATCGGGGTAGGTGCAAAACAAACCACCTAGCCAACAGAGGAGTGCAACACATGAGGGTCCCCCTTCTCTTTATGGTGCGAGACTGAAGATAATGCAAGATGTCTCCCAGCAAAGTAGGCACCGGATTGTGAGATATAAAATTTTTGACTGCGTTCACATCTATAAGTTGGTCAGGATTAGGAAATAGTACCATCCCATAAATGAGAAGAGTCAAAACTTCTTCAAAGGTTTGTAAATCCAGAGTATCCCAGCAGTTTTAAGCCTTTTCCAACAAGAACTTTGCTAGAAACCGTTTGACACCACTTCTTGTTTCCCAGTTAGCCGTGACATCGGATTGTTGCAAATGTAAAGCTCGAGCATTCTCCTCAGGGCTCAGGTCTCTTTCCATATTGTTGAAAGGTAATTGATCTAGAATAGGAATTCCCAATAGTTGGGAGAATTCTTCCATAGTAGGCACAAGTTGGTAATCGGGGAAGGTAAAGCATTGGTGCAAAGGTTCGAAGAACTGGAAAAGCACTTTCATCATGTCTTCATCAAAGCTTGAGGTAACCAAATTGAGAAGTCGTCCATGTATTTTGGTGAAAGGAGAATTCTCAGGGACCCTTGATGCTAATTCTTTGAGTTGAAAAGGTACTCGTACGAGGTTGACTTGGATTGTATTCCTACAAGTGGGAGCCATGTCCTATAAAACAGAACAAAGATGAATCTCGACATACTTGAAATGGTTAGTGTAAAATGTTATGGTATGATGTCATGATGTTATGTACAAGTATATACACAAGCAAATCAAACAAGTCCTTAGGTTTGGGCTTGCATGAGGTTCATAGGTAAGTACCCTCTTAAAGTTTAGTTAGTTCGACATGTCCTAGAAAGTAAATGGGTTCTAGGGGATCTCAATATCACTGATCTTTCTTCATTGGGCATTGTTTCAGTGCAAGCCTCTTTATTAGCGACCGAAATACCCCGAAAGTCTGATCTTAATGAGCGTAGTATCGAGTATCAACCAACTTCAGACTGCACCAAAACCGGCTATCTCACTACTTCTTAATGGCCAAGTTGTCCAATTAAGGTTCTAAAGTCAGTTAGTGCTTCATGACACCACATAGCGGCCCTGTATTATCCTCGACTACTCAAGGGCTACCAGTACCAATAAATGTGTCACACTAACATAGCTATCGCTTCAACTATGTCGGTATACCCCGTACAGTCTCCATGATCTATTGCTACTTACCTAAAAGGTGCCCCAGATCTGGGTAGAGGATCAAAACAAACCCAAACAAGGAACCATAATGTAAAGCAAGAAATTCAAACAAAGAAAGCAAGTAAAGGTGATCTAGCCCTAAGGTAACCCCACTTTTAAGTAATTATCCTCAGCAGAGTCGCTAGTTCTGTAATACGGTGGGAGAACTGACTTGGTTTTTTTGCGTTTGATCGCAAATGTTGCAGATAGCAAGAGTCACCACTGGCTTTTCTTTCATCCAACAAAAGGAAAGGTTGAAAAGAACAGGAAAAACCTTTAGAGATGTTTTCTTGAGTTCGAGAGTAGGTTATGAAAAGGGAAGGTGTTAGCACCCTTTTCATCAGTAGTTATCTACAGGCTCTTAGTTGCTTGCTAGATCACTTACTTTGTTTGAAAATGTGCTTGTGGTGTGGGTTTGAAAATATTTTGAAAACTTTTTTGTAATAGTTCTCGTCTCTATAAGAATGCGTACAAAGTTTTGATTTTGAAAATAGTTCAAAAACGTGTTTGTTGCGGAAGATGTTTTTTTGAAAGTGATCTTGAAAAGTGTCTTTGTAATAATTCTTGTCTCTATAAGAATGCGTACAAAGTGTTTTGACTTTTGAAAATGTTTCAATTGAAAGTGTTGGTGCGAAAATGTTTTTTAGTTATAAGCAAGCAAATAACTACGAGCGTCCTACCTACTCGAGAGGTCTTTGTTCTTTTCCTCCTCCTTTAGATGTTGCTATCTTATTATTAATTGATAAGAAGCCCCATCATTGGATGTGAAGAGACGAGCATGGGTCATTTGTATAGTCATAGAAGGCAACTTATGAGACGCTTTAGCAATTTCGTTAGGGACTAGATCGTTTACCAAAGGCAACATCAAGGGACATCGAGGGACTACGATCTTTTATCGAGGGTCTTTGCTAAAACGCCCATATTTTAGGGACATGACTATTTTTCGAGGCAACAAGTGAGATTACCCTAGAGGTGCATGTGTGTAAAGTGTGGTTGATTGCATGCATTTAGTCTTTGATTAGGGTTGTCTAGTTGTTGGTTTTATCTTGCCATACATCCTAATTACTAACATTTGTATAAAGCAATAAAAATGCAGACAATAAATATCCTACGCTATTACAACCATATTAAATAACAATAAAATATAAAGAAAAGCATAACATAAAAAGAGAGAGAAAATGAGTCCTTCGATCCAGGCAGTAGACTCCTTTGATTCACCCTTCTTTTGCTTCCTTCGATTGGGGCTGGGAATCAGTGTGAACACCCTTCATTTCTCCCTTATTGCTCTTTTCGACTGGGGCTTGGAAGTCAGTGTAAACATCATTCGTTTCTCCCTTCTTGCTCTTTTTGACTGGGTACAAGATGAGCTTGTTTCTGAATGTTTGAAGTACCCAGCTTCTTCCTTCGATTACAAGAGTGCAAAGCCCCTAAGTGGAGATTCGAAAGGCTTCTGTATTTAGTCAATCGAAGGATACATAAAACCTGTCTAAGGTTTGAAAATGAATCTAACAAATGTAACTTTCGAAAGCTACAAACCAGTGGTTAGCACAAGTTTATTGGGCACCAAAATCCAAAGTCTAACTAGTCAGAGTTGAGATTTTCAACACATAGGCAGTGAGAATCGAAAGTTAAGACGCGATCAACTTCCTAGATGAGATATCTACATTTTTCTTTTATTGATATGTGCAAATGATATTTAATTGAAAAGTTTCAAGTTTATAGGAAACTTACCTCTTGAAGTGATAATCGAAGGAGTTGTATGTGACTTCCTTGGTGGTGGATGGAGCTTCGCTAGAACCTTCCTGAAGCAAGTTCAGTTGCTACTTTGTTTGGGCAATCACTGAATCGAAGGAGGATGTGTGATATTGGTGAGTGAACCAAAGGTTACTATATAACAGTCTAGGGAGTGAATCAAAAGACTATTATGTTGCGGTTAGGGAATGAATCGAAGGTTGGTTATCTGGCAATTGGGGAGTGGATCGAAGGATTCACTAGTGCATGAAGGGATCTGAGAGTTTTAGAGTTTGAGTTTGAGAGTGTTTGAGAATTTGGTAATTTTCCCACAATAAGATTTTTTTTCAACTACCAGCGGCCCCCAAAATGTGTTGTGGAAGATCTTATTTATAGATGAGTTGACTGGGATTTGGGAGGGAAAACAAAAGAGATTTAAACAAATTGGGTATGCTGTTTTTGTAGCCTTTGAGGTGCAGTTTTTGTATGCCAAATTAGTGTAAATATAGGAGCAGCGTAGCAGGACTGATGTGCAGCAGTTTTGGAGCATTGTGGCCAGTGTAGCAGGCTTGGACTTGCAGCACATAGGACTCTGGCCAGCAAGCAACTTTGAATATTTCTCTTTCATTTTGACCAACTGGATATATCCTTCGACCAGACTCCTCTTCAGACAAAAATATTTGCTTCCAATCAAAGTGTCCTTCGAATGGGTCCCTTATGTACCTCTTAAAGGGTACACCTAGATACGTCATAGTGTAGAGACTATGCGTGTTGAATGTTTTCAAGAGGGAATCGAAGCTTATATACAGGAGGCCATTGCCTTATGAATCGAAGCACATTTTTAGAAGGCCATTTCCCTCTGCATCGAAAGGGATCAGCATGAAGCCACTAATCTTCTGAATCAAAGGAGGATTTTAGAAGGACCTTGCTTTCTGAATCGAAAGAAGCTGGTATGGAGCCACCAACTTCTGGATCGAAGGAAGATTTCAGAAGGCCCTTGCCTTCTGAATTGAAGGAAGTTATTTCAAGGGAAATAAATGCCTAGTCGAAGCTAGCTCGCGGGGATGAGTTCAGTCGAAGCTAGCATGAGTCGAAGCAGTGCCCAGTCGAAGCTAGTATGAATCGAAGCAAGCTTGCTTTTCTTTAATTTTGTCAAAAACAATCAAATTTATCTGCTTTGCTCTTTCAATACTTTCCTTTTTGACTTGATGCTTGAAAATCCAATATGATCCAATTGTATTTGTGCAGCCTTGACCCAGTAGGGATTTTGTGAGAAAAATCTTGAGAAATGAGAGGGCAAATTTTGGGGTACAACAGGGAGAAACTGACAAGCAAATGGATAATCCTCAGTATATGATGGATCAATACCGAAACCAGTGGCTGATGGTGTTGTACTCTGTGATCGGTGGATCTGGAACTGACTGTTTAACGCTGGTTCGCGAAATGTCGCGGAAGCAAGAGTCGCCACCGTCTTTTATTTTCTCTAAATGGAAAGGACAAAAGCACAGAAAAATTCCTTAAAGAGATTGCTCTCGGTTCGGGAGGTAGATTATAGAAAGGGAAGGTGTTAGCACCCTTTCTATCCATGGTTATCCATGGGCTCTTAGATACTTGCTCACTTGTGTTTTCAAAAATGGTTTGTTTGCTTTTCAATATGGGTTTTAAAAAGTTTCTTTGAAAATTTCAGTTCAACTCTTGTATCAGTCCTCAAGAGTGTTTGAAAAATTGCTTTCGAAAGCTTTTGAAAAAGTGTCGGTGTGAAAAGTATTTTTGGATTTTTTTTTGAAGTTAGAGCAAGTATCTAGAGTCGTCTACCTACCCTAAGGAATTCGTTTGTGTAGATGTCCTTTAAAGTAGTGCCATCCCACCATTGAGAGGTAGGTAGCACCACCGTTGGAGGTGTTCGGGTCAATTCGAGGTTAGGGACGATGAGGTCACCGAGCAGAGGTAAGATACCTTAGGAGCTACCCTTATGCCATTGATCTTTTATTCCGAGGCAACTATTCCGAGGCAACTTATTTTGAGGCAACCAGATCAATGGGACATAAGGACTCACTAAGACGTCCTATAGTCGGCGACCACGTTTCGAGGGACAAGGCAACAGTGTGATCACCGGAGTAATGGGAAGATACCTTAGAAGCTACCCTCATGCCGGGTTCCCGGATCATGAGGACTTACTAAAACGTCCTCTACTCGACGATCACCTTTCGGGGCAAGGCAACAGTGAGGCGTACCCTAGGGGTGGTGTGTGATTTGTGTGTCATGTTCATTTGCATTTATCTTGTCATGTCAAAGTGATCTATGCGTTTGTTTTTATTTTCGTCATTCATTCTTGCATGCCATTTAGTTAACAGTTAAAAAAGTGCGGAAAGATAAAATTCCTAAACTATTACAAAGGCGCGGGTCCACATCGCCAAAATTAAAATCCAGGACTCGATTTGACAGGAAATAAAGGAATAAAGTAAAGTGCGAGAAATTAAATGTCCGAGTTTACAAGGCTTTGGGAGAATTACATTAATATTATAAGAAATAAAATAAAATGCGCGAATATGAATTAAAATTGAAAGCGAGGGCGTTGGACCCTTTTTTTAATGAAATTGAATTATATTAACGAATTAATTAAATTAAAAGGAAAAGAAATTATTTTTTTTTGAGATCTTTGGTATTTATGATTTTAATGAGAATTAAATGGAATTGAAATATTAATTAACCCTAATTATAGCTATTTTTATTTATTAAGAAAATATTAAACTTTAACCTAAAATTAAACCTAATTAATTAATTGCAAGTATTTACAAAAATAACTAATTAAGAATTAATAATTAATATGGTGAAAAAAAGAAAAAAAAGAATAAAAGTAATTAAAACTTAATTCTACAAATTTTAAGGTTATTAGAAAAAATATTAAAATTAAAACCTAAATTTAACCTAATTAGTTAGTGAGATTTATTTACAAAAAATAATATTAAATAATTAATATATTAGTTTTTGTCTTTTTCTGATTTTTTGTTGTTTTTTTATATTTTGTGAAAATAAATTAGTTTAAAGAATTAAAGAGAAATCAATTAAAACAAATAACATAGGAAAATATAAAAAAAGAATAAAAAGCAAACCATGGGGGGTCTGTCCCCAAATTGGAGGGTTTTATCCAGCAATCAGGCCCATTAAGCTTTTGGCCTTGTGGACTTTCTAGGGTAGCATGCATATGCGTTGACTCCTGCCCATCATGTTCTTCCAATTATGGCCCTTTGATTAATCTCAGTAGGCACGTGGAAGGCTTGATATGGTGGATGTATGATGCACCCTTATAGTGAAACTGCACAGAAACGCGTTTAGAAAAATAATATGGAAAGGGGTGGGGGACCTGGGATTCGAACCCAGGTCCTAGAGATTACCAATGCCAAGCCTGACCAGTGGAGCTAGTGATGCGTGTTTGTACATAAAATAACACACAAATAATATAAGAGAAAATAAGGGTTAGTGGAATTTCCGCGCGCGAATTTCAAACCAACCAATTGCTGCCTTACACCTAGTCTTCGTCTTCCTCGTTTGTGTTTTCGCCTGAAACATAAAAAGGGTTAGCGGGGGTTTTAAACCCCCCCAAAACATACCGTTTTCAATAATAGCGATTAGGCCGTCTTGGAATATAAATTGGGCGCGACCCCATCATTGAATTCGTCTGAGTGTCCTGACTTTGACCATGGTATCGAGGTGTTCCAATTTTACAGCATTTGTAAACGCCCAAATTAAAACTTGAAGAACCCTAATAATCGTTCATGGTAATTCTTCATACAATGCATAAAAACTCAATTCAATCATATGGTTAGTTTCAGAATCGTCCAATTAATATAAATCAAGAATAAAAATGCATGGATATGGCCTAAATAACAAAGCACGATTATGCAAAAAGAGTGATACAGTTTGACTTTGAATTACCAATTCTTGATGTTAGGGATATGGAAAACTATTCAGTTAGCTTCAGTAACACTTTTGCAAGCTATTGGGATTAATCTTGGCCTCTGAATCGTCCTCTAAGACCACTTTCAGTTTTCAAATTTTTGACAAAAAACTCAAGTTTGGTTATGGATTTCTGGCGCAGCTGGGAGGTTATTGGCATTAGGGTTTGCATTAGGCTTATGTATAGAATGATTAGGGTAAAAAATCTGAGCCAAAGGATCCTTGAATTGATGAGAAAATATTTGATTTTCCATGCCATAATTTTCCAATCTTTTCATGCATATTTTCTACCAAATCATGTTCAATCACCAAGATTCTTTCCAAATCTGATCATGCACGAAATATTGAAGTCATCCCATGCATAAAAAGATTTGATTGACTTGCTTTGGTATTTTTCATGTATTTTAATTAATTAAATGAATTATTAATAATTAAAAATCTAAATAAATAAATAAAAATGATAAAAAAACTTCCCTTTGGGCCAAATGGTCGTGCACATGTTTTGGATGATGGATTTTGGAAGAAAAAGAGGCCCATTAGCATTTTTAAGACTTTTGAAGCAATGTTGACTTTTCAAAATATCCAAAAATTTCCCAACTTCCACAAGGCATATCTTGCTCAATTTTTAAGATTTGCTCATGTTCTTGGACATTTTGGAAAGGTCTTTGAGTCCTCTAATCAATGTATTTAGTCCCATGTCATTTTGGTTTACCAATCTCAAGTTATGGCCTTTGACTTAAAGTCCCTTTTTGTTGACTTTTGAAAATGACCTATAATGTTGAAATTGATAACTTTTTGTGAGAGCATTTCTTGGACTTGAAGTGTGAAGAGGAGTTGTAGGAAATGTCTTTCTCTTCAAAATGAGCTTTGGATGGAATTTTTCTGATAATCCATGTGGAAGTTATGCCTTGGTCAAGTTACAGTTGACTTTTTCAACTGTCCAAATATGGAAACTTTTGCAACTTGAGACTTTTTGAGCCAAGCTTTGAGAATCATGATCAAGCATTGATAAAATGATGTTTATGGCTTCAAAATGAGATGTTGACCAAAAATTTGGACTTTTGACTGTCAAATGACCATTTTGCCCCTGCAGTTGACTGTAGTGCAATTAGGGTTTTTGACTGTGCAATTTTGTGCTATAAGTCTTGAAACTTGACATGAGGATACTTGACAATGTTTGTAGGCATGTGGGACTTGATTGGACCCTTGGAAACTTCATTTTCTTTATCAGAACCAAAACCCTAATTCTTGACTGTTAGGAGGCCTTTAAACTGTGCAACCCTTGGGGAGATTTTGAAGTTTTGACTTGGCAAATCTTGAAGAATATGGGAGGGAAAATTTTGGGGTACAACATACCCAGAAGCACAAAGACCAGCAAGATCGAAGTTCCAGAGTGCACTTTGGAACCACTCATCCTGAGGCTAAAAGGATTGTGAATCTTTCATGCATGGGTCACAAATTTCAAACACTCACGTTCCTGTTGAAAATAAAATAAAGCAGTCTCAATCGAGTTGAATTTGATTAAAATATAAAAAATAGAATCGTTAAAAAAATATACCTCATAGTCCCAGATATGCGAAGCCATGTGATCTCCAAAGTATATCAGTAATGGATTGTATGCGGGCTCTCCTGAAAAAAGGTATGCAAGTGGGGCCTCCTCAGCAACTGGGGCCTACTGTGCAACTGGGATATCCTCTTCATAGTATGCACGAATCTAGGATTCCTTCTGTTGTACCCTAAAATTTTCCCTCCCATTTTCACACAAGACATACTCCTAGAGGTTCTCAATTGCTCAAAGTTGACAAAGAATTGACCAGATAATTCTCCTCCTAAGGCAATGAACCCCCAACTAGAGTTTCAATATTAATCAAAATGGTTGAGCTCCAAGGGTCCCCAATGTTCTCCACTGTCCTAATATGTCCTGAAGATCATTCATGCCAAGTTTCATGCCTTGAACAACAAGTTTGCTCAATCAACTACTCAAATGCTTGGAAATCAATTGTACTAGGTCAAAAGTCAACTGTGGCCCAAATACAGTCAAACTTCAAGAGTTTTGGTCAATAACAACATTTTGAAGTATTATCCATAATTTGATCAAGGATTGATCATGATTTCTCAAGAGATGCTCCTAACTCATCAAAAGTAAAAAATGGCAAATTAGGGTTTCTATAGGAAAAGTCAACCAAACTTTGACCAAGCATAACTTTCTCACACTTTATCAGAAATTTTTCCTTGAAGGATCATTTTGAAGATAATCCAATTCCCTACAAATTATCTTCATGCCTCAAGTTCAAGAAATTCCTCAATCAAAAGATACAAGCTCATACATTACAGGTCATTTTCAAAAAGTCAACAAAAGACACTTTTTGTCAAGACAACTTACATTAAGATAATTTCTTCAAAATAAAAAATTATCAACATAGATATTTTAGAGGACATCTTTGGATTTATAAAAAGTCCAATATCATCTTCAAAAGATGAATATTGATTAAGTTATGGTTTTCACAAGTTGGGAAAATTTGTGAAAAATGTATGAAGTAAACTTTGAGCAAAATTGTGTTTTTAGGTTAATGGACCTAACTTTTAGGGTTCAAACATCTTTATGACATACCCAAGGACCTATAAACCTAACCATGCACTATTTTGATTTTTATTTCTATTTATTTGAATTTTTATTCATTTAAATATGAATTAAATCAAATAAATTAAATAAAAATACAAAGAATAACGGGCCATGACATTTGGGTTTGATTTGATCTATTAGAAGGACCATATTTTCGTGTAAGATACATTCAAAGGGACCAGGTTCATGCAAGTGACCAAAGAGGCAAAGATATCACAAATATGAACATTTTTCAATGTGTTTTATCCTTGTCTCCAAGGCCATGAATGCATTAATTCTTTACCATGTTTGTTCACTCCTATCTTCCATATATAAATACATAACATTACAAGCCAAAGGGAGCACGAAATTCCTCTCCAAAAAGGTCTTAAAAAGGTCTTCAAAAAGCTCTCCAAAACTCTTTAAAAAGCTCTACAGAAAGCCTAAAGAATTGCGGCATGTTGTACCCCAAAATTTTCCCTCTCATCTCATCAATATTTTTCATCACCAAACTCTTGGAACTCAAGATCAAGCTAGGGTTGCTCTGCTCAAGACACCTCCTTGCATTGTTGACCTAAATTAGGGTTTGAGTTTGCACAGTGATGTTTTGACCAACAATGCCCAAATTGACTTTCATACTTCATATTGGACTCATAAGTTTGTCCATACAAAGTTTCAAGCCTTAATTCAAATTTTTGCCCAGTCAATTGGACAGTTGACCTAGAAATCAACTGTATTGGGGGAAAAGTCAACTGTGGCCAATTGACAGTCAAACTTCATGAATTTTGACCCACATAAACATTATGAACTCATATGAACCATTTGATCAAGTTTGGATCACAACTCCACAAGAAATTTGATCAGATCACCAAAAGGGCAAAATGGTCATTTTTAGGGTTTTGATTACACAAAGGCAATTTTTGACTGTTTGACCTAGCCAATGGCAAACCAAGCTCAACTATAGACTCAAGGACTCAATGACATTATCTTGACCCATTCAACAAGTTCAAAAGATCTCAAATGCCTAGGATTGACAGATGAATTTTTCAGTCAACTGATCAAAATTTGACTGTATACTGAAAAGTCAAACTTTGACTTTTTAGTCAAAATCAAGTGCCAAGGGTCATTTTTCATCAATACATGTCAAATTATGAAACTTGTTCATCAAGAAACCCAAAAATGCAAATTAGGGTTTAAAATGGAAAATTTTCATAACTTAGAATTTTTCTAAGTTATGAAATTTTCTTATTTTTTCCTAACTTTGTCCCATTTTTTCACCAAGATGAAAATGGATTCAAACAAAACTTGAAACATGAAAGTTGTAGTCCATCACAAAGTCTACAACTTTGATTCACTAAGTTTTCTCAAAAGAAGCTTGTATCTCAAGTTATGAGTTTTGGAACAAGGGTACCTAAAACTTTTAACTTAGAGAAATTTTGCCATAGTTTAGGCAGGATTTTGACCCATCTTCTTGGCCATTTTTCACATAGTTCCACTTGGAGTTTCAAGTTGCATTTCAAAGATGGATTATAGTACATGTTGCAAGCTTTCCAAATTTTCTAAGAACTCCTCAAACACCTTTGTGGTTAGGGAGAATCGAATGCTTGAAGTTGGCGAAAACTCACTTTGAAACCATGGCCAATACATGTTCATACCAAGTTGCAAATCTGACCAAACTAGCTTAGTACATGATTACATGCCTCTAAACCAATTTACACTCCAAAATTGAATGCAAATACATTGGATATTGGCATTGTTCTGATCAAGAGAGCTTTGTACAATGAACATTGCCATTTTAAGCATAAAGGCCACACTTCCATTTTCATAAAGGGCACTTTATGTCAAATTGCTTTTTCTTGAGCCTTGGACTTTCTTCCTTTGCAGAAAACAAGCTCCACAATCTCAGGCATAATACAAGAAATTGGTGCATGCTTGGAGATAGCCTGTACAGGCCTATCACACTTCACTTCCAACTTTGCTTTCAAAACAAGTCAAAGGGCCAAAAGCTTGTATCTCTCATATCTGATAAAACCAACTAAAACAAAGTTGTCAAACAAGTTTTTGCATATCCTCACAAGTCATAAGCACGAGCCTTTCACCCCTAAAGCACCCTCATACTCCAAAACCCCATTTTTCTGCAAAACAGGGCAAGCCCTGCAGAACCACCTCCATCTCTACTTTCCCTCGTGCGTTTTGCCTCAAACTTGTTCCAATACCTTCCACTCAACTCACCTGAATTATCCCAGACCTCCATTGCTAGCTGTAACACCATTAACATACATTGCCATTTTTGTTTCAAAGCTTTGCAGGTTGAGTTCTGTAGCACGATTCAGGCTACTGCAAAACAAGCCAAACATTGGGAAAGCTTCAGTGGACCTCAGGCAAGCTCAAAAGAACCTCAAGCACCCTTGGAAGTTACTGCATTGTCCAGCTCAAAGTCAACTGAAACAGGTATTTCATGAACTTCTATCTCTCTATTTAGGAATAATTAGACTTAGGTTTATGAATGAAAGATGTTGTATTCATAGCCCTGAAACCATACATGTGCTTAGTTTTCATTTATATTAATCGTGCTAGGAGAATTTTGTTCATGAACTTTCTGAAAAAACTAGGTTAAGAATTAGGGCCAGAGAAATTCTCTCTGGTCTTTGAGAGTTAGCTTAAGTTTTTTATATGGTTAGATTCGTGGTTTGATGCTCTACAAGTTTCATGTTATGAGTTTTGTCAAAAAAGCAAGAAATCAGGAGATAGCATTTGATGTACAGAACGCGCGTTTTTGTTGAACTGAGGAGGAAGATGAAGTTGCTTGGGCTGGGCCTGTTTGCTTTTACTTCTCACACATGCATTTTCAGTTCACACCCCCTGGCCCATTTCTTTGTATATTTGTCATTTTTGCATTTTTATTTCATTTCTGATTTTGATATTTTATTTTCTAATATAAAAAAAATACTAAAAAATATTTTCATAAATTTTTATATTTATTTGGTATTTATTTTAATTATTTCTTGTATTAATACATTAAATACTTTATATTTATTTTTGTTTAAATGTAAAAATAATGTAAAAAATACTTTTATTTTTATTTTATTATTTTTATACATATTTGAAAATATTTTCTTGAAATGTATACATTTTGTAAATAATAATTTATTTGTATACACACTTAATATATTATATACATATATAATATATTTTATTAAATAATAAGAACCAAAAAACACAAGAATAATACATTTTTATTTTTATTAATATTTTATACTAAAAATACCTTTTTTCAATATACTTTTATTTTTTTGTACATATTAATATATTTTGTACATAAATAATACGATTTTTATTTTCTTTAAAGAGAATTAAGGCAAACCCTAAAAACAAATAAAATTAGCTTTTTATTTATTTCTTTACATTTCCTTACATAAAAATTACTTTTTGCATACATGAACAAATAAAAACTTTTTTTTTGCATAATACATTTTATTTAATATTTATTTATTGTATTTATTTAAATATTGTACATTTAAATATTATGCCTTGCAAATTCAATTTGGATGTAATAGTAATTAGGGTTTTATATTTCTTGCAAAATAATCCCTAATTCAAATTTGTACCCCCTCCCTATATCATGTTGTAATAGTGTAGAATTTAAATTCTCGCACTTTTAAATGTTTTCAATTATGCCATGATTAGACCTAGGGTTTGTATGCAAAATAAAATCAACAATTAGCTTGACCTAACCAAAAGACAACAATGCATGAAAACAAACACAATGCACACTTGCACCCCTAGGGTTTCAATCCACTTGTTGCCTTCAAAAATGGGCCATGATATGCATGTCAAGTACTTTGGCAAAACAAAAAAACAAAACAAAAGATCATAGTCCCTCGATGGCGCTATCTGAGTTGCCTAAACAAAATGATCAAGTCCCTCAAGAAAATTGCCAAAAATACTTGACACAATTGCTATCATGGTCTATACGATGACCCGCGCCTGTCCCGTTTAACATCCTAACACAAGGTTGTTCACCAAATACAATGCTGAAACAACACTGTTAAAAGGGTTAAAAACATAAGAAAGATCTTTGAGTAAAATAGGGTAGATAACTTAGTTACTTGATCAAATCTTGCAAAAACATCCTTGCTATCTTCAAAAACACACTCCACAACACAATTTCAAAACCCTACTTTCAAACATTGAAAACTTTTCAAAAGACAAAAACACCTTTGTATACATTCAAACAAGAATCATTACAAAGGTTGCCACAACGATGGCCTCTTTTCAAAATATCTTTTAAAACCACACACAAAGCACCATTTCAAACAATTGAAAAGTAAAGCAAGTGATCTAAGCAAATAACTAAGAGCCCATGGATAACCATGGATAGAAAGAGTGCTAATACCTTCCCTTTCTATAATTTACTCCGCGAACCCAAGAAAACATCTCAAAGGTCTTTCCTTAGGATAAAATAAAAAGTCGGTGGCGACTCTTGCTAAACCGAAACATTTACGAACACAAACGCAAAATCCCAAGTCAGTTCTCCCACCGTATCATAGAACTGGCGACTCTGCTGGGAAAACTTTAAAAGTGGAGTAAACTTAGGGCTTAGATCACCCTTTGCATGATTATTGTTTGCTTTGATTGCTTTACATTTTGGTTCTCTTGTTTGGGCTTGAAATCCTCCACCCGGATTTGGGAAACATTCATAGGTAAATAGCAATACGTTGTAGAAACTGTGCGGGGTATACCGACACGGTTGAAGCAATAGCTATATTAGTGCGACATATTTATGAGTACCGGTAGCCTTTGAGTCAATCAAAGAGAATACGGGGTCGCTGAGTGGTGTCATGAAGCACTAATGAACTCTTAGAACCTTACTTGACCATCTTGGCCTTTTATTAGGGGTAGTGAGATGACCGGCTTTGGTGCAGTCCGAAGTTGGTAGATACTCGATACTACACTCATTGAGGGTTGTTTTATTGGAATATTTTGGTCGCTAGTTAAGTGGCTAAACCAAAACAATGAACAGAAAACAATCCAGTGATTTTGAGCTCCTTAGAACCCGGTTACTATTTATAGGACAGGTTTTAAGCCAACTAAACTCAAGAGGGTACTTACCTATGAAACCTCATGCAAGCCTGAAACTAGGGTTTTGTGTGACTTGCTTGTACATGTGCTTGTGCATACATCATGAACATCATAAAGCATCATATGCATCCACTAACCATTTTAAGGGTTTGGATCTTCATCTTTGTTCTTGTTTTGTAGGTCATGGAATCTCTTCGCAGGAAAACAATTCAGGTCAACCTTGTGAGAATCCCTCCTCAACTCAAGGAGCTTGCTTCCAAGATTCCTGAGAATTATCTCTTCAGTGAAAGACATGGTAGACTCCTCAACTTGGTCAACTCCAACATTGAAGAAGACATGGTGAAAGTTCTCTTCCAGTTCTTTGACCCCCTACACCACTGTTTCACATTCCCTGATTACCAATTGGTGCCTACTTTGGAGGAATTTTCTCAACTCCTGAGAATTCCTATTCTTCATCAACTACCCTACAACGGTACGGAAAGAGAACCAAAGCCTGAAGATGTTGCTCAAGCATTACACTTGCAACCATCTGACATCAAGGGGCACTGGGAAACCAGAAGTGGTGTCAAGGGTTTCTTGGTAAAGTTTCTGTTTGAGAAGGCACAAGACTGCTGGAATTCTCTTAATCTACAAGCCTTTAAAGAGATTGTGGCACTCCTCATCTATGGGTTGGTCTTGTTCCCAAACCCTGACCAACTTATAGATGTGAATGCTGTCAAGATTTTCATATCCAGGAATCCTATAACCACATTGCTTAGGGACATCCTACACTCATTTTACACACGAACAATGAGGAAAAGAGGTGTTCTCATGTGCTGTACTCCTCTCCTAGCAAGGTGGTTTATTTCTCACCTTCCACAATCAGTTTTGAAGAATGAGTAGGGTTTGAGGTGGTCACAACGGTTGATGACCCTCACACATTCTGATGTACATTGGTGTTCTCGGTCCAGAGAAAATGTCATCATCATTGATCGTTGTGGGGAATTCCCTAATGTCCCCCTACTTGGCATTAGGGGAGGCATTACCTAGAACCCTTGTTTAGTTCTGAGGCAGTTTGGATATGCTCGGAGGGATGGCCCTCACGACATGCTGATTCCTGACCTAGTTTTTGACTTCGACAATGATGCGCAAGGACTTCGACAAAGGTTCATCAGAGCTTGGAGGATGCCCAACAAAGTGGATAGTAAGACACTGGGGCACAAGAATTCCATCCCCCTTGAGCCTTATCTCAAGTGGGTACGAACCTGCTCCCAGAATCTTATGATGCCATACTCTCACATTCTCCCCGTGATCAAAGAGCCTGTTACGGAAGGAGAGGTTCCATACACCATCCTACATCCTGACATGCCAACATCATGGGAAGAAATGCAAAAGAGTTGGATCCAACTCAAGGAAGAACGGAATACTTTTGGAGCCAGCTTCTATGCCAGTGAGAAGAAGGTTTTGGAGCTTACCCGCCGACTTCACGAGGAGGAAACTCCCAACACTTACATCGCACCAAAGAGGATGCGCAATGTCTTTTTACATTAAGAATTTTGTAATATTTTGACCATGGGGCACTTATGTACTAACAATTTCTTCTTAATATGACATGCGTTCTTTTTGTTTGCAACAAATTTGAATTTCTGAATCCTTGAATGCATTACATGAATAACATACCATTCATCATATGCATAAACAGGTCTTCACACCAGGTTCTCTTATCTTTCTGCTGTTTATTTCAGCAAGATGGATTTGGAGCAGACAGTAAAGGATCTGCAGGCACAAAATTCATAATTCCAGCAACTCCTCATGACCTTGGTAAAGGGTCAAGAGGACCTCAAAGCTCTGTTGGAGAAGAATAAAGAGAAAAAGAAAAAGAGACCTGGAGTAGCCACTTTTGGAAGAAGGTTTGAAAGCAATGCCAGAAAGGTTCTTGAGTTCCCCTCAACGTCTGACGAAGGGGCCGGTAAAGGGAAAGGGACTGTTGTACCTTATGAATCTGAGGTTGAAGAGGAGGAAGAGGAAGAAGACGAAGACTACTCGGAACAACAATATCCTCCAGCGGATGATAAATATAAGAATCTTGAGGATAGACTGGCAGCCATGGAGTTGCAGAGGGTGCCCGGTTTGGATTTTGAAGAACTAGGGCTGGTAGCTGGGATTGTTATCCCTCCCAAGTTCAAGGTGCCAACATTTTCCAAGTATGACGATCTATCATGCCCAAAGATGCACTTGAGATCGTATGTCAGAAAGATCCAACCCCACTCATCTGATAAAGACCTCTGGGTACACTTTTTTCTAAGACAGTTTGTCAGGAACACAGTTGGACTGGTTCTATCAGCTCGAGAGATCAGAGGTTCACAATTGGGAAGACTTAGCAACTTCTTTTTACCGTCAGTATCAATACAATGCTGATTTGGCGCCCATTTGTACTCAGTTACAAAGTATGGGGATGACTTCCAATGAAGGATTTAAAGAGTACGCCCAGAAGTGGCGTGATCTGGCTGGAAGGGTGCAGCCACCGCTTTCAGATAGGGAGTTAGTTGACATGTTTCTAGGGACCCTGTCTGGCCCCTTCTTTAACCATCTAATCGGGAGTTCTTCCGCGGGATTTACTGAACTAATTTTGACCGGCGAAAGGGTCGAGGCCGGTATTAAAAGTGGCAAGATTCAAAAGGATGCTTTCGCATCCACAGCTGTTAAGAAACCCTTCCCAGCTAAGAAGGAAGCATCTGCTGTGTATTCTCAAAAGGGTCAGGGAAGAACCAAGCACCGGCCGACTGTAGGGGCTGTGATGATTCAAAACTCGTCAAATGATCAACCTTGTAACAATCAGTCGAGACCTAATCAACAACGGGTAGAAAGGCCACAACGGCGGTTCACCCGAATCAACATGACGCCCGCTCAGGTACTTCCTCATTTGTTGAAACTGAATCTTACCAGTTTGAAGGAAGCGCCAAAGAACCCTAACACCTCCTCTCCATACTACCACTCCAATGCCAAATATGCTTACCATTCCGACAGTGTTGGGCACGATACCGATAATTGTTGGGCGCTTAAGAACAAAATCCAGGACTTGATTGATGCCAAAGAAGTAGAATTCGATGCGCTTGAGAAGTCCAATGTGATATCTGCTCCGATGCCCAAGCACGGCCATAATGTTCATGCCATTATAGAAGACCTCCATGTTACTGATGTTGCCGATCTTTTAACTCCATTGTTAGTGATTAAAGAGAAGTTGATGAAAGCCGGGATATTCCCAGGCTGCGGGAAGGACTGTTATTTTTGTTTGAACATACGAGCTGACTGCCCAATGTTGAAATCAGGTGTCCAACGCCTGATGGATACCCAAGAGATACTTTTCCAGAAAACCCCTGTTGATACCTTCAATCCTGTTACTCCTAATACTTTTGCTACTTCAACCAACGATATTGCAATCATAACCATTTCCGACAATCCTCCCAAGGCTTGCAAAAGGCCTGTCAGGATTACACCCAACTCTAAATGTGTACCATTAAAGATCACCATGCCGGGACCTGTCCCGTACCAATCCAGTAAAATGATACCATGGAACTATGGGGGAGAAATCTTCTACCATGGTATCAAACAAATTTAGGCAGTCCAAGAAAATTCTGAAAAATAAAACCCTGATATAGGGAACATTGCGAGTACAAGCAAGATAACCCGTAGCAGCCGGATCTTTTCTCCGGAGATTGCTCCCCCTCGAGCAGTTTTTGGACCCTTGAAAGCTTATGTACCTGTTGGACCATCTGTGCAAGGCCCAATGATTGAAGAATTGGATACTCCTGAAGTAAGACCATCTGCTGATACTACCGACAAGGGTAAGGGGATACTAGAAGTGCCTGTCAGGACGAAGGCTCATGTTGTGGTTATCCCCGAAACCACTCGGAAAGAAATGGATGAAATCTTGAAAATAATCAGAAAAAGCGACTACGACATTGTGGAACAGCTAGGGCAGACCCCTTCTAAAATTTCAATGTTGGCTCTTCTGCTCTGTTCTGAGGCCCATGCTAAGGCCCTAATCAAATTCTTAAAGGCGGCACATGTACCCCAAGAGACTTCGGCTGACCAGTTTCAGGAGTGTGTGGCCAGTCTTACTGCTGATAATGGCCTTGGCTTTTCAGATGTTGACTTGACCTCCAAAGGAAGGAAACACAATGACGCGCTACATGTCTCAGTTGAATGCCGGGGAACCACCCTCGCCCATGTCTTAGTTGATACTGGTTCTTCCCTAAATGTGCTGCCGAAGAAAGCCTTAGACCGTTTGGACTGCGAAGGATTGACCCTCAAACCTAGCAACACCGTTGTTAGGGCTTTTGATGGTTCCAAAAGAATGGTTCATAGAGAGGTTGACATTCCTATCAAAGTAGGCACAGAGGTTTTCAACTCCACCTTTTACGTGATGGACATTCGTCCGTCATATTCGTGTTTGTTAGGAAGATCGTGGATCCATTATGCCGGGGCAGTTACCTCCTTTTTGCACCAAATGCTGAAATATCCTGTTAAGGGTAAAATTATAACGGTGCACAGCAAGGAAGAGTACATGATAAGTCATCTCAATTCCTTCCGCTATGTGGAGTTGGATGGCGAGTTCATCGAAACACCTTTCCAACATTTTGAGGACGTATCTCCTGAGGTAGCAGTTGTGAAGATAATGGTTGAGGTGCCTATCATTCCCAAGAATGTATCTAGGATGGCATCTCTTAAGGACGCAGAGGCTGTGGTTAAAGAAGGGAAGAGTACAGTGTGGGGGAAACTGCCTGATTTTCCCCATAAGACAGACAAGTTTGGGTTAGGGTTTACTGCTGCAGGACAAAAGGCTATGCGTCGCTCCAAGGATGGAGGACTACCCGTCAAGATCTCTCACCATGGAATCAATGCTGTAGAAGATGAATATGAAGAGAGCCACTTTGAAGATTGGATCTTTCCGACCATCGAAGGGGGTTTGAGCAACTGGGAAGCAAAGGATTTTATTCCCATCACCTTTATCAACCAGTAATTTTATCTTTGAACAATTTCCCATTTATGGTCTGTCAAAACTAAACAATTTTCACACTATTTTCACCTCATGCCATGCCCGGGGCATGTAGGTCCATTTGTAAGGGCATGATTTTCTTCATTATCATATGCCATGTTTTAATGAATCATTGGACGTTTTTCATCTATAAACTGTTGTGTTCATTTTCTTTCCTTTTGCATTTTTGTTTGCTTAAGGATGGCTATCCCTTACACACACCCACACTCACCAATGCAAGTACCCATCCACTCCGAATTCCATGGGTGACCATTCTGCTTTAGCCTTCGATAACTCTGAAGATTTGGTCAATCATGCTGAGTACGAAGTTGACGAAGACTGTGAAGTGCCGGGAGAGTTAGCCAGACTTCTACAACAAGAGGAAAGGGCCATTCTGCCTCATGAAGAGTTGCTAGAAACCATCAACTTGGGGACAGAGGAAGACAGGAAAGAAGTAAAAGTGGGTGCCAACCTGGAACCAAATGTCAAGGAGCGCTTGGTGCATTTGTTGAACGAATATGTTGAAATCTTCGCCTGGTCTTATGAAGACATGCCAGGGCTAGACACAAATATTGTGGTTCACCGTCTCCCTACAAGAGAAGACTGTCCACCGGTCAAGCAAAAGGTCCGCCGAATGAGGCCTGACATGTCTGAGAAGATTAAAGCTAAGGTAATGAAGCAACTCATCGCTGGCTTTCTGGCTGTTACTTCATATCCACAATGGGTTGCTAACATTGTGCCTGTGCCTAAGAAGGACGGCAAAGTCAGAATGTCTATGGACTATCGAGATTTAAACAGGGCTAGCCCTAAAGACGATTTTCCACTGCCACACATTGACATCTTGGTTGACAACACAGCTCAACACAAGGTTTTTTCCTTCATGGATGGATTCTCGGGATACAACCAGATCAAAATGGCCCCCGAGGACATGGAGAAAACTACCTTTGTCACGCAATGGGGTACCTTCTGCTACAAAGTGATGCCATTCGGACTGAAGAATGCAGGGGCAACCTATCAACGCGCCATGGTAGCTTTGTTTCATGATATGATACATCATGATATCGAATTTTACGTAGACGACATGATAGCCCGATCACAGACAGAAGAAGAACACCTTCGTCATTTGCAAAAGCTGTTTGGCAGGTTGAAGGAGTATAAGCTCAGACTGAATCCAAGCAAGTTCACTTTTGGGGTTAGGTCTGGTAAACTTTTAGGATTTATTGTCAGCAATAAAGGCATTGAGGTTGATCCAGCTAAAGTAAAGGCTATACAAGAAATGCCTGCCCCTCGTACTGAAAAGGAGGTTAGAGGATTCTTGGGACGCTTGAACTATATTGCGAGGTTCATCTCTCACCTGACATCTACCTATGAGCCAATCTTCAAGTTGTTGAAGAAAGATCAGGTGGTTGAATGGAACAATGATTGTCAAGTTGCTTTTGATAAGATCAAGGAGTATTTACTAGAACCTCCTATTTTGATGCCACCCGTCGAAGGAAGGCCGTTAATCATGTATCTGACTATTTTGGATAACTCAATAGGGTGCGTACTGGGCCAACATGACGAGTATGGCCGAAAAGAGCATGCCATTTATTACCTTAGCAAAAAGTTTACCGACTGTGAGACTCGCTACTCACTGCTCGAGAAAACTTGTTGCGCTTTGGTATGGGTTGCTCGCCGGTTAAGGCAGTATATGTTGACTCACACCACTTTGCTGATTTCCAAAATGGACTCGATCAAGTATATCTTCGAGAAGCCTGCTTTATCTGGAAGAATCGCTAGATGGCAAATGATCCTGATTGAGTATGATATCCAGTATACTACCCAAAAAGCTATAAAGGGGAGTGTACTAGATGACCATCTAGCTCATCAAGCCATCGAAGATTACCAATCTATGAGATTCGACTTCCTTGACGAGGACATCATGACATTGGACAACATTGAAGGTAACGGACCGTATGACGGAACAAGGATCCCGATGGACCCTGTACTTTGATGGTGCTTCAAATGCACTTGGCAATGGTATCGGTGCGATACTCATTTATCCGGAAGGTTGCCATACACCCTTCACTGCCCGACTTTGCTTCAGCTGTACCAATAACATGGCTGAATATGAAGCTTGCATCTTTGGTCTCAAGGCTGCTATAGACTTGGGAATCAAATTTTTGGTCGTATTTGGGGACTCGACTTTGGTTATCAGTCAAGTCAAAGGAGAGTGGGACACCAAGCATCCTAATCTTATCCCATACAAAGAACATGTCCTGACGTTGTTGCCTCATTTCGAGCAGATTACCTTCAAACATTTTCCGCGAGAAGAAAATCAGCTAGCAGATGCTCTGGCTACAATGTCTTCCATGTTTAAACTCAACTGGGATAACGAGGCTCCCCAAATTACCATCGAGCGAATGGACGAACCTGCGCACTGTCATGAGATTAATACGGAAGAAGTAGTGGAACAACCCTGGTTTCATGAAATCAAAAGGTATCTCCAGACTAGAGAATACCCTGAAGGAGCTTCCGTCAATGACAAAAAGTTCTTAAGGAGATTTGCTGCCAAGTTCTTCCTAAGCAATGGCATCCTTTATAAGCGCATCCATGATTGTGTCTTACTTCGTTATGTGGACAAAGCTGAAGCAGAGTTGATCATGACTGAGATATACAGTGGCATATTTGGCACCCACTTGAGCGGACATACGATGGCTAAGAAGATTCTAAGGGCAGGCTACTACTGGTCTACCATGGAAGCTGATTGCCATCAACATTCCCGTACCTGCCACAAATGCCAAGTCTACACCGACAAGGTACATATTCCTCCTGTTCCTCTCAACATTCTGACAGCTCCTTGGCCATTCGCAATGTGGGGCATTGACATGATTGGAGAGGTCAAGCCTATGGCATCCAATGGACATCGCTTCATCTTGGTCGCTATTGATTATTTTACCAAGTGGATCGAAGCAGCTTCCTACGCCTCAGTTACAAAGAATGTGGTTGCCCGCTTCATCAAGCAGAACCTCATATGCCGGTATGGTATCCCCGACAGGATTATCACGAATAACGGTACAAATTTGAACAACACTATGATCACTGCTCTATGCGAACAGTTCAAGATTTATCATCACAATTCATCTCCCTACCGACCGAAGATGAACGGTGTTGTTGAAGCCGCGAACAAAAATATCAAGAAGATCATTAAAAAGATGACAGTCACCTACAAGGACTGACATGAGATGTTACCGTTTGCTCTGCATGGATATCGTACCACGACACGTACTTCAACAGGGGCAACCCCATTTTCTTTGGTGTATGGCATGGAAGTTGTTCTACCCATGGAAGTTCAGATTCCTTCCTTAAGGATTTTGAAAGACGCGGGTTTGAGTGAAGACGATTAGATTCAGACCCGGCTTGATCAACTTAATTTAATCGACGAGAAGTGACTTACTGCTGTCTGTCATGGTCAGACGTATCAAAAACGGATGATCAAGGCCTTCAACAAGAAAGTCAGACATCAGGTATACCAAGTCGGAGATCTTGTAATCAAGCGGATCATCTTACCGCAAAGTGATCCCAGGGGCAAGTGGACTCCTACTTACGAAGGACCATTTGTGATTAAGAGCATCTTTTCTGGTGGGGCAATGATTCTGACCACCATGGACGACAATGATTTGCCGCACCCTGCGAATGCAGACATAGTCAAAAGATACTACGCATAAAACAACCCGGCAAGTTGAAAACCCGAAAGGGCGACTTGGGCAAAAATGGGCATCCCGGTGAATCGAAAACCCGAAAGGGCGGTTCAGGAAAAAATTAGGGATAAAACAAAAAATATGTACACCCGGCAAGTTGAAAACCCGAAAGGGCGACTTGGGCAAAAAAGGGTTTCCCGGTGGATCGAAAACCCGAAAGGGCGGTCCAGGCAAAAGTTAGGGAATTAAAGCGTATGACTATGTCTCATAGGATCACTTTAAGAACAATCTCTTCACCAACAAGCTCCAGGCTTCTGATCAATCCAGTCATCGGCGGACAAAGCAGTGAATGGACAAGATATTCAGAGTTGTGAAGGCTATAGCAGAATGGGAATCCCATGGAATTGTTACATATAGCCATCTTTCTTTTGTATAAATTTTTTCAATTTTTACGACAACATTCTCTTACTAGGGTGTTTGTCTCCTTTGTACAAAGATACTCACGAAAGTTAAATACAAAGATACTTCAAAGTGCAGAAATTTGCTTGCCTTTCTTTTCTTTTTACACTTATTGTTTTATTTGAAAACGTCTAATGTTTTTTTAAATAGGCATATGCATTTGAATATAATCACTGCTTACAAATAAAATGAAATTGAAAAAGAATAATTACTGATAGGTTGAAGGAGTAGGAAGAAATATTTATGCCATTCCAGAAGAAATCCCCTACGATACATCATTTAGATCCTCAACGAGGATAAATTTGGAGTATATTTCCCCATCGAAGTTAAGCTTCAAGATCCGCAGCGGAGCCAGTGCATTCTAAAACTTGATTCCCCAGCTGAGTTAAGTTTCAAAATTCCCATCAGAGTTAAGCTTCGAGATCCCCAGTGGAGCCCGAAAACCCTGAAAATCCTATCCCCAGTGGAGCCAGAATAGTGAACATTTCCCCCACAGAGTTATCTCCCAGCAAGATCGAAGATTCTCGGTCTCATTTCTCCAAGCAGAAGCCTCTTAGGTCTTAACTCCCCAGTAGAGATTTTCAGAGTTTTCCCTACATCCCAGGAAAGTCATGAAGGATTTTCATTCCCTGCAGAAATTGTCAAAAGCCTTGTGAATCCCCACAAATCGTCGAGGATTTTCAATCTCCAGCATTGGTCCCAGGATTTCTCATTCTCAACAATCAGAGATCTTTAAATCCCCAAGCAGCCAGCAAGGATTTCTCATCTTCAGTATTCAAAGATTTTTTGGAATCCCCAGCATTGGTCAAGGATTTACTTTCCCCGACAGCAATCAAAGATTTCATTATCTCCAGTTACCAAGGATTTATTTTCCTCAGCAAGACAGCTACTCAGCTTACATGCACATCCATTGCATTCATATATCATAAACATTGATGAAATACAGTTCATTGAATCATACATATCATGCAACATAACTTTGTGTCTTAGCTAACATTTTACCCTTTTCAGGATAAGATTAAAAGGCTATCGTTAACAATTATTCAGATACAGTATGGATACACCCCAAACACGGCAGTCATTCTATTACTCATTCAGAATTTCAAGTCAAATACATTACAAATACACCCCAGACACGGCGGTCATTCTACTACTCATTCAGACTTCAGCAATCCGATACAGACTAGATACGCTCCAAACACGGCGGCCATTCTATCTCTCATTCAGATTCAACTATCAACTTCAAGTTCAGATATGCTCCAGACACGGATGCCATTTTGTCCCTTACACCAGCATCTTGATTCTCCCCAGTGCAATCGCCACGGAAGTCATTATGTCACTTATTAGGATCCCAGTTACAGTCTCAGATATACTCCAGACACGGAAGTCATTTTGCTACTCATACAGATCTCAAATTCAGATACAATACAGATACACTCCAGACACGACATTCATTATGATATTCATTCGAAGTTCAAATACAGTTACAACTCAGATATGCTCCAGACACGGACGCCATTCTTTTGCTCATACAAACTTAGTCTCCAAATACAGTTCAAATGCATTCCAGACACGGATACCATTTTGATGCTCATTCTTCTGACCTACCACATTGCAATTCAACAAACATTCTTGGATGGCATCTTTAAGCCCATGTCCAGCAAGATTCTACCATTTCCAAATGGCATCTTTAATCCCATTCCCTCAGTTGTATTTTTGGCGAGTGCAAATTTACGGGCACTCTAGTGTCCAATCCTCTTTTACCTTCGAGTCACGAAAGGTAAACTTGTCAATCTAACTCTTCAGGTTCAAGAAGATTGAACAGGGGCAACTTTTGTACCCCAAAATTTACCCTCTCATCTCATCAACATTTTTCATCACCAAACTCTTGGAACTCAAGATCAAGCTAGGGTTGCTCTGCTCAAGACACTTCCTTGCACTGTTGACCTAAATTAGGGTTTGAGTTTGCACAGTGATGTTTTGACCAACAATGCCCAAATTGACTTTCATACTTCATATTGGACTCATAAGTTTGTTCATACCAAGTTTCAAGCCTTAATTCAAATTGTTTCCCAGTCAATTGGACAGTTGACCTAGAAATCAGCTGTATTGGGGAAAAAATCAACTATGGCCAATTGACAGTCAAACTTCATGAATTTTGACCCACATCAACATTATAAACTCATATGAACCATTTGATCAAGTTTGGATCACAACTCCACAAGAAATTTGATCAGATCACCAAAAGGGCAAAATGGTCATTTTTAGGGTTTTGACTGCACAAAGGCAATTTTTATCTGTTTGACCTAGTCAATGGCAAATCAAGCTCAACTATGGACTCAGGGACTCAATGACATCATCTTGACCCATTCAACAAGTTCAAAAGATCTCAAATGCCTAGGATTGATAGATGAATTTTTCAGTCAACTGATCAAAATTTGACTGTATACTGAAAAGTCAAACTTTGACTTTTTGGTCAAAATCAAGTGCCAAGGGTCATTTTTCATCAAGACATGTCAAATTATGAAACTTGTTCATCAGGAAACCCAAAAATGCAAATTAGGGTTTAAAATGGAAAAATTTCATAACTTAGAATTTTTCTAAGTTATGAAATTTTCTTATTTTTTCCTAACTTTGTCCCATTTTTTCACCAAGATGCAAATGGATTCAAACAGAACTTGCAACATGAAAGTTGTAGTCCATCACAAATTATACAACTTTGATTCACGAATTTTTCTCAAAAGAAGCTTTTATCTCAAGTTATGATTTTTGAAACAAGGGTACCTAAAACTTTTAACTTAGAGAAATTTTGCCCTAGTTTAGGCAGGATTTTGACCCATCTTCTTGGACATTTTTCACATAGTTCCACTTGTAGTTTCAAGTTTCATTTCAAATATGGATTATAGTACATGTTGCAAGCTTTCCAAATTGTCCAAGAACTCCTCAAACACCTTTGTGGTTAGGGAGAATCGAATGCTTGAAGTTGGCAAAAACTCACTTTGAAACCATGGCCAATACATGTTCATACCAAGTTGCAAATTTGACCAAACTATCTTAGTACATGATTACATGCCTCTAAACCAATTTACACTCCAAAATTGAATGCAAATACATTGGATATTGGCATTGTTCTGATCAAGAGAGCTTTGTACAATGAACATTGCCATTTTAAGCATAAAGGTCACACTTCCATTTTCATAAAGGGAACTTTATGTCAAATTGCTTTTTCTTGAGCCTTGGACTTTCTTCCTTTGCAGCAAACAAGCTCCACAATCTCAGGCATAGTACAAGAAGTTGGTGCATGCTTGGAGATAGCCTGTACAGGCCTATCACACTTCACTTCCAACTTTGCTTTCAAAACAAGTCAAAGGGCCAAAAGCTTGTATCTCTCATATCTGATAAAACCAACTAAAACAAAGTTGTCAAACAAGTTTTTGCATATCCTCACAAGTCAGAAGCACGAGCCTTTCACCCCTAAAGCACCCTCATACTCCAAAACCCCATTTTTCTGCAAAACAGGGCAAGCCCTGCAGAACCACCTCCATCTATACTTTCCCTCGTGCGTTTTGCCTCAAACTTGTTCCAATACCTTCCACTCAACTCACCTGAACTATCCCAGACCTCCATTGCTAGCTGTAACACCATTAACATACATTTCCATTTTTGTTTCAAAGCTTTGCAGGTTGAGTTCTGTAGCACGATTCAGGCTACTTCAAAACAAGCCAAGCATTGGGAAAGCTTCAGTGGACCTCAGGCAAGCTCAAAAGAACCTCAAGCACCCTTGGAAGTTGCTGCATTGTCCAGCTCAAAGTCAACTGAAACAGGTATTTCATGAACTTCTATCTCTCTATTTAGGAATAGTTAGACTTAGGTTTGTGAATGAAAGATGTTGTATTCATAGCCCTGAAACCATACATGTGCTTAGTTTTCATTTATATTAATCGTGCTAGGAGAATTTTGTTCATGAACTTTCTGAAAAAACTAGGTTAAGAATTAGGGCCAGAGAAATTCTCTCTGGTCTTTGAGAGTTAGCTTAAGTTTTTTATATGGTTAGATTCGTGGTTTGATGCTCTACAAGTTTCATGTTATGAGTTTTGTCAAAAAAGCAAGGAATCAGGAGATAGCATTTGATGTACAGAATGCGCGTTTTTGTTGAACTGAGGAGGAAGATGAAGTTGCTTGGGCTGGGCCTGTTTGCTTTTACTTCTCACACATGCATTTTCAGTTCACACCCCCCTGGCCCATTTCTTTGTATATTTGTCATTTTTGCATTTTTATTTCATTTCTGATTTTGATATTTTATTTTCTAATATAAAAAAAAATACTAAAAAATATTTTCATAAATTTTTATATTTATTTGGTATTTATTTTAATTATTTCTTGTATTAATACATTAAATACTTTATATTTATTTTTGTTTAAATGTAAAAATAATGTAAAAAATACTTTTATTTTTATTTTATTATTTTTATACATATTTGAAAATATTTTCTTGAAATGTATACATTTTGTAAATAATAATTTATTTTTATACACACTTAATATATTATATACATATATAATATATTTTATTAAATAATAAGAACCAAAAAACACAAGAATAATACATTTTTATTTTTATTAATATTTTATACTAAAAAAACCTTTTTTCAATATACTTTTATTTTTTTGTACATATTAATATATTTTGTACATAAATAATACAATTTTTATTTTCTTTAAAGAGAATTAGGGCAAACCCTAAAAACAAATAAAATTAGCTTTTTATTTATTTATTTACATTTCCTTACATAAAAATTACTTTTTGCATACATGAACAAATAAAAACTTTTTTTTTGCATAATACATTTTATTTAATATTTATTTATTGTATTTATTTAAATATTGTACATTTAAATATTATGCCTTGCAAATTCAATTTGGATGTAATAGTAATTAGGGTTTTATATTTCTTGCAAAATAATCCCCAATTCAAATTTGTACCCCTCCCTATATCATGTTGTAATAGTGTAGAATTTAAATTCTCGCACCTTTAAATGTTTTCAATTATGCCATGATTAGACCTAGGGTTTGTATGCAAAATAAAATCAACAATTAGCTTGACCTAACCAAAAGACAACAATGCATGAAAACAAACACAATGCACACTTGCACTCCTAGGGTTTCAATCCACTTGTTGCCTTCAAAAATAGGCCATGATATGCATGTCAAGTACTTTGGCAAAACAAAAAAACAAAACAAAAGATCATAGTCCCTCGATGACGCTATCTGAGTTGCCTAAACAAAATGATCAAGTCCCTCAAGAAAATTGCCAAAAATACTTGACACAATTGCTATCATTGTCTATACGATGACCCGCGCCTGTCCCGTTTAACATCCTAACACAAGGTTGTTCACCAAATACAATGGTGAAACAACACTGTTAAAAGGGTTAAAAACATAAGAAACATCTTTGAGTAAAATAGGGTAGATAACTCTTAGTTACTTGATCAAAGCTTGCAAAAACATCCTTGCTATCTTCAAAAACACACTCCACAACACAATTTCAAAACCCTACTTTCAAACATTGAAAACTTTTCAAAAGACAAAAACACCTTTGTATAAATTCAAACAAGAATCATTACAAAGGATGCCACAACGATGGTCTCTTTTCAAAACATATTTTAAAACCACACACAAAGCACTATTTTAAACAATTGAAAAGCAAAGCAAGTGATCTAAGCAAATAACTAAGAGCCTATGGATAACCATGGATAGAAAGGGTGCTAATACCTTCCCTTTCTATAATCTACTCCCTGAACCCAAGAAAACATCTCAAAGGTCTTTCCTGTGCTTTTTGACCTTTCCTTAGGATAAAATAAAAAGTCGGTGGCGACTCTTGCTAAACCGAAACATTTGCGAACACAAACGCAAAATCCCAAGTCAGTTCTCCCACCGTATCACACTGCACATCTCATTCAAAAATTCTAAAGTTGTTAAAACTGAATTTCAAATTGCAGGTGGTTTTGATCCAAAATAAAGGCTCAGACGTATTTCTGGAAGCCTCATGGATCGCTCCCAGCCATTCCCAAGTCCTAAAGCTGTCTGAAACACGTTTCAACCACATCACGATTTGCGTTTTTACTTGATTTTGATTTCCTTGATTCATACGATATAAACGCATTTTAATCATACATTATTAATCACTCTTATGTTTGTAAGCTTTCTGTATGGTTAGATTTGAGTTTTAAAGCAGAAATCGAAGGCCATCATACGCAGATGCACCATGAGCCATCAAAGACGCTCCCCACTGAATCCTAGCGCCAATTCTGATTTGGGCCAAAACATTTTGATAACGACACCCCCTATTTTTCAAGCCCGACCCATTTCTTTTGTTTATTTCTTTATTTCTTTTATTTTATTAATTTCAAAATGTTTTTTTTCACTTAATAATAATATCACATAGAAATTTAAGATTTAGTTTTTTTAATAATTAATTTTGAGTACAATTAATTAATTAAACTTTAACTTTTTTTTTTCGAAATAAAATGAAATAGAATTAGGATTAATTTTATTTATATCATTTCTTTTTCATTATATAAAACAAAAATACCAAAAATAATAGAAGTAGTCTCATTAGAACTAATTTTTAATCAATAATTTTTTTTTAATTAATTAGGATTTTATTTAGTTTTTTTAGTTGATTTAGTTTAATTATTTTCTTAAAACGAACAAAACAAAAAGATTTTTTTTTTACTTAGACTTTTTTAGGTTGTTAGACGTTTCTTTCCATTTTCACGCGCGTTTATCTTATTTTCGCATCTTTTATAATATTGTACCTGATGATGGGATGTAATAGATTAAAATAGGACTTTACTGCTTTTCTTTATTTTCTTTCTCCCATTTGGACATGTAAACGCCCCCTCTCCGAAAACATTGTAATATTGTAGATTTAAATTCCCGCACTTTAAATTTCTGCTAAATATTAACTGCTAGTAAATTAGACGTGCATGACAAGATAAAGTCAATTAATCCTTAGATCACTAACATAAGATAAATATCTAAAAATTGAACACATTCCTCACACTTGCACCCTTAGGATATATCTCACTTTGGTTGCCTTTAAATAAAATAGTCACGAGGCAGAAACGCTTTAGTAAAAACCCATAAATCAAAAAAGATCATAATCCCTCGATGATCCTACAGTTGCCTTTTGGTAAATGATCTAGTCCCTATAAGAAAATTGCTAAAGCGTCTCTATAAATTGCCTTCGTGATTGTAAAACGTCCTTTCGATTGTCCTTCAACATCCGACGATAGGGCTACCTACTCACTAATAGTAGGATAACACTATCTAAAGGAAAGGAGGAAAAAAACCTCCTTTTTCGAGTAGGTAGATAGTTGTTAAGTACTTGCTCAAAACAATTCATTTTTACAACACACTTTTCAAAAAACTATTTTAAAAAACGCTTTATCACACTCTTGAGGACTGATACAAGAGTTACCATAAAGAAAATAAAAACTTTCAAAACACACAAACACACAAACAGTTTTCAAAAATGAGAAAGTACCTAAGAGCCCGTGGAAAACCACAGATGGAAAGGGTGCTAACACCTTCCCTTTCAACAATCTACCCCCCTTACTCAGAAAATCTCGAAAAATATCTTTTTCTGTTCTTTTCACCCTTTCCTTTGTTGGATAAAAGAAAAGTCGGTGGCGACTCTTGTTTATCGCGATATTTGCAAACAAAAAACGCAAACCAGTATTAAACAGTCGGTTTTGCCACCGTATCACATCGTCCCTTGTGATAGTCAACTCCTAGAGGTCGATGTTTCTCTGTCATGAGGGATATGGACGACTCTAGCCTACTTATGCTGACAAACCCTCTTGCGGTGAGCATACACAGTTAGGGTGGGGCGGCTGAGTCTCATGCTTTCATTGTTTTCAGCCATTATCCTTGAAAAAACATAAGAAAAAAGATTAGTGCATCAGGAAGGTAAGAGTTCAGAGATGTAATAAACTTCAGATATACATCTCCGAAAAAGTTTAATTTTTTAGCTTCCATGGCAAAAATATTTCTGCCACTGTCTTAGCCATCCAAGGATCATCCAAATTCACCTAAATCATATAAACAAATTATACACATAATCTATTTCAAATGCCAATGATATCTAATGCATTAAATCTAACATATTTGAGCTAATACATTAATGAAACCTCAAAATAAGCTAAATGAGAAACTTACTCAAAAATGTGTTGATGAAGATGTAAAGTGATATGATGTTGAATGCAGTAATTAGAGGGAGTTAAAAATGACAAGATACAAGCAAATGCTTTCAAACTTGACCTTGAGTGAAAACTAAAAATGGGTATAGGGAGGTAGAGAGAAAGATTTTCTCTCTGAAAAATGAAGAAGGAAAAGAGGAAGAATCTGACGCGAGCTTTAAATATTTTCATCTAGCTCAGAGATGCATCTCCAGGATATTTTTTTGAATTTAAAAAAGGTTAATTCGGAGATATATCTGCGAATATACCCTAAAATACCTTCGTAGATACATCTCAGAATTAACCTGTGGTTAAAATGAAGAATTAGTGAGTCCAAATATTTCTCTTCAAAAGCAAAAAATATTTTAGAAATTTCGCACATAATCTGAGAGAAGGTATAATATTGCAATGAGAAATTGTCAAAATTAATTTGATTTTATGTTGATCTATCCACTTTAGTAAATTTTTTTATAAAAACAAAATTATTTGAAAGGAAAAAAAATACAAATTTAAATTTTATAGAGGCTAATGTATTTAAACCCTCGTGAAAGAATATAATATAATATAACATATTTCATCCAAAATAAAAAATACCACCCTCCATAAAATTTTCGAACACAACCTTAAAAAAAAATCAAAAGAAAAAAAAAAGTGTATTGTACCGTTACCGTTACGAGTGTCACCATATCCCTCACAACACGTGACCCGCGCATGATTTCACTCTTGATTTGAATTCGAATTCTCAGCCATTTCCTCAAATTTCATTTAATCCAAAACCCACAACGTCCACATTCAAATTTCACATTTTCAAAAAACACAAACCCTTTCTCTTTCTTTCTCATCAACTCTTCTTCTTCTTCTTCTTCTCTTTCCCCTTTCAACCAAACCCTAATTCTCTTCAACCAGTAACACCATTCACAGATCCAAGAACAAAAGCCGTTTTGACCTCGCTAGAAATGGAACACACTGAAACCAACGCCAAGAATCCAGATTCGGCGCAATGTGTTCGAGTCGCGGTGAATATTCGACCTCTTATCACGGCTGAACTTCTTCACGGATGCACCAATTGCATCACTGTTCCTCCCGGTGAACCTCAGGTGCATTTCTTGTTTATTAGCTGTGATAATTACTCCTTCATTTATCGCTGTTTTTTAAAATTCAAGTGTTTATATTGTAGGTGCAAATTGGGACTCATGCGTTTACCTATGATTTTGTGTATGGGAGTACGGGATCTCCATCAGCAGCCATTTATGATGAATGTGTGGCTCCGCTTGTTGATGCGCTGTTTCATGGATACAATGCGACTGTTCTTGCTTATGGCCAGGTTGAGTTTTTAATTATCATATCGTAATATAGTCTTTACTGGTTTTGCGTTTTTTTTTTTGTCAATGATGATTGTGAAAATTTTGTTTTCTTATGTTTGGTTTTCCCCCTCTCAGACTGGATCTGGTAAGACATACACGATGGGAACGAATTATAGTGGAGAGGATAATGCTGGCGGAATTATACCCCAGGTGATGAGAACAATATTCAACCGGGTTCAGGATATCAAAGACGACTCATCCGAGCTTTTGATCCGCGTCTCTTTTATTGAGGTAAAAATAATACCGTCTCTTTTACTGGATTTTTTTTCTCATTGACGATCAGTCATTTTAGAATATGTTTTGTTAAAAAATTACAGATTTTCAAGGAAGAGGTATATGATCTGCTAGATCCTAATTCTTCAAAAGGAGAATTGGCTGGAAATGCCAAGTTTGCCGGGCCAGCTAGAGTTCCAATTCAAATTAGGGAGACTTATAGTGGGGGAATAACCCTGGCTGGTGTCACAGAGCCAGAAGTAAAGACTAAAGAAGAAATGTCTTCTCATCTCTCGCGTGGTTCCATGTCCCGTGCAACGGGGAGTACAAACATGAACAGCCAATCAAGGTACCGTAAACAAAACTTGGATTGTGCATCTTAAATACCACCTATTAGTTATTTAGTTTGATTTTTATACTGGCTCTAATATACTGTATATTAATGATGTCTACACATGTAGTAGTTTTTTATGCAGTAGTTTTTTTTATGTTTACACATGTAGTAGTTTTTATCCTTCCAGCTTAGCAGGGAAATCAATTTATAATAAGATGATGACAATGTGGTTCTTGTGTTTTATCTAGTCGTTCACATGCAATATTCACCATCACAATGGAACAGAAGAATGGCGATGATGTCTTATGTGCAAAGTTACATCTAGTTGATCTTGCTGGTTCTGAACGAGCAAAAAGAACTGGTGCGGATGGAATGAGATTAAAAGAAGGTATTCGGATTGTTTATGATATCAATATAGTTATATAGTTTGTATATAACTATTAGAGTAATTTGTAATACTCATTTCAATAGAATTCTGAAAATCGAGTTTCTGCACAACCTTTCTATCATTATATAAATGTTTTATGTTGTGTTTTCCGAAGTTATTTGACAGTAACTTGATTTTTCATGTTAAGGAATTCATATCAACAAGGGATTGTTGACTCTTGGAAATGTAATAAGTGCGCTGGGGGATGAAAGAAAACGAAAAGAAGGAGGTCACGTACCGTATAGAGATAGCAAGTTAACACGGCTATTGCAGGTTCACTTTTTATTTGTTAAAGAAATAATTTTATTCTACTTGGTGAAATAATTTAATAGAGTATCTTAACTAATATTCTGATACTAATTACTTGTGGTATTTACGGGGGAGGGGAGTGTAAGGTTCAGTATGATATTTGTTTAAGCAATGCAATACACTTACTTTCAACAACAATGTATTTTCTATCATATTATGAATATATATATATTAATAATTCTATTCTACTTGGTAAAATAACTAATGTAAAATATCTGGGCAAAACACACCATTCATGATCTTACAATCATGTTTTTCCGGGGAGGGTGTGAGCATTTGTTGTTTGACATTTGAAACTTTTGATTATCATATAAGAATATATGTTGCAACACCTAACTTGAAACTTGAAAGCAAATGTTGATGAAAAATGTGATGATAAAGTTTCGATTGTGTTTTCTTTTGAAATATCTATGACATGGATTCATATCATGTTATCTTGACATGCTACTGGTTAATGAATACTTAGGATTCTCTTGGAGGGAACAGCAAAACGGTGATGATAGGTACATTCTTCATTTCCAATGAATTGCAATGGAATCTTGAAATATTTATACCTTTTTAATATCACGTGTCTCATTTAATCTGTTTGAAATGTTGCAGCTTGTGTTAGTCCTGCAGATACCAATGTTGAAGAGACATTGAATACATTAAAGTATGCAAATCGTGCGCGAAACATACAGAACAAGGCAATTGTAAGTGCTTTATGTTACTGTTCTTTATAGCTTTGATGTTTTATTATATTTGCTTGTGGATGGGGTGGGATTTTTGTTTCTTATTTTATATTAATTTGAATTTTATTGTTTTAGATTAATCGTGATCCAATGGGCGCCCAGCAGCAAAGACTGCAAAGCCGTATTGACCAATTAGAGGCTGAACTTCTGTGTTTTAAAGGTCTTGGTGGTGGATCGTTGGAGGAAATTCAGGTACGTAGTTCTCTTGGGAACTCTGAAGTTTATCCCTCATTTACTGGTCATATGTTTCTGATGTCCTTTCCTCCTCCTCCTGCCCAGATCCTAAAACACAAGGTATCCTTACTCGAAGCAAGCAATGCAGAGCTACAGCGCGAGCTTCATGCACGTGGACAAATCTGTGAGAGTTTAAAACAACATGCCTGTGATGCTCAGGTGTATAGTCAATCCTTAGGGTTTTCTGTTTTTAGTTAAATGTTGGGAGTCTTACCAATGAAACAAAGTTGCTAGTTTCTTGCAATTTCATTGAGCGGTATTTTGACTTCACAATTTTTGGCCTAACTCAAAGTATTGAATGTTTTAGGTGGAGAAAGATCAATTGATGATGAAAATAGAAGCAGTTCGAAATGGTAAATCTTGGGATGAGATTGACTCCGGTTCAAGCCAGGTTCGAATACATAAAGTCACTGCCTTTAAAAAAAATGCAAGATGTTAATAAATTCTTCCTGGAAATGTTAGTGAAAGAATTCCATAACCACTTACTGTATCTCTCTAACTCTTGTGTTCCTTCCTTCAAACCACCTCCCCTCCCCTCACGTTAAGTCTTTCTAGTGCATGGTCAGTATTTACTAGGAATATAGCTCATCATTAACTCGTGATCTAAACTTGCTTCTAGGATTGTGACCTCATGAAATCTTATGTTTCAAAGATCCATGATTTGGAAGAAGAATTATTGCGCATGAAAAATCTGAATGTGAAATCAAGCAATTTTCCTGATTGGGTTGATTCAGATGATCCCGAGTTCCAGTCAAAGAATGGTTTATTTGTAGGTGGCAATGAGTATTCTTCTGATTGTGATGTCAAACCCGTGGGCATAACAGGTAACATTTTGCTACCTGTTTTATAGTATATTTTCAAATCTATTTTTAAGCGATTCCTTGAGGCTGACTTTGATAATATTATTCTTGCCAAGTCCTTCAAATTTTTAAGATGGCAATTTGATTTCTCAAGTCTAGTCACAACATTTTATTTATGCTTTTCCTCTATAGCTGGATTTTTTTATATATTTTCTAGAATTTTCAACTAGGTAATCTTTAAACATTGCAATTTGTATGCAGATGACGTGGAACCGGTGGATGTTCGTGAAAAGGAGTTAGAACATTCTTCTGCTCAAGAAAAGTTGGATAGGGAACTCAAAGAATTGGACAAGAAACTTGAACAAAAGGAGGTATGGTATAAGTCATTGTCTCCGGATTTGAGTTTTAAATACACAAAAACACCGGATCATTTTGGTTTTCTAGTACCTTCGTTTAAATCATGCAAATTCGTAGTTTATACATGCTTGTTATTTTATACTTAGTATTGATTGTAGAACATATTTGAACTGTCTTTTTTTGTTGTTGTTGTTGAAGGCTGAAATGAAGCTGGTTAACAATGCTTCAGTTCTTAGGCAACATTATGAAAAGAAACTTCTTGAGTTGGAACATGAGAAAAAATATTTACAGGTAATTCAATTTATGCTAAAAGTTTTTTGTTGAATTATGATTATTGAAAAATTTATTGATAATTATAATTAAAGGCTTACTACTGTAATAACTGAAATCTGTTTTTTTTTTAATTGTTATTGGTAGAGAGAAATTGAAGAGCTCAAATCTACCTCTGGTGATAGCACTCACAAACTAAAAGAAGAATATCTTCAAAAATTAAATGCACTTGAATCACAGGTAAATTTATTATTATTTAAAAATGTTTTTAGTCAAGATGCTACAGCTATGTTAGTGAAATAATTACTTACTTTCCAGGTCTCTGAGCTGAAGAAGAAACAGGATGCTCAGGCTCATCTTTTGAGACAAAAACAGAAAGGCGATGAAGCTGCGAAGAAACTGCAGGATGAGATCCAAAGAATTAAATCTCAAAAGGTGCAATTCTCTTGTTAATGGAGCTTGTATTTATAGGATGAAATGCTTTACACTTTTTGCCATTTTATTTTCTTACATTCTATACTGACTGGTTCATTTCAATAGGTTCAACTGCAACACAAAATTAAGCAGGAATCTGAACAATTTAGGTTATGGAAAGCTTCTCGTGAAAAGGAAGTTCTCCAGGTAAATGTAGTAAGGATGAACTTTCTCAAAACTAATATTAGAGAAATACCCTTATATTATAATTTATTATTCCATTCAATAATAGCACACATCTGTTTGCCATTAAACAATATGGTAATAATCTGTTGTTGATATTAAGTGATGATTCTAACAGTCTTTCTCTGCTGACCTTTTTTTTAAATTACCAGCTTAAAAAAGAGGGGAGAAAGAACGAATATGAAAGACATAAGCTGTTAGCGTTGAATCAGAGAACAAAGATGGTTAGTGTATTTTCAAATCACTCGTTGCTGGTTACTGAGGATGATGGTTATTCCTACTATTAATTTGTTTCAATTTAGGTGTTGCAAAGGAAGACAGAAGAAGCATCCTTGGCTACAAAAAGGCTAAAAGAACTTTTGGAATCTCGGAAGGCCTCCTCACGTGAAACTGGTTAGGAGATTTATCTAGCCATTCATATTTGTATATTTAGCAAGCTTTTTACTAGTAAGTCTCATTTTTATTTTTGTATACAGGTATCAGTGGTCCAGGAATTCAGGTACTGCTAAGTTTATGAATTTTGATTAGTTGCCCTATGGTGCTAAATATTATATGATTGTGATTTCTTGAGGGTTTTGGTTGTCCTTGACATATATTTCTTATTTGAAGGCTTTGATGAAGGCAATAGAACATGAACTTGAAGTTACTGTCCGAGTGCATGAAGTGCGCTCAGAGTATCAACGTCAAATGGAAGTGTACGTAGCTTCTTCATATGAGACCATTATTCACTATCCTGCTACGCTATTATTGATGCAAATTAAAGATGAGAAAACTCTAATTGATTTACTTTTTATCCTGGCTTAGATGTTTTAATAATTGTGGTTGATCAGCAAATGGAAGAATTCTGTGCTAGATGTTGAATTTGAATTTTCACTCATACTCATTTAATTTTACTAATCATTTCAGGAGGGCTGAAATGGCCAAGGAGAGTGCCCGGTTAAAAGAAGAAGCAGAGATGATGAAGCTAAACAATACAAGGTGATAAAAACCATGCACTTGTTGAAACCATTAATTATTATGAACTACAATAATGCCTGTTTGACTGATTGCTAATGTATTTAATAGAATATCCTAAAAATATCGTAGTACGTCGTTATTCTCTCTTCAAATATGTGAAGCATCTTATATCCATACACATCAAACTTTGTTTTATTATTTCTGGATTAGTAGTCTTGAATTAATGTAAATAAATAAGGTTCTGACTATTTCTTTTGTAATAACATTCACATTTTAAAAACAGTTTTATGATAAAAGCGATGCCTACTGTATATGTATTATTCATTTTTTCCCCATCTGTAAAACACTAACCCTTATAAGTTCAATATAACAGTGGTATATCAATGTCACCTGCTGCAAGAAGTTCAAGGATTTTTGCCCTCGATAATATGCTTGCTACTTCTTCTACAACACTAGTTTCCATGGCATCTCAATTATCAGAAGCTGAAGAGCGGGAGAGGGTTTTTAGTGGCAAGGGACGTTGGAACCAAGTCCGGTCCCTTGCTGATGCCAAGAATTTGATGAACTATTTATTCAATCTAGCATCTTCCTCTAGGTAGAGCTATTCTTCAAGTCTATTTTTCACCGATGTTTAACCAACATGGTTTAAAAAGTTGTTAAAGTGTTTATATTCTGTTAAAATGCCACACCTGTCAAATCTCAAGTACTTCATAAGCTGTCTTTAGTGAGTTATAACTGGCTTTATCTAGTAGCTCCTAAGTTAATTGGTTTTTTTGTGTGCTTTTCTTTATTTCAGGTGTTCATTGCGAGAAAAAGAATTTATCTGTAGAGATAAGGACATGGAAATAAGTTATCTGAAGGAGAAAATAGTTAGTCTAAGAGGTTCAATTGAACAGTTGAAAATGCAGAGGGATGCACTTGATCATCAATTGAATTTGATAGTATGTTTGACCTTGAGATGTCATCCCTTTTTAACAAACTCCATGTTTTCTTGATTAAACATTCAAAATTTTCTCCTTTCCAAATTTAAGTAGCAAACTATATGTTGTTATATCTTATTTTCCTTACATTTTTTACAATAATTTTTAATTTCTGCAGAGGTCAGAATCAATGCGAGATTCAGGATATTATGTTGGAGGACATCATTATGACTTACGCAAGCTGGTAGGTTTTGCAAACAAATAATCCATTTCATTAGTTACATTTATATTTTGTGGCTTCTATTGTTAATGATTCATTGGTTATCAAATAGGAAAACCGGCGATCTACCATTTTATTTGAGGATATGGAAATATCAGACTCAGAATCAGAAGAGTATGATGTTGTAGAAGCAACAGATGATGAATGGGTAGAGTCTGCGAAACTGAACGGCAGGAAAAGGAAATCTAAAACCGGTGAACTTTCAAGCCTCGAAAAAAATCATTCTATTACAAGTTCAGATGATGCCAAAGATTCAACAGAAGCACCAGATGCTCCACCAGTAAAAACTGCATCAGATGTTTGCTGCTCGTGTAGCAAATTCTCTTCTTGCAAAACATCAAAATGCATGTGCAGGGCTACGGGAGTTGGTTGTGGAAGTTCTTGCAGTTGCCGGGAATCCAAGTGTGCAAACAGGGGGGGATCTAGCTCCAATGAGTTGCAGCAAGTGACTGAGAACGATTCTGGTAGCGACGAAGCAAATAAAAACCGCCTTCTTGCTACTCAAGGTGCCGAGTTGCTTCAGGGTGCATTGATTGAGGGGCCTGCTGAAACCAAGACTGATAATGCGCCAAGAAAAGCTCTCTCTGACATTGGAAATGCACTGGTATGTGACACTTCTTCCTTTTCAATGTCAAGTATCTATACACCGATAAAATTCATGATTTAATCATTAATTTTTTAAGTCATTCTCAATGCATGCTTGTGAACTGCATTCAAAGACTGATAATGTGCATTGAGAGGTTATCCGGTGTTGCCGGGAAGCGGTATCCAACACTAACACACGTGTGTCGCATGTTTGTATGTTAGTGCTTCATTTCTGGTAGCTGTTAACAGTCATTACCTTCTTTTCCAGCCAAAATCAAATGTAACAAAGGAGGGGGGTAACCAGAGAAAGAAATGGCGGCGGAACTCCTCGGTAGTTCTTGTTACAGAACCACCACCATCTTCCTCGCAGTCAGGTGATTCAGATATCCCCAAGAAAGAGAAGACCAACATCAGTGAAGCAAATGTATATGCGGATATACCACAGAAAATGCATCCTCCTAAATTTGAAAATGCTTCAATGCCCCCAAAGCCGGAGGTTAATGACACGAAAATACCTTTGAGAATACCACGGGCCATGCAAAAGCAAGGGTCATTAAGTACAATCCTTCCGTTGGGGGATAGGAATGCTAGTAAGCAAGATGAATCAATAAAAAAGGAGCCAGAAGTTGAAGCTACACATCCAATTCGTCAAAAAAGAACACTTGCAAAAGAGAACAATGAACTCTGATAGTGCAATCCTCTAATTCTGAATTCTTAAATGAACAAAAGAGCACTTGACAATGGGAATGAGAACAATGGGCTCTGATAGTGCAATCAATCCCTCCATTTCTGAATTCTTAATGAAACATAGGAATTTATGACGCGTGACAATGCCATACTCTTATGGCAATTCTTTTGAAGAGACTTGTGTTGTATGTATTGTTGACAGAAATATGTATATGTAGTTGGCAAAATGGTAAGCTTCTATTTCTAGATTATCATGAGATGTGTGATGGTGGTGACCTATGGATTATCACGGCCTAACCATAGACATCAACGGTAGTTGAATTAATACAATTATGTATCCATTAGATAATTGATCCTTTCAGATTTTAAGTCACCACATGTTTTCACTAAATGTTGCTTCAATTTAAATTGATTCTTTCCAATTTGTGAGCAACAAACATTTGGAGTTCTTGGTCACAAATGTTAAATGTTACATCAAGTTGAAGTTGATTCTCTCCGATTAGTGACAAAACAAACACTTGTGGTTTTTTGGTTACCTAGCAGTCATATCACTCATATGACTATTTTTTTTTTGAAGAAACACTCATATGTCTATTTTATAGCACACAATTTATCATTGCACCCTTATTAATTAGGGCACACCTTTAAAAATCCAAATATACATTTAGGTTTATTTGGAGATATATCTCCGAATGCACTAAATATCATTTTCTGTAAAAAAATATAGTTCAGAGACGCATCTTTGAATAAATCAAAGGTAAATTTGCAGATACATCTCAAAAGTCACCTTATCCACCACATTTCTTAAGAATAGTTCAGAGATGTATCTGCGAACTTGGTGGTCTGCATGTTTCTTTTGCATAACAATGTAACTAGATTGTAGTTTTTTTAATCCAACATAATTTTAAATCGACTCACATTGTCGTTATTTGTTTCAAGGATTAGTAAAAACGAATATTATAGAACCGAGTAATGAGTTAAAATATTAGAAAGATTATAATAGTACAAAAGTTGTTCTCCAAGTCGATGAAAAATGTACAAAATACAATAAAAATCATAGTCTACTGAGTATGCCTAATCTTAACACCCTGATTCCTCCACTGCCTAACCCAAGACATTATGTGCCTCAGTAAGAATGGACCGTGTTAGTTCAATCGCTTCATCGACACCTCTCTCAAACAACCTAAACTCGATGCCTCTCATGTCATCCGCATAATATTCTAACAAATCAGCAGCACATCAATGGCATGATCATTCATGATCTGCTCATTCTCCAAGACCTCCTCATGAACAGGTCTAGGTGGACGTCAAGGGGCGTCAGGTGTCATGTAACGGTGTGACACCTTGCCGAATCATGTCATTTAATCCTCAATATAAGATCATTGTTATGTACCTTCATGACTCTAATACTCCACCGATACCAGACAACTCTCAAAATCCTCTAGAATGTCATCCAACTGTCTACGGACAATGCTCATAAGAGCATCCTACAAAAGGGATCTCAAAATGACTTGCACGTACTCAAACAACGACACACACCGCTCAAATAGATACCTTCACATGAAATTAGTCCTGCATGCCAACCATCAAGAGTATAAGGAAATATGGTCGAATGAAAATTTTCCCAGTGAGTAGTGTATGACACCCAGACGATGTCATCATGCCAAGTCTGGTCAATATACGCAAGGAACGACACCACAACACAATTCACTCTGTTAGGGAGAAACTGAGAAGCAAATGGATAATTCTCAGTGTACGACGAATCACTAAAACTTGTGAATGCGATGATAGTTGGCAAGGATCCATCCCTGGAAAAAAAAAAGAAAAAAAATAGTAACAAGTGTGAAAAAAAGTTATTTTTAACTTAATAGCGAGATTTGAAAATTACCGTAAATAGGGTGCATGAGCCTGTCATTTGCTTTATCGTCCAACGAGAACCTTCGTTCAACTTGGAGTACAGGTATGCAAAGCATGCGCCCCCCAGTTTCACTCATGAATGGCCTCCAAGTCGATGAAATACTTGAGGTAAGTCACATCCATGTGGGTTGCACTTATGTCCACAGACATGGATGTGCCAACCAAGAATAAGAAGAAACACCTCAGGGTACACTCCCTGTGGTAGCCAGTCCAAAGATCATTGGCGTCCGAGTCTTCAGTTATCTCCATGTTATCGTTATACAACTTTTCCAACCAAGAAAACTTGGCATGTGCACCCCTGGTGTTCTTACACTACTGAAAGACTTCCTCAGGGTCAACACCCAAATAAACCGCCACCATCTCCACTGCATAAGCCCTGACAATTTTAAAATGATCAAGCAACATTCCTCTGATGGGAAGGTGTAAGAGATAAGCTACATTATTTAATATAATAGTCATCTCGCTAATGAGGAGGTGGAAAGATGATGTTTCACTATGCTATCTCTCAGCAAATGCAGCCTGCATGCCATGGTTGATTTGTACCCGAAAGCACAAAGACCTGCAAGACCGGAGTTTTAAAGTGCACTTTGGAACCACTCATCCTGAGGCTGAAAAAGATTATGAATATTTCTTGCATGGTTCACAAATTTCAAACACTCACGTTCTTGTTGAAAATAAAATATAACAGTTTCAGTCGAATTTAATTTGGTTAAAATATAAAAAATAGAATCGTTAAAAAACAATCATCTCCGTCCCAGATATACAGAGCCACATGATCTTCAAAGTGTATCAGTAATAAAGTGTCTGTAGATCCTCTTGGAAAAGGGTCTGAAAGTGGGGCATCCTCAACAACTAGGGCCTGATGTGCAGCTGAGGCATCATCTTCATGGTGTGCACGACCTGGGATAATGACCCCTATGATATTCGACTCCTAGAGGTCTATGCTTCCCTATCATGAGGGATAGGGATAACTCTAGCCTGCTCATGCTAACGAGCCCTCTCGCGGTGAGCATATGCAATTAGGGTGGGTTGGCCGAGTCTTATCTTTTCATTGTTTTCAACCATTATCCTTGAAAAAATATAAGAAAAGAGATTAGTGCATCAGAAAGTAAGAGTTCAGAGATGTATCTCTAAACACCAAAAATAACACACTTCAGAGATACATCTCCCAAAAAAGCTTTATTTTTCAGCTTCCATGACAGAAACATTTTTGCCACTACCCTAGCCATCCAAGGATCATCCAAATTCGCCCAAATCATAGAAACATATCCTACACATAATCTATTTCAAATGCTAATGCTATCTAGTGCATTAACAATCTACCCAATTTGAGTTAATACATTAATCAAAACTCAAAATAAGCTAAATAAACACCTTACTCAAAAATACGTTGATGAGGGTGTAACATGATCTGATGTGACATGAGTTTGTGGTTAAAATGAATAATTAATGTGTCCGAAGATATATTTTCGAAAACAGAAGACATTTTAAAATTTTCGCACAAAATCTGAGAGAAAGTATAAGAGTGCAATGAGAAATTGACTTATAGTAAGACAACACACACACACACACACATACACACACACACACACACACACACACACACACACGCACACACGCACACACACACACACGCACACACACACACACACACACGCACACACACACACACACGCGCACACACACATACACACAAATATATATATATATATATATATATATATATATATATATATATATATATATATATATATATGAATTGAGTTAGATCAGTTTTGGCATAAGCTATCAAATCCGTTCAAATTTTATTGATTTATGTTTTTGTTTAAGTTAAAATTTTATGGTCAAAATCAAACTAAAATGTAGATCATTTATAAGTTGACTTGAGTTGCATTTGAGGATTGTATTTCAATTAAATTATATTTTTTTTAAAAACACAATTTGAAACAATCGCGTATATTTTTAATATTTAAATGTGATTGTACCTGACCAGAAGAGATTGTCAAGGCCTTCGAGCTTGGTGTCCAGCAACGGTTTGATGTGAAGTGGGGGGGGGGGGGTACCTGCAAGGAACTCTGATGCTAAAGTAAGATTCAGAGAGAGTGCTAGCAAGTATGAGAGTATGTGAGTTAAAGAATCAATATATGACCCTCTCAAATGAGAGGGTATTTATAGCCCCCAGAGTTGGGCCATGATGAGGCCTAACAAGGAAGACTGCCAGGGTTTACCTGTGTATGGGGTCCAACACGTGGCCCCATTCTTAGTCAATTGCCCCGAGAAAGTAGGTATTTGACCCGTTATTCCGGAGGGCAGTATGATAACGGTTTGGACACGTGGGAAACATCTTCTTAGCAGACACATGGAGATATGCCAAACGGTCATTATGTTGGGCTGTAACTTTGGGCCTTTGATAGAGGCATTGGACTGGGCCTCCCCAATGGTGGATCAAGAGTTAGCCCAGTCCAGAACAGGAGCCCTCTAAGTGATTCCTCGTGGATGAAAGGGTGATGACTTAAGTTCAATTCCACTGTCGTGGAAACCTAGCCCACAAGGGGAATTTCCCAACTCCGTTGGGGATGATCTGTGGGTTGACATCGAGGATGCAGAAGACATGCGTGTGACATGATCAACTAGGCTAGTGGGTGGTCCCTCGACCAATTTTATCTCTGATGTTGTCGGTGTTGTACCTTCCAAGCACATATGTCCATGTGAAGCGAGGGATTCCCCAAAATTTCTTTTGGCACGCTCGTCTATGAGGAGCTGCCCCGACGTCGAGCGTTTGCCTCGCGTTTAGGGGAACATTATAGAGTTGCTCGTAATCACAGTTGTTTAGGGGGGGTAATCTGTTGCCCGTCCCTGAGACCGAAACGTCGCCCATTGGCCCGTATATGATATTCAATGGATGAGTCAGGGACAAATTCGTCTCCAAGAGTAGGCATGTGGCTGCTTGTCACACTACGTGGAATCGGTTTTGGGGTGCCACTCATTCATAGGGAAGTTCAAAAGCCCAAAGTTATGATGGCTTTTCGTATGCTCCCTCATGGGGTGTGAACCCTCTATAAATAGTGGAATCATTGAGCTCATTTGTCATTTTCACGTTTTCCTCTCCATCCTCTTTCTTCTGCTCGTGGATCTCTTTCGTTCAAGCATCACCCCAACACTTCAGCCAAGATCTTTCCAAGTAAGTCATATCTTTATGATGTTTTTTTTCTCCAGATTTTTAGATTAAATACTTAATTTTTATTATGATCGGGTGAACTTCTGGATGAATGTTCATGAGTTCTGTCATGAATCTTCATGGGTGTTCATCAAAGTTCAAGGCCACGAGCGAAGGTTCGTACGCCCAACTTCATATGTGTCGGGGTCGTCCTCCCCGAGTAAATGGGAGGTATTTGGACCACCCAGACGTCCCCGTGCAGGGCACGGTTCGTTTTTAAGTTGGCCGACGAGGGCTTAGGTCGGGTTCCGTTCCTCGATGCAATCATCGCCCTTTTACTTGATTTACGGTGGAAGGGTGAATTTTCTAATATTGAATTCATTATTTTCCCCCGCCTTTCAGGTATGATGGCCCACCAAATCGAGGATGGCATTATGCTCGCCACCCATGAGGACGACAATGTTGTCGAGGAAGACCCTTTTAGTGGTTACAATTGGCTCCCCCCAGCTTCACACAAATGCGTTTTCTTTCATACGCGCCTTCGAGCTTGTATATTAATATTTACAGATAGGCTCCACACTGCCCCTCTTCTTCCGTATATTCCATATGCAAAGGCAGTCTATCAGAGAGGGACAAGCCTGGGTGTCTTTTAAGCTGTTCGGGAAACTCTTCCGACTGTATCTTGAATCCGTCCGTCATTTTAAAGAGAGATACTTCATTATGAAGCCTCTTACATACACGACCGTGACTTCATTGTATGAACGCTCAGAGGTGGTCGAGGAAGGTCAGACAATAGTTCGATTAAACGCTAAATTTCCTCTCAAATGTCAGTGAAAACATTTCAAGAAGAAGCTCGAGTATTATGCAGTGAAACTAGAGGATTTAGATGCCGAGGACCAGCTTTCCTATGAGAAGCTGGTGACCTACGTAAGGAGTTTCACGCCGGTGAGGTGCGTGGACATGGAAAATAACCTCCTCTTCGACGATAACGGGGAGTATCTCCTTGTCAATAGACTGATAAATACAAAGGAGCTGCTCGAGTGTTCTTCAGACGAGGAAGCTCTGCGACTTTTAGGTAGGGGACTTGCCTGTGAGTCTCTCTTTGTATGTTTGCCTTGTGACTAACATTTTTTCTTTTTGGTTGCAGATTGGATGGCGTCCCTCTCCAAGCTCTTACTCAAGTTGAGGCCCAAGAATGCCTCAACCTCGGGGCCCAAGAGTCGGGCTTCCCAACTTCAGCAGCAGGCCAAAGCTTCTAGCCGAGCTAGTGGTTCCCCCTCCTCGAAGACTCTTGCTCCTCCTCCTGAACAACAGGAAAAAAGGAAGCGCATGGAAGAGCCCGAGTGGGTGGTGCCTGAAGGTGGTGGGGGAGCCTGGGGAGTCTACGTGTTGCCTCCTTGCTATCTCAATTAGACCATCTTCAGCAGGGAGAGTTCTCTAGGACTCCACGAGGATGAGAGGGAAGAGATCTTATCCAAGGATAAAGAGACCCATCAGAAGAACCTGATGAACGGCGTGGCTGTCGTGATGAGGATCCTAGAGACGGTGTTGACATTGAATGATAAAGTTGCGGGCTCTCAGGCCGCCCTTGAAAAAGCTTTCGCCAAGATTGAGAAGCTGAAAGGAAAAAGTGCGAAGCTGAAGAACGACATACTCAACCATGAGGCAAAATATGAGTCACAGGTCCGGCTTCTCAAGGACCTAAACGAGCTGTAACCTCAACTAAATGCTGCGGCCAAAGAGAACGAGCAGATGGTCTCCAGAATAAAAGAGCTGAAGGGGATCTCGACACCTGCTGATGAAGAGACTGAGGCGGAGAAAGCCATGACGACCAAGGGAGACCTAATCGGGCGTATCCGCGTGTTCGAACAAGATGTCATGGATACCCTCGATTATGGTTTTAACACAACCATAGAGCAGCTCAAGATATTGAACTCGGGGTTCGAGTTAGTGGTTGAAGGTGCAAGGCCATTTAATCAGGTGTTCAACAAAAAAATCTTTTATCCCCCGCTGATAGTCCCGAGGAGGGTAGTGACGGGGAGGATGAGATCTGATGTCTTCGGGTCTGCATGCCCGGTTTTATTTCAGTTTGAATTTGTGGCCTGCGTGCCTTTATGTTTTGTAATTATTTGAACAGTGCTGGCCTTCGTGGTCGGCATTTATGAATGCTTTTATTTTGCCTTTATGCACTTTTTTATGTTCGTTAGATACTTGCATGTCGTTGTTTTTGACTTGTTTATTTTATGAAACTTTGAAATTACATGAATGGAGATTTGAGCTCGACCTCAGTTATGGTCGACACACGTTGGTATGTGTCGAGGAAACAGTGTAGGAATCTGTGAGACAAACTCAAGATCGCAGTTGGGATCTTGACTTCGTGGTGTGAACTGCCCATCACGAGCTGGGTGTTCTGACTTTCGGTTACTTTGACAGCAGAGCTTGATTGAGGTGTCCTTGTCGGGCTAAGGGTTGGTTCGTGAAATGAACAACAAAACTCGCATTTCGTTAATGTTTAGAGACTATGTCCGTACCTCGATATGCCTCAGTGGTCGAGCGTGTCCTGTCGTCTGTTAGAGAGGATTAGTTGACAAATAATTCATGTCGCTTGACAATGACTTAACTATAGTATTGTTTCAACTTTGTAGAGTTCCATTGTCGACGTAGTGGTTCTCCAGTTAGTTGTTCGAGGTAGTATGCCCTAGTGCCCGTAGCTCCTTGGACGCGGTATGATCCTTCCCAGTTCGCGGCCAGTTTCCCTTCTCGAGAATCTTTCTGATTTCTCCACAAGACTAGGATGCCGACCTGGAATTTTTGTTTGATGACTTTGTTGTTATGGTGAAGAGCTATCAATTGTTTCAGCATGGCCTCACGAAGATCTGCTCCTGATCGGATTTCTTTGACTAGATCAAGCTCCTCTCGTAAGGCTTCATCGTTGAGCTCCTCGCCAAGAGGGACTTATGTTCGGCTGGAAGGCTCCATGATTTCCACGGGGATGACTTCCTCGGTGCCATAGGTTATCCGAAACTGGGTCTCATAGTCATTGAGTGCGACGTTGTCCGGTAGGCCCATAGGATGCTGTGCAGTTCTTCGACCCACCCTCTTTTGGCCTCGCCCAGTCTGTGCTTGAGTCCTAATAAGATAACTCTATTCGCGGCTTTGGATTTCCCGTTGGTTTGAGGGTGTTCGATCGAGGTGAAGTGTTGCTTAGTGTCGAGCTTGACGATGAAGTTTTGGAAACCTTAATATGTGAATTGCATCCCGTTGTCGATAACGAGCGCTTATGGTATCCCAAATCGGGCAAGTTCGTTTCACTTGTAAAAATGTAGGACATTGCGTGAAGTGATTTTAGCCAGGGCCTCGAATTCTATCCATTTCGTGAAGTAGTCGACCGCCACAATCAGGAATTTATTTTGATACGAGCCTTGCATGAAGGGTCCGAGGATGTCCATTCCCCACCAAGCGAACGGCCACAGGGACGACAATGTTTTGAGCTCGTGCGGGGGTGCGAGATGCATGTTCACATGCCTCTAAAATTTGTCGCATTTCTTGACGTGATCCTTTGTATCTTGCTGCATGGTTGGCCAATAATAACTTGCTCGCAGTGCCTTTCGTGCTAGGGATCTTCTGCCCAAGTGTTGGGTGTTGATTCCCTCGTGGATTTCCCGTAGTATCTTGGGGATTACAGATTCATCGACACATTTCAGGAGCAGGATGGAGAATCCCCACCGATAAAGTTTTTGTTTGAGCACCACGCACGAGCAGACTCGTCGTTTGGTCATAGCCTCCTCCCTTTGGTCACTGGGAAGTTCCCCATTTATTAGAAAATTAAACATCAAGGTCATCCAACACAAGTTGTCCCTGATGGCGTTCACCTCGGGTGGTACTGGGGACCTTTCGATGCTCGGGCGAGAAAGGGATTCTTGGATGACAGATTTGTTCCCGCCTTTCTTCTTCGTGCTCACGAGTTTCGAAAGTATGTCCACCCGCGTGTTCTGTTCACGAGGTACGTGTTTCATTTCTTCCCAGTCAAACCGCTTCATCCATTCTCTGACTAGGTTAAGATATTCGACAAGGATTTTGTTTTTAGCCTGATATCCTCCTTGAACTTGAGATGTAATGAGTTAGGAGTTCGTAAAAATTAGTATTTCCTGGGCATTCAGATCCTCGGCTAGTCTCAGGCCCGCGAGGAGGGATTCGTATTCCTCTTGGTTGCTTGACATCGGAAAGGAGAGTGTGAGGGAGTGCTCGATCACGATGCTCTCTTTGTTCTATAGGAGGATGCCCGCTCTTCTTCCCGTCGAGCTAGAGGCTCCGCCTATAAATATACTGGCTTCTGCCCATCCGAAGTCTCGCGAATGAGGGCTGTGCTCACTGCCTCAACAGAGAAAACGAGGTAAAGGAATAAAGTTTCCCCATTTTTTAGCTGCGACAACATAAATGGTCATGACAGGCTTTCTTTGAGGTTGAGGAGGGATTGCTCGCATTCCTCGGTCCACTCGAAAGCTGCTTCTTTATGCAAAAGTTTTAAGAATGGCAACGCGTGTTGTGCAGACTTTGCCACGAAGCGGGAAAGTGGGGGAGCATATTGTTTAGAACTTGTATGGATTTCTTCGAGCTAGGTGTGGGGAGTTTGGATAATGCTCGACATTTGTCGGGGTTGGCTTTGATTTCCCGTTCGGTCAGATAGAAGTCGAGGAACTTGCCTGCTTTAACCCCGAAGGTGCATTTCTCCGGGTTGAATCTCATTTTGCACTGCCTTGCTTGGGCAAAGACTCTTTTGAGATGGTCAGCATGGTCAGTTTTTGTTCGAGATTTGACAATCATGTCATCCATGTATACCTAGAGCATGTCATCGATCTCATCACAGAAGACTTTGTTCATCATCCGTTGGTATGTTGCGCATGCGTTCTTTAGACCGAAGGGCATTACATTGTAGTAGTAGTTGCCTGAGTTGGTCATGAAAGTGGTTCAATGCTTGTCGCTCATCGCCATTGGGATTTTGTTATAGCTCGAGTAGGCGTCCATGAATGATAAAGTTTTATAGCCAACTGAGTTGTTGACCAGCATGTCAATGTTAGGTAAAGGAAAAACATCCATTATTCTTTTTAACTAGTACAATGTTTGAGAGCCAGGTTGAATATTGGGCCTCGGAAATAAAATTTTCTTCTAGGAGGTATTTTATAGCATTTTCAACAACCTCTTCTTTCTCGAGAGACTGCCTACATCTATGTTGGACGACTGCCCTAGCGGCTGGATCAATGGCCAGTTGGTGACATGAGACCCCAGGGTCGAGTCAGGGCATCTCTGCAATGCTCCACGTGAACAGGTCCGCGTTCTCCCTCAGACAAGCTTTGATCTGCTTCCTCGCCAAGTCAGGGAGCCCGATGCCGATCTTCACGCCTTCTTAAGGGTCTTCACCGAGGGGGACAAACTCGAAGTCTCCGTATGGGACGGGTCATAGGAGTTCCTGTTTGCCGTTGGGGGCTTCATCTTTGTTGAAGTGGGTGTCGAGCGAGATGGAGTCGACCTTTGGTGGAGCCCTTTGTTCTTCTGATCAAGCAGACTATGGTTCGGGTCGAGCAGTGGTTTCTCTTTTGCCAGGTCGCGCTCCAGTATCGATCGTGCTCTGCCCTTTGGAAGCTGCATTAAAACATCTTCTGGAGGCCGAGATGTCCCCAAGGATGGTGGCGACGCGCCCTCTCCGGGTGTAGAACTTCATCTTCAAATGGGCGATGAAGGGCACAACGGTCAAGTCGACCATTGTTAGTCTCCCTAAGATGCAGTTGTAGAGAGATGGACAATCGATCACTAGAAACTGCACCTTGATTTTTCGGGAGGCGATCTCTTCCCCGAAAGTGACAAAAAGCTCCACGTAGCCCCACAATTTGGAGGTCGAGCCGTTGAAGCCTTGTAGGTCGGACCCCACGTATGGTGACTGGTGGGTTTCGTCGAGCTTTAAGGTTTAGAACAAATGATTGTACATGATGTCGATGGAAATTCCCTCGTTGACCAGAATACAGTGCATGTCAAAATTAGCCATCCTTGCCCTCACTAGCAGAGGGATGCTCGAGTTAGCGGCCCCGCCGGGCAACTCCTCCAGGTAGAAAGTGATCGGTTCAGATTTTCCTTTGAACCTATCGAGTGTTACTGCTTGGGCTGGGGCTGCATCCACCAGCTCGTCGAACTTCCTCTTTGCGGAGTTTACAGAGAGGTTGTTGAATCCCCTGCCAGTTATGACCACGACGGAGGGGAATTTCTCCCACCTGCTATGCATGGAAAAGGGTTCATCCTCGCAATTGTTTGGGACGTAGAAGTCCTCCGACCTTGTCACAGAGAAAGCTATCTGTATGAGACCTGACTCGTCCGTTGGTCGGGTTTCTTCTTCGACTTCCTTCACCTCACGGGTATCTCGGTGAGGGGTGTCATTGCATCGGTACTGTCTGAGTCTGCCACCCTTGATGAGGGTCTCAATGGCATCCTTGAGGTGGATGCAATCTTCTGTCAGGTGCCCATGACTCTGATGGTATTGACATTATTTTGTCTTGTCAGTTTCGGGCTTTGCAGGGGCAGGTTGAGGATGTTTGATGCCACCGTCCTTGAAGTCGGCATTGGAGCACTCCAACAAGATGCGCTCGTCGGAAGCAGTCAGTAGAGTGTACTATGTGAAACGCCCTTCCGGTCCCCTGTGCTTGCGGGGATCTCGTGGTTTCTTGTCCCTTCCCTTCTTTCCAGTCCTTCGAGAAGGGCCTACATCCTGGTGTCGCAGGATGTTGGCCGGTCTGTGATTCCTCGAGTCGCGGGATTTGTTGGCTGCCTCCTTCTCCTCGTAATCCATATAGGCTTTGGATTTCTCGAGTTGGGCATTGAAAGACCGGAGGGGCTCAATGCCGACCGCCTTTCTGAATTCAGTTCCCGAGAGGAGTCCTCTCTCGAGCAAGTACCTCTTCATGTGATCGGTGCATGAGACCTGAATGTCCTCGCGGTTGAACCGATCAATATATTCCCTGAGGGTCTCGTCATTTCTCTGGATGATAGCCTTAAGGGAGGCCTCAGTCTTTGGGTGTCGATGAGACATTGTAAAGGAGATGATGAACTAGTTCTTGAGGTTTCTCCAGGAGATGATCGACCCTGGGGCGAGATTCTTGTACCAGTCCATTGCAGTTTTCCTCAAGGCCGTGGGGAACAACCGAAATTTGATCAGTCCCCCAAAGTTGTGATAGTGGAGCATTGCCTCGAACCCGTCGATGTGGTCGACAGGGTATGCAATGCCATCATATTCATTCAGTTGGGGATGTTTCTCCATTCCCATGGGAATGGGCGCCTCCATGATCGCTTGTGATAAGGGACCGCGGGGTCGTATTCGTTGCTCCTGTAGGGAGAGTAAGAAATGGACCAGTTGTAATGGCGGTCGTAGTGATGGCCTTGGCCCCAGGGAGGGTCCCTTGGCCGAGATTGTGTTTATCTGTTGCCCCTGTTTCTGTTTTCAGGAGATCGTCATTCCCTGCGGGGAGGGGGGGGGTGAGGCTACGTCTCTCGGTAGCTTCGGGCAGTGTTCTCTCCAAAGCGGAGCGTCTCCTAGTCTGTTGGGGAGAGAGGCTTCACGACCTGTCCTGCTTGTGTCTCCGCCGGGGAGATCGAGGATGGTCTTTGTTCTGACGGGGAGGAGAAGTGTCAGGTCTCCTGTGTCTCCTCGGGGTCCGATGAGTCTGTTCGAGCGCTCTCAGCCGCTCGCCCTGCGAGAAGATCAAGTAGTTTGTTTGATTGATGGCCGCGAACAACGCTCTGGTCGTGGCATCAACGCCAGTAGGGACGGGGACCTCCTGGAAAGTGTTTGGTTCATAGTTCTGAGGGGCGTGGCCATCCTTGTGCGGACGAGAGTGGGATGAAGAGGCGGTCAACCCGTCTCTATAGTTCTGCTCGAGACCGGCCAAGTCGATGTCGTTCCCGACGTTGTCGTGACCAATGTTGTCGCCAACGTTGTTGTTGATGTCAGCGAGGTGGACGTTTTGGTGGTTGTTGACAGCTTGATCGACCATGACAATCAGAGTTTAATGGAAGGTTGCTTTCGTCTTGCGATGGAGACGGGGAAGCTAGATTCCCACAGACGGCGTCACTGATTATACCTAACCAGAAGGGACTGTCAAGACCTTCAAGCTTGATGTCCAGCAACGGTTTGATGTGAAGTGGATGGGGGGGGGGGGGTACTTGCAAGACACTCTGATGCTAAAGTAAGATTCAGGGAGAGTGCTAGCAAGTACGAGAGTATGTGAGTTAAAGAATCAATACCTGACCCTCTCAAGTGAGATGATATTTATAGCCCAAGCGCTGGGCCAAGGTCTTCAATGGTGGGCCATGATGAGGTCCAACAAGGAAGACTGCCAGGGTTCACGTGTGTATGGGGTCCAGCACGTGGCCCCTCCCTAGTCAACTGTCCTGAAAAAGTAGGTACTGAACCCATTATTCCCGAAGGACAATATGATGACGGTTTGGACACGTGGACAACGTCTTCTTAGCGGACACGTGAAAAAATGCTCAACTGTCATTATATTAGGCTACAACTTTAAGCCTTTGATAAAGGCACTGGACTGGACCTCCCCAACGGTGGGACAAGAATTGACCCAATCCAATCGAGAATAAAATGAATAATATCATATAATATGAAATACAATTTATTTATATAATATAATATTTAATAATAATAAAAATAAAGTATTATTTTTATAAAACACATGAGGTGGACATGGTACAAAAGCAAATAGAAACAACACTTATTTTTTAAATTACACAAAAAAAATTAAGTGGAGAATGGAAAATTTGAACAAAATTAAAGTCTATAGTAGTATATTATAGAAAAAAATTTATATATAATTCTTTAGTTGTGATTTTTATTATTTTTTAATAAAAATATGATATATGTGTAATTTTCTCATATATATATAAATTATTCCTATTTTCACTTTCAAGCATACTTTTACAAAATTAAGTTTCAAATAGTTATCTAATGAAACCATAAGTATCATCACTTTTTCAGTTTTCAGAACTATCCAATTAAGGTTTAACTTTTACAAAATGAACATATTCTTATTCAACTTTCTCACACAAACCGATCTTCATCTGTTTCTACTTTGTATCTCCTCTAATTTTCTCTTCTCTTGCATCTCTACCCTTCTCTCACCACAAGGTAATTTTGGACATCATCCCTTTCTTTATTTATTAATTTCCAATTTTATCTTACATTTTACTTTCTGTGTATTATCATCACTTTGCTTGATTTTGGAGATTTCTCGGTTTCTATATCCTCTGCTCTCTCTTCTCTAACTTTATCAATTTTTTCTTCTTTTTTATTAAATAGAATATCCATACCAATTTAACAAAGGTAACTAAGATTTAACAATGTTCTTCTTAATAATTTATCATACATGTTTTTCTTAATAAACAATTAAACAATAGATTATTAATCCACATGTTAAGTGTACGCGTATTTAATCTATAACAATAGATAAAAGGATATAACTTTTTGGGCTGGTCTATTTTTTATTCCAATCATAGCTTTGATAGTTAGTGTAATTAGAGCATACACATCGCCTTTCATTTTATTTAATTAAAAAAAATAAAAAGTTATTCCTTTTGTAATATGAGATACATTATGTAATTGGTGGAACCTATTTTAAAGTTTACATGAGTTATATAAATATTTTAAAAAAATGTAAATAAGTTATTTAAACAAGTGAGAAATATAAAATAATATAAAAAATTGAGTAGAGCCTATTTAAAGAACCAAAATAGATTCTTTGGATATAGATACTCTATCAGTTTTAATTTTGGGTGTTTAAAATAAGATGTGAAATAACTTCCACTTCCTTTTTTATAAATAAAACGTGTTTTAATTATATTTTTATGTGCTTACAAAAAATTATATCAATAGTTTAGATGAATGAAGAATGTTTGTTAGGAGATGATTCATGTGTATTTTTGTAGATAAATTATTGTTTTAGAAGTCATAAGTGTTTGTTAGAAAAGGATCTCTAAGTGAAGATCAAATATCATATGTTGTGCTTCTTAGATAAGCTTTTACTTCCAGTTCAGATATAAAAAATTGTTGATCAGATAAGATATTGTTCCACATCTGAAGATAAGATTTTGATTTTGAGGACTCTGATACTTTTGAGAACATTACAATGAAATACTCTATTAAAAGATAAAAAACAAAGTTGTGATCTCTTCTACGCTCTATTCACTACTTTAAGGAGGGAGTTAGAGAATCTTACTCCATTTTCTTCACTTTTTCTCTCTTTTCAATTCTTAATTCACTTCCTCTCCATGGCTTTTAAGATTAAGGTTCATTTGCAAAATTGGTGTTATATTTTTTCAAATTTATTCCCTTTAATTTGATTGATCTTTTATCCCCACTTTTATTAGTAAGATGATAAACAGTATTAATTTTAATATGTTTTAGTATATTCTAAGATCTCCATCTCTCTCTTTTCTGACTATTTTTGTTCATCTTTTTAGTGCGTATATGTGTGAATTGAAAGAGAAGCAAAGCAAAAATATACTAAAGCATGTATGTCTTTTATGAAGTTTTTCGCATATATCCCCTTAAAAAGAATATAAGATGGACACAATTAATAAAAATAGAAGTCAGATGATAAGTTATTCACTTTAATATGTCTAAGTAATTTATTATCCAAGTCTGAGTAATCAACACTAAAAAAAACCGGTCTCTCTCCCTATTTCTCTCTCTCTCTCTCTCTCTCTCTCTCTCTCTCTCTCTCTCTCTCTCTCTCTCTCTCTCTCTCTCTCTCTCTCTCTCTCTCTCTCTCTCTCTCTCATCTCTCTCTCTCTCTCTCTCTCTCTCTCTCTCTCTCTCTCTCTCTCTCTCTCTCACTCGCATATGATTTTTTAAGAGAGAGAGAGATGAGAGAGAGAGTGAATACAATTTGAGGTAAAACCTGGTAAAATTTAAATACATGTTTATTTTTAATTTTAAAATATAGCTTTAAAATATACTAGTAACAAACCCGTGCTATCGCACGGGTCTCGTCTGGATTCACATTACATTTATAGATTATTAAGTATGTTACCATGTTTTCAGTTGAGTATATGTCTCATGTAAACCATGTTGGCATTTAACTCCATATTTGTAGCAAGCGTCGGTCCTATCAACAAATCACGTCTGCATGAACAAATAGGAGAAATTATATACTTCTTGAAATACATGGAAAATGTACATACTATATATTTTAATTCAAAATAGATTTTTAATTTGAATCGTAAAGTATAAGATATAAAGTTTACCAACTATCAAAGTGCTTGAAAGACTTCCTTGTACATAACATTAGTAGTAGTAGAACACGGTACATTCTCCTTGTCATGAATTAGGATTTTTAGCCCACTTTTGCTCTTAACTCTTGAAATTGCAACATATAATTGACCATGACTAAACACAGGAGTAGGCAAATACAATCCAACACTATCAAGAGATTGACCTTGTGACTTATTAATTGTCATTGCATAGGAGACAATAATCGAAAATTGTCTCCTAATCAACTTGAATGGCCAAGGTGAATCAGAAGGTGACATAGACATTCGTGGAATGTAAAAAATGTTACCTATGTTCTTTCCAGACATGATTTTTGCCTCAATGACATGATTTGCAAATCTTGTAACAATTAATCTTGTTCCGTTGCACAACCATCGGCTTGGTCCAAATTTCTCATTAGCATAATAGGTGTACCAACCTTCAATTTGATTATATGATTGGGAAGCCCTGACGTTCTTAATTTACTGAGAAATTCAGGAGTTAGAACTTCATATGCTTCAGTATAACTTGAATCTGTTCTATCAATGGAATCAAAACTCAAATACTCTTTCTCTTCTCCTAAAAAAAAGTTTAAAAGCAAAACATAAATAAATTAGTAAGGAACTGAAGTATTTAACTGAAGTACTTTGATTACACAAAGCGGAAGGATTGGAGTCCATATAAGGTGGCTGCGGATCTGTGCGTAAAACAGAAGGAATTAGTACAGTACCATCGAGAACTTACAATATACATTGTGAATACCTTCTTAACTCAAACAAATGCGGTGAGCCTGGCGGCGTCGCCGCGGATCTGCATGCAAAGCGCAAGGATTGGAGTTCGTGTAAGATGGCTGCGGATCTGTGCCTAAAGCAGAATGAATTAGTACAGTACCATCGAGAACTTACGATATACATTGTGAATACCTTCTTAACTCAAACAAATGCGGTGAGCATGGCGGCGTCGCCGCGGATCTGCAGGCAAAACGGAAGGATTGGAGTCCATATAAGGTGGTTGCAGATCTGTGTGTAAAGCAGAAGGAATTAGTACAGTACCATCGAGAACCTACGATATACATTGCGAATACCTTCTTAACTCAAACAATTGCAATGAGCATGACAGCGTCGCCGCAGATCTGCATGCAAAGCGGAGGATTGGAGTACGTGTAAGATGGCGGCGGGTCTGTGCACAACTCAGATGGAATAAGAGCAGTGGTTTTGTTTTCATATGTCCTTAGGCGTTTTTGTAATTTTGTTTTAAGGAGAGCGGGCTCGTTTAATGGTTTTGATTTTAGATATACAACTATTAAAAAATCCGTGGTATCATATGGGTCCTGTCCGAATTTCATATAATATAGAACTAACTTTGAATTGTAATAGATCATTCGTATATATTATTCAAATTTAAAATATTAAAATAATTTAACCAAAGTTCAATCAATTAGAAAAAAAAATTAGTGTATCAAATTAATTTGCTTTCCATCGATAACATTAATGATAACAATATCTTATTTGAACTTTAGATATGAAGCAACCTGCTTTCCATTGATGTTTTCAACTCATTAGTCTGCATGATAATTTGTGCAAAAATCAGACACCAAATATGCAAATAATTTATAAACAAAAACATTTGTGTTGTCGTGTACTTACCCATTAACAAAGCAATTGAAAAACTTCGTTGTATACAACATTTGTAGTGATAGAAGATGATACATTCTCATTATCATGTATTAAGATTTTAAGACAACTGTCCATTTTGCTTGTAACTCTTGAAATGGCTACACACAATTGTCCATTACTAACAATTGTCCATTACTAAAAACAGGAGTAGGCAAATACAATCCAACGGTATCAAGTGATTGGCCTTGGGATTTATTAATTGTCATTGCGTTAGAGACAATAATTGGGAATTTTCTCCTAATCAACTTAAATGGTCACGGTGACTCAAAATGTGACATAGACATTCGAGGGATGTAAAAGATGTTATCTATGTTCTTTACGGGCATGACTAATAAATATAGACTAATAATATGCACTTGTTTTTTAAGCATTAATATGTATTTATAATAAATCATACAGACTATTCACTAACTTCAATTATATAAGATTTAAAAGATGAATATTAAAATTAACAATTTATATCCAGTAATTCATAGATGCGTTCTCATCTACCCGTGAATTAAGATGATTTAACAAACCCAGTTGAATCCAAATGAATTAGTTCTAAAAATTTATTAAATCTATTTTAGATATCAACCCATTTTTCCAAACCTAAAATATATGACAACTCCCGTCAAATTTATACTTTTATATTATATGTGCTCACATCTACGCGAGTTAACGAACTTCAGTTGAATCCAAATGAATTAATTTTAAAAATTTATTAAACATATTTTATATATTAATCTATTTTTTCAAATTAAAAATGTATGACATCTCTTGTCAAATTTCAGTTTTAAAACTTTTATATTATATCATATTTACATATTTTTTTACAACCTATAATGTATAACAGTTTCCCGTTAAATTACAATTATTTTTAAAAAGAACATAAAAAATAAATAAAATTTATAGATAAAACTATTATATATTATTTTCTATATTTATTTAATGAATGAAATTTATTTTAGATGAATTTATTTTCTAATTTGTATTTAAAAATATAACTTAATTGTCATTTAAAACAGTACATTCAATTCTTTAACTTCAATTATCTGGTATGTCATAGATACATTTATTCTACCCGTGAATTTATTTCATGTACTCAGTTGGTTAATATTAATATAATTATAATATATAATCATTTATCAAATTTGAATTTCTCATTTATAAAAATAATTTTAAATTATTCTCGTTTATAAAAATGAACGCGTGTGTCTATTTATAAAAATATATGAAACTTATACTCTTTTATAAATATAATTGTATCAATACTTAAATTTTTCCGATTTATAAAAATATTTATAATTTATTCATGTTTATAAAAATTATTGTAATTTATTTTTAGTTTGTAAAATTAATTATATTAATATGTAGACTTTTTCTCGTTTATAAGTGTCTTTAACCCGTGTGACAATTTATAAAAATATTTTAACTTATTCATGTTAAAAACAATTACATCAATATTTGAATTTTGTTCGTTTATAAAAATATTTGTAAGTTATTTAAGTTTATAAAAATAATTGTAAAAATAAATATTTACCATATCATCTTAAATTTATTTATTCAATAGTGATAAATATGTGTCTCTTAGTTAATTACATTTATAAATAAATATCGTGTATTAGTGATATATATTAAATTTATTATCTTAATGTCTAACTAATTAAAATAAATTTATTATTGTCAATCAAAAATTATAATATTAAATAATAATATAATATTATTATTATATACGGGAAAAAGAATAAATTAAATCTAAGAATATCGGAAAGTTCATTATAATATTAAATAATAATTTAACATTTATTATTACAATGAATCATATATAACATTTCAAAATTATGTATTTATTTCTTATGTTTTATTATATTCGATTTGTAATAAATATTTTTCAGTTTATTGCGAATTTTCAATAATTAAATATTAATGATATTATATAAAATTAATTTCATGAAATAAATTTATTTAATAAAGTGTTATATAAATATTTAATACATTATATTATACCATTCATTTATATAAAATGATATTAACTTATTCCTGTTTATAAAATTATTGTAACTTTTTTTCCGGTTTATAAGCATGTTGAATTCGTGTGTCCATTATTAAAATATATGTAATTTACTATTATTAATATAAATAATTTTATAAATAGTTTAATTTATTACATTTATAAAATTATTTGTAATTTATTCACCTTTTTAAAATATATATTTATCGTTTTAATTATAATTTTACTAATTGTGTTTAACTAATATTATTTGTAATGCATGATAAAACCCCATAAAATCTAAAACATGTTTATTTTTCTCCGCCATGCATGTCAGAAAAAGCGGATAAACTGGCACGAGAGTTTCCATTTGAACGCTAATAAATAATATTTTTTACAAAATTGTTCCTATTAAATTGAACATTTAAGATAAATGTAACTTTCGATACATGTTATACTAGTCTTTTTTAAAAGTTTAATATGTATCTATATTGACACTAGATTTTTCTCACATCCTTGAAAGCTTGATAGGCTATTTTTTTTCTTTCCAATTGTCTTAAGTGGATGAAATTTCAAAAAATTTACATACGTTTTCACCATTACAAATGTATGCTTTATTTAGATTCTATATTTGTTCATTTGACATTTGTTTACCGTGAGTTTTGTTAAATAACCGTTAGTCTTTTAAAAATGATACTCTAGTTACTTACAAGATCGACTAGATTGATCCTACGATATATGTACATAGTTATTTAAAGTTTTTTTAATGACAAGTATTTCGACACTACTGTGAATCTTAAAGGTGATGCAAGAACGATTTATGAAAAGTACATAAATGTAAATAACTTCGACTGAAACGTAAGGAATGAAAATAACGTTAATGTAAATGACTTGATATTTAATGAAAATATGGTGATTCATACGTACATTTCACTCAGTAACTCTTTTCTCAACATACTTAGATACTTTAAGTAATTTGATTTTCTATACAATCGAAAACACACCCCTGAATCCTGATACTAGGACCTCTATTTATACTAAATCGGCAGTAACGGTAATGAACAGTCTCCTCTCCAGAGAATGACACGTTCTCGCTAGGGGTGTTCATGGGTACGGGCCAACCCGCGAACCCACTAACCACACCCAACCCAATCCTTATTTTTAGCCAACCCAATCATGTACGAATCCAACCCGAACCAACCCATTCAAACCCCCTGGTATTTAGTTCGGGTAACAGGTTTGAAGTATTTGCCAATTCTCTTCAGCATGAAGTGTGGCATTAAATTAATTTATGCTCAACCATCTACTAAACTTTTGCTTAGTCTAGTATTCTCAATCGTTCCTCTAATGAACAAAGGCTTCATATGACTTCTCATTCCCTCATCTGGCCTCAAAAAAGCATTTTGTTCTTCGAAATATTCTTTATTCATCACATAGTAACAAACTGGAATGTGTCGAGCCATTTCGGCTTCATCAACCTCTTCAGCCTCTTCGACCTCAATTACTTGATCATATTCTAATGGTAACACTGAGACTACACCGCGATTGATGTCCAAAGAAGAGTCTGAGCTTGAGTCGAAATCATCTGTCAGCATGTCATCATCTGCTGTTGGTTCCTTTGACAGTTTCTCCTTGGACCATTCCCCCTTAGAAGAGAAAAGTTTTCCTTCCTACTGGTTTATTCTCTTCGACTCTATCTTTGGCCTGAAGTTAGTTACTACTTGATTTTGCCATTCCCTTTTTTAAGAGCTTCTCTCTTAACCTTCCTCCTTCTTTGTTGCCTTCGTCATTGAGATCTCGACATAGAATTTTTTCTTTTGTAATTTCCAGACCCGTATGTCTGCTGCCTTGACACTTGAAACGATTTGCGATATGACACTAAAGATCCCCTACCAACTTCTAAGCTTCACCACTTCTCTTGAACTTGATCTCTTCTCTCAACAGACCTCACCATTTACACCTTGGGGAATCAGTAGTTGGCTTAAATGTGGATGGACTATTCGCTTTATGATTTGGGCCTCTTTGTTGTTGTCTGCGAGGAACTCCTTTTTTGTCAAAGACATGTGGACTCCTAACATCCTTCCAGTTTCCTCTATAGCTGGCTATTCGAACTCTTTCTAGATTCTCGATAACCTTTCTATTAAACACAAAACTACACTTGGGGCACAACATTACTTTAGACTTTTTTTCTAGCAATGATGGAGGAACTTGACCAAGTTCTCATCAGTCTTGGGATAAGCAACCCTGATTTGGTATTCATTTCGCTGAGTACTTTCTCCGTCTGCTTCCATGTCAGCATCTTCACTTACTTCGACCATGTTAACCTCCAAATTAGGACCATCAGTAATCCCAACCTTCTACAACTTGACGCTAAGGCCCTTGGTAGCCTCAGCCATTTCGACTTCATGTTTGAAACTCTTAGTAGCTTCAAGAAAAATGCTCTCCTTATCAAAACCTTTAGTGGTCTTGATCATGTTGACATCAGCAGGTTTAATGTATTGGGCATATCCTGCTTGTAGAGGATCAAAATTAACTTTCATATGGGTTTTTCCTTTGTCTCCAAACTTCATCCTTCCGTCCTTGATCGCATTCTACACTAGATTCCTGAAAATAAAATATTGTGAGGTTTTATGGCCTAAAAAGCTGTGATATTTAGAAAATCCTCTTTTCTTCCGTTGTTCTAACAATGGTATTTAAGCACTAGGTGGTACTATATTTTGGCCATCTTTAACTAATAAGTCAAAAATCTCATCACACTTTGTTACATCGAAAGTGTATGTTCTCTTAGGGAATTTATTGTTTTTTCTGGTTGGACGGGGTTTTTCCCGTTCGATGGTGCAAGCACCTTACTAACATAAGGTTGCCCAGTGGTTATGGTTGAAACATAAAGGTAAGACGTGGTATTCACAACCATGATCTAGCTGCGGATTTAGATTGTTAGGATAAACTTGATTGTTTAAAAACCGACACTAGTGCAGAAATGACTTTTTACATCGGGTAAAATTGACTTTTTACATCGGTTTTGGATCCGATGTAAAGTCAGGTGATATAGTAAATCAGGGACTTTTTACATCGGTTCTGGGACCGATGTAAAAAGTCCCTTTTTTACATCGGTTATAATATTAGAACCGATGTAATAACCTGTTATTATGCACATTTTTTAAAAAATTGATCCAGTTTTTTACATCGGTTGGAAGTAATACCCGATGTAAAAAGTACCCTTTTTACATCGGTTATAATATATGAACCGATGTAAAAAACAATTATTATGCACATTTTTTTAAAAAATTGATCCAGTTTTTTACATCGGTTGGAATTAATACCCGATGTAAAAAGTCCCCAGTGACGCGACTTTTTACATCGGGTATTACTTCCAACCGATGTAAAAAGTCCCTTATTGAAAGTTTTTACATCAGTTTTACTAATAACCGATGTAAAATGTATGAAATTTTTTTGGAATAGATTATTTATTTTCTGGGTTTTTCCCTATACAAATATAATTTGTACCCATTTTTTCATATTTTTCCAATATCAAACAGACTATATTTATGTCGCTATATAGATTTCATAGCTTTCCAACATCACATTTAGGACGATGTTTTCATATTTTTCACAACAAACTTACAAATTGAACAAACTTACAATTACAAACTTGTATTGCAAACTTGTATTGTATTACAACATACAAACTTACAATTACAAATTCTTAACAAAATATAAAACAATATTCAACTATTTATAAGTCTTTTTCAAAACTTACAATTACATAATATTCACAAAATATACATATACTAAAATATTCAACTATTTCTAAGTTTCCAAACTTGAATTACCAATATAAAATCTTCGGTAGACAACACCAAAATCATATTGCCTGACAATAAATAATAACAATTAACATCAGCAAAAAAATCAAGAAACTCAACACATGAGCAAAAATCACATGTATTGTGCAAAAACCACAACTTATACAATTCTATAAAACTCACCAGCTAAACTTAAGTTCCATGTAAGTCAAAGAAACATTTTGCCCAACGAAGTCGCAAATCATACAAATCATCTGGTGTTAATTCTGTTGGGTCATCAAATACCTATAATACATAAATATAACAATATAGAGTTATTTTTTAAAAATTCATATTAAGTCGAAAAACAAAAAGTAAAGAACAAAGTAAAGTTATTTTTAGTACCTGCATCCAATTCTCGGTTATATTAGCAGAGACAATATCCAACATATTTTTCATCACATAGTATCCACAATCATTAGAGTTATGTTGTTGCCTTGTCTACAATTGAATGACATAATTAGTGAATATTTATCGTATATATTTAACTATAGAATTATAATTTACATCACACTTACATTGGGATGAAGCCATGTAGCCTTTTTTCTATTTCCATTTGCCATTTGATGAATCCCAAAAGAACTGATACAGAAAGATATAAACATCACATAACTAAATATACTCGCCAATGAAAAATCCCATAACTATTAGTTGTCAATGAAAGTCATATGAAAGATAAACTTACTTTGTAATAATTTTCTTCGTGTTCTGGTCAATTTCCCGATGAAGTGAACAAAATACGACAACTTCCTACAAAAAAGGCAGCCTCAAAAGCAAACCTCCCAATGCTGGAAGCACCTCCTCAAACCACTTCCTACATTCCTCTCTAGACATTAGCTGAAACAAACAATACAAGTGTTTGCTTTTATTCATCAGCTATAAACAGCAAAACCCATCCATGTCCCCAAAATTCAAGGGAAATCCGATTAAAAATTAAAAATTTGAGGTTTTAAAAAGGTGAAGTTACCTGAGTGGTATTTTACCTCGTCGAAGAAAAGGGCATATCCATGTGCAGCGGAAGGAGCTAAAGGCTCGTGAGAGAGAGAAAGAGAGTTCCTGAGTTCAGTCATGAAGATGAATAAGAGCCGGCCCGAGTCAACTCGGCCACATTCAAGCTCTCTGAGAGACTCCACCACTTGGGACGGCCAAAATAGAGAGGAAGAACGCATCACCACTGGTAAATATGGTAGAATTGATCTCCAATCCTCTCTCTTCTCCATTCTTTTATTCTCTTTAAGGAGTTGGAATAAACTGCTTACAACTTACCAATATCAATATGTGAAGCTAAGAGAATATTTCAAAAATGAAATTATTACTTTTATTAATGTTAAATCGAAAATTTAAATGACACTAATTATTACTAACTCATAAAACACAGATCTGAAATCCCATACAGATAGCAAACACATGAGCAATTATCAGTCATAACCATATAACAAATTTAGCAATGACAACTAAAAATTTTAGTATCAGATTCTTAGCCCAAGATCTGTCCTTACATTGCCTGATAGCTACGATAGGGCTATAGCAGATTCTGAGCCAAATTTGAACACCAAATAAAAGCATTATAATAATTTAACATAAATTCTTTAATTTATAATTAATATAATTTTACATATTAACTTTCGTTTGACACAAATGGTATCTCATTCCTGCACAGTAAGCATAACAATATTTATATAGAAAACCCTCAATGCATTCATATTTTTTAATCAGTCCAAGTAATGGCATTTGGCTATATAGACACAGTATATAAAAACCGTAAAAAGTTCAATATACTCGGCATGCAAGTTGTAACACGACCATTTTTTCACCAAGATAATTTTCTATTTTCAAGATTAATGCAGGAGACCGTATGCTCTGAATTTTATTGTACATTTGGGTGCATGGTGTCATGTATAATTTCGAAACAATTTAAAAAATCTAACACAGAGTATCCAAATCAAACTCAATAACCTGCGAAATTTTATTTTTAAACTACTAGATCAAACAAAATTCAATCCACTACCAGTAGTCAGAACAAGAACACTTGCCACCATTAAAATGATGAAACCGATATGAATCCCTTACTGTGATTTTCCTACCAACAATTTTACTAACTAGCTTGAAAACAGAGTGGCAATCACCACAAACACGAAGGTTCTTGTAAATTCTAATAGTCGATCCTTCGGGACAATTGATCAACCCAAATGCAAGGGCGATTCTCTCACTATGGTTCCAAAGATTATGCTCCTTTTGTTCTTCATCTGTATCTTGCAATGCATAGCTTGTGTCTGGCACATAGCCTTCCTCCCTGGTCATCTTTCTGAGCTCTTCCAACTTTGCATGGATTTGTGCAGTTTGTGTATGAAACTGGTCTCCCATCCCAAAAGTTGTAACCTTGTTTTTCAACTTGATCCAACTGCAGGCTGGCTTCTTCTTTAAGCTGTGTGATTCCATTTGCTTTCTCACAATCTCTACATCTCCCCATCTTTGGGTAGATGCACAGACATTTGAATATAGAACATAGGCCGAATCATCAGATGAGTCCAGCTCCAAAAGATGATCAGCAGCTTTCCTCCCCAGCTCCAAATTTCCGTGTATTTTGCAAGCAGCCAACAAGCTACGCCAAACGAGGTCATTTGGTGGGACTGGCATCTCATCAATGAAAGCTTCGGCCTCAGCAAGCCTTCCTGATCTCCCAAGAAGATCGATTATGCATACACAATGCTCTATTCCAGTAGGGACACCAAATTCAGTAGTCATTAAAGAGAAGTACGCAAGACCCTCATCCACCAAACCCCCATGGCTGCAGGCAGACAGAAGTGAAACAAACGTTACGTGATCAGGTCTCAGACCGATATCAAGCATCTCTTGAAAGGCCTTTGTAGCCTGGCGGAAAAAACCATGTCTGGCCAATGCTGATATTAAAATGTTCCAAGACCTCTGTGACCTACTTTTTGGTAGGGGAAGGATTTTAAATACATCATCGATTTCTCCACATTTTCCATACATATCCATTGTAGCATTTAAAACATATTCATTTGACTCGAACCCAAGTTTAATAATCCAGCTGTGAAGCTGCTGACCCTCATCCAGTACTGTCAAGTTACCAATAGTAGCAAGAGCTACAGAGAAGCTAAACTGATCTAAATCAACTCCGTCATTTCTCATCCTTGCAATAAATTTTAGAGCTTCCTCACCAGGCCCATAATGAGCATTTGCAGAAAGAATGGCATTCCAAGTACTAGAATTTTTATTAGCTAATACATCAAAAATAAAGTTACTTGCATTAAGATTACCACACTGGGCATACATTGTAATTAGGGAGCTTTGGACGTACGTATTTAATTCAAATCCTGCCACAACTATATGTGCATGGATTGGCATTCCGTGTTTCAAAAGATAATCAGGAGACAAACAAGCGCCGAGAAGATTGACAATAGTAATGTAGTTCGAAAGCAAACCTTCTCTTCTCAATAAGTTGAATGATTCGAGTGCCGCATTTGGATCTGTGTTATCAGCATGGCCACCTATCAGTGCATTCCATGTTACCACATCTCTCTCCGGCATAACTTTGCACACTTTTTGTGCTTCAGCCATCAATCCAAACTTCCCATACATGGTGACCAATGTATTGCCTATGATTAAGTTGTGATGCCATTCTAAATTCCAATTATAATATACTTAATTATATGCATCCACATTCCAAAAAGTAAATGAATCAAGTTTGTTACCTTATGAGATGATGTCTTGGCAAAACTTTTTGTCCAGTAGCGAGCAGTATTGCAAATGTCTGATATTCTTTGAGGTACTGCTTTAAAAGTCAAAGAAAGTAACAATTAAATAGTTGAATTCATTCTTTCAAAATTATATATCCTTGAAAGTCAAATGCAAAATATATGATAATATCCCCTAAAAGAAACTGCAATATAACAGAAAACACATTATCAAGGATCAACTTTTTTAAAGCATTTCTCACAATGTTCTCCTAGTTATTGATATAATTAATCATTTATTTCTAACTAATTTATGTCATAATAGAAGACATACAAGTTCAAATCCAAACTCAGGAGAAGAAGATTTTAAAAACAATTCGTAAATGCGAAAACGGCGGCGACAAAACTGTATTGAAAGGTGTCGATATTGATACTATTATTCACTATTTTTAAGATAAAAAATAAATTGTGATTAATTCATACCGCGACGACGCAATCACAGTTATAACATTTGTACCGACCGAAATTGCAAAGATCTTTACGCGACTCGGTCGTTATTTAAAACATTGGCCACTCATCCTCTGCAGCAACATTAAGAATCACTATTGATATGAACATTTGTAAAATTACTCTTGAAATTCAATGGATAATTTGGCCTTTCCTCTAACACAATGGGGATGTTTTCAATTAAATGAGTTTGCACCTCTTAAATCAATAACAGAGGTGTTGTAATGGATATGAATGTAAAGTAATCAAATCACAGCATGAGTGAGCATAATCATGAAGGATAAAAAGCTTGATGACCTTTTTAATCATACATAACAACAGAACATTCAAGAGAAATTCTATTCAACCAGTGAGACAGTGTACCTGATAAGAGAAGAGGGCAGGCTAGAGGAATAGCGTCAGAAGGAGTATTGAACAAAAGAAGTGGGTTTATGAGGTTTGACGAAAGTTGTATGGGTTATTCAGTTGCAAAATGAAAGAAGTGTGTTGTGAACATGAGGGTTTCTCGGATGGTTCACGGTGGTGTTGTTCGGTGGGGAGGGATGGTCGAACGGAGGAAGGTATCACCGAGTAACAAGTTCGGTTTGAAAAGAGGGAGTAATGGAGTGTGGGTACGAGTTGGGTGGTGGCCGAAAAGGAATGGCGAAGGGATGAAGAGGGAATAGAGACTAGGTTTAGAAGGTTGAGGTGGGTTGTTCGTTGAAGCAGATTGTGAGGGAGTAATAGGTTTTTTTTTTTTTTTAAAATAATTCTTAGGATTTTACATCGGTGGGATATTTCCACTGATTTAATAGTTTTTTTTTATTTTAAATAATGCTTAGGCTTTTACATCGGTGGAATATTTCACCGATATAATAGGTTTTTTTTTTTAAATAATGCTTAGGCTTTTACATCGGTGGGAACTTCCACCGATTTAATATGTTTTTTTTTTTTCCACGTTTTTATTAATTTTCAATATAATTTATATATTAATTCAAAGAATCATTTTTTACATCGGTTTGTCTTTAGACCGATGTAATAGCTTTCTTATATTTTTTTTAACTTTTTTGTCACCTTGTTTCTTATTTACAAAAATGCCACCGTGTTTTTTTTCTGGAAATCTTTTACATCGGTGGATGAGATTACCCGATGTAATAGGTGACGAAAAAAAATTTTTCCCTTATTTTTTATATCATTGGAAATAAATACCTGATGTAAAAAGTTTGTTAACTGTATTTTTTACATCACCTATTTTGATACCCGATGTAAAAACCTTTTCTCAAATATCTTTTTTTTAGTAGTGCGATGAAATATAATTTATGAATGATATGCCAAAAGTACCATATGACATCGAGGTTCATAATGTGTGCATTTTGAACGATCGGAATCCTGAAAAAATATTACAATTTTCAAGAAAGATTAGAAAGCAATAGATACATATTGGTCTACTATGAAAGGTCCATACACGAAAATGCAACATTTGATGAGTTTAATTCATGCATGGAGGTGTTTGTGTTGGACAATAAATAAAGAGGACTCAAATATTATGGGTGATATATTCTAGACACATCATAATTTAATGAATCTTTTGAATATGTTTCATTTGGTTCTGATCTTTAACTTTATGTATAAAACCAACATGGATAGACTACCACTAATTGAGATTATTGGTGTTATATAAACTGGATTAACATTCTCAATTGGGAAAATTTGAAGGAGTGGTAGTCGATACCTGTTGGCCATCTGTCTACAAGGTATCAACTTCGTCTAGGAAAGTTCCCACAAGTCATATGTCTACTAATTCTTCAAGACTTACTTGTCACAACTTCTAGTATTTTTGCATGACTACATCGAATATATTATAGACATGGAGTCTGGTAAAAAATGTGGTTTTCGTGTTATTGTGAATTTACTTAGATGGGTGAGGAGTCTTTCTGATTGAATCAAACACAAGTAGATAATTAAGCATTTGCAATAGTGGTGTGTATTCCAAATTTTTCTACAACCCTTGTTGACTTCTTCCTCTTTTTTCAGATTCATTGGAGGAATTCATGTTGTTTTCTTCTCATGCAATGCAAGCTCTCTCTAATTCTTTTTGTATTATTTTGTATCTTTTATATTTAATTTAGTTTTGTAGATAATATATCTTTATGTAATATTTTTTTTGGTATAGGAAGCATGTTGGAGTGAAGGATGACCTTTCTTTACTATGCTTTTGAACGTTTGGAGATTATTTTTCATGCCTTGTGAATTATTTGAATTTGAAAAATTGAAGATCTATGTCCCCATCACTTTCATTTTAGAACTTTTTAACTTGTGACTCAATGTATTTGATATCTATAACTTTAACTTAAGCCTTTTATTTTTCTTATCACATTCTTATCTTTCCAAAAGATGGTTTAGTTTAATATTGTGTTTCATTAATTTATCAAATAGAGAAGCCAAATCCATAGCAGACAACTTTTTAGGCTAAAAAAATTAAGAGACTTTAGGTTTCCAACTGAGGTTTAGGAAACTAAGGACATTGTTAATTAAATCATTATTTTGAAAATATTTATCAGAGTTCTTAAATGATTAAAACTTTATCATATACCAGAGTTTAAAAACGGTTTACATAACATAAATCTACTTAAGTGTTTTTCTCTCGCAACACTTCAATAATATTTTAAGTCTATGTGAAAATTCTAAGAGCAAGGGAATAAGTAGAAGAGAAGTTTATTCATATTTCTCGTGTCTTTTTATATTATCGCAAGTCCTCATTTTATACTACAACATTTATTCAAGAAAGGAAAGGTTTTTAGGGTAGGATTCTCTTCATAACTGATTAGACTACAACCATAATCAATTATGAACTAATAAAATAGGAAATTTTTTGTTGGGTAAATTATAATGCTTCCTTAGTTAGTTATCGAATGATTTCACCCCATAACCGATTGCATTAGTACCATAATTGATTAGAAGGAAAATTTTGCTATATAATCGATTAAGTAAAGCAATATAGAAAATTATACTTTGCTTTAAAAGATTTTCCCATACCAAGATGTTTTTAAATGAAGTTATTGAAATACGATGAAATTTGAAAAGGATTTTAAGAGTGTGTGTGTGTATTGTACGTGTGTGTGTGTACGATATGAATTTAGAACTTTGAGAGACATGCACTTAATATTAAATGTTTTATCCTATACAAAATAAACGGCATATCACAATATCACAAACAAGCTTTTAGTAGTTAGCATTGTTTCTTGATGATGTTGTTTAGCATTTTACTCTTTTTCACCAATCACCAAAAACTTACAGATTTTTGATTTCTTTAAAACTTTACTATTTATTTGATTATATTTATGATATTTTAATTTATCTCTTTTTCATTATAAAAGCCTTGATGTATCTGTTAAGGATATAGAACCACACAAATGCCTTTAAAAGGTCCCACAAAATGGCAAGCCAACTTTGGAGTTGGACGACTTCTAATAAAATTTTGGTGATATGGTTATAATCGAAAGAGAACCATGCCCCAAATGCAAATACACAATAAAAATGGTGTTCACTGGCTAAAGAATTCATTCACATATGAGCCTTGGTAAGATTGAAACAAATCACGCGAAGAGTTGTTTGTGATGGGCCAGGGAGTCTTCCATAGATGTGAATGAAGTGTATCCTTAGATATAAGATGAAACATAAGGTAGTACATGGACATATAATGCTTCAAAAAACTTCATAGAAATGTCAAATTAATATAAATTATTATACCAAAATGCAACTAAATTAACATATTGGAAACAACACTTTGGACGATCACACGAAAACATTGTAAGTAGGTTTAGAGAATTCAATTTACCACCTATGTCTGGCGTTAGACTCTAGGTGGTATGAACTAGTGGACGCCAATGTAGTCCCATTCACCTAGGCCAACTAACGCGAGAATTTTACTAGTGAACAATTTGTCTCTGTCATTAACGATGGATTTGGGCAGCCATAAAAGCAGTAGAACTCTGAGAGGAAAATGGATAAACAATAAAGAGATTGGTAGTCTAATATAATGTGAATATTTGTTAAAGCGATCAATGATAACCCATATCACAGTCTTACCATGAAAAACGTGTAATTTAGTAATAAAATGCATGGAAATATCATCCCATACTTGGTTAGGAATAGGAAGCGATTGTAAAAGTCCTGGAAACTTTTGATTATTGGGTTTGTTTTTTTGATAAGTACTACACTATGTGATAAAAAAGTTGACATCACGAGACATATGAGGCCATACAAATGCTACAAGCATTAAAGTACAAGTGATATTTAAATGGCCTCCTATAGGGGAACAATGCGGGAATCCATAAAGTCTCCCCTGATATAAAATTATGCCTTTATAATAAAGTATATCTTGTTGCATTGTAAAGGGTATTGTGGAATCTTATTGTTAGTGAACTTGACATCCATAGTATTCCCTACAAGATATGTTGTATAAAATTCCCAAAGTTAGCTTAATATTAACATTGGGAAATGGGAGAACACTGTAAAGAAGGGTATCAGAGTTATGAATAGTGGATAAGTCATCTTCCACCACATTACACTTATCTGATGTGTTAAAAATATCAAAATCATACTCTAGTTGTTTATTAAACCACTTTTGTTAATTGGTGTTTATATGGCATGGACATTAAACTTCGATGTCTCTTTTGGTCGTTATAGATACATAAAGAATGTTGTAGCAAGTACTTACACTAATTTTTTAATGCTCTAGTGATTACAAATAATTATCGATCATAGATTGAAGTTATGCGCATCTAGGGGAACCTAGTTTTGTTGGAAAAATATTAAATGGATATTTTCCTTAAGACAATATTGCACCCACATATTTGGAAGAGGTGGAAATGGTAACTTTTAAATCACCCTAGAAGACTGATAAGTCTTGCAATAGTAGAGAAATCATAGTTTTCTTGAGAGATATAAATTACACTTCAGTTGACAGAGACCACACGAAATTATGATTTTTTAAAGTCTCAGTGGCGACAAAATGGTTGCATAGTTCTTAACAAAACCACTATAATAACAAGTAAGTCCCATGAAACCTCATAGTGTAGTGACTGAATATGGTGTCTTCCATGCCAACTGTTAGTTCTATGGTTTTGGTGTTGGCATAATTTTTGCTAAAACATAGTTCTATTGATATTGATTAAAGATGTTATAAATTTCTTGTCAACTGTCATAGCCATTTTACTGTTATGAGTTTTTCATTCAAATGTCGAAGCAGATGTCATGACATCTTGGTCTGGTACAGAAGCCACTGCTGTTTTAAATCTTGATAGATTTGATTTGATTCTGTGATATTTCTTTTAGATATATCTCAGTTTATTTCATAGGTCAAGAAGATTTAATCTGGTACAGGTTTTATATCTCCAGTTTTACATTAGTTATGAAATTGGACCTTGAGATAATTTAGGAAATTTTATATTGTTTGTTCCAAGATTTAAGGAGATTTGGATGCATAATTGGTGCATCACTCAGCTTGTGGATCAAGAAGTATCTGGATGTAGAATTCGAAGCCCATGAACTGCAGAGGTGTATTTAAAGATAAGACCTAACCTAATGTAATCACTTCTTTCAACAATTGTAAAGTTATGGGAAGAAATAATAGTCTTAGGTTTTGAGACTCTCTTGTGTATTGTGTGGTATAAGTCACCCTTGTACATTTTGATACTTGTGGTAGATATTATGTTCTCAATCAGAAGCCTTTAGGCAATGAGTTAAGTATTGTTCTTAGGTGAAGCTTTCAAGCAAATACAAGTATTGTTCTTAGTCAAGAGTCTTGGCTAAGTATTGTAATGGAAGTATGATCTTTTTGTTGAGTCATTCTTGATACAGTCACTAGGATTAAGACTGTTAGATATCACTGAGGTGATTTAGGAAGTGAGATGATGATTTATCATATTTATGAGGTTCCTAGGTAGAAATTGCATTGGGTAGGGATTAGGCAAGAAATTGTAAACTGAAATTGTTTAGCTTTGAACTAATACTGCTAATAGTGAACTTCCTTTATGGCTTGGTAGCCCCCAGATGTAGGTGATGTTGCGCCAAACTGGGTTAACAACTTTATGCGTTATTTATCATTCTGCAGTTTAAGTTTCAATATCTATTATAACTTGATAAATATGTTTAATCTATCAACATATGTTGTAACATCTGTAGTGACATTGTTATGATGTTAGAACATCAATATTAACATGTGTTGCTTGTACCAGAGAAATTTCAATTGGTATTAGAGCAAACACCCTGATCCATTGGACAAGCTTAATGGAGTATTTTTATGGTACTACTATTCTTTATGGAAGATTGAAGTGATAGCATTTTGTTTATCAATAAATAACATATCTTAAAGAATTGTCAGGATAATAGAATCCTGGTTCTGAAGAGATGAAAGGGAAGGGTTTAAGTTGGTTCTTTGTCACTCTAAAATTATTAACTTCATGTTCTATGAAATTTCTAGGTTCTCTGCATCACTTGTATTGTAGCCAAAGATACTTGGGATGTTCTCAAGTCCACTCATAAAGGAACTTCTAAGTGTGTTTGGAAGAAAAGTATTCAGAGGTGAAGATGATCAAGAAGGACTTTTCTTAGGTTTCTAATCAAGAAGTTTGACATGATAGTGACAAGCTATTGAAGAAAAACAAGAGTATTCTTTTTCAACTTACAGGAAATTGTACCCTAGTCTCTAATGAAGGGTTTCTTATTATTTTTGTGTTCCTAGGAAGGAAATCCAATCAGGTGTTGAAGAGTTTGAAGAGGATGTCTAGACCAAATGTCAAGAATATCTGTGCTGACTTCAGCATGTCTGTGATACTAAAAGAAATGCTAGAATTGGTGCATGGATCAAAGTCTAAGCATTCATAGGAGTGTGAAGACCTTGGATCTTTGTGGAGCAGAATGGCCTACTTTTCTCAAGAACAACTGTATGGGTTTTCTAATTCTGTTTTTGAATGAAAGGTGGAGTTCTAATGAAGATTTCTATTTTGAAGATTTATCTCATGATGTGCTGAATATTTTATTCAAAGATCTGTATGTCTAGAACAAAAAAGGGTTTTCAACCATGGAAAAATAGAAGGTGGTTTATTTATGATCTTATGCCTTAGAAGAATAAAGGATTATCTACTATCTATATCTTACAAGGTGTAGTGAATTTATCCTTAAAACTTGATACAATGATCAAGTATGTAAGGCGAGTTCAGTTCTGATTGAAGGGAGTTCCTCAAGTGAAAGGATAATTGGAAGGCTAAAAGGGAGAGAGTTTTCAAGCTAAAAGATTGTAGAGTGAAAACTCAAGTGACAATAAGTTGTTTTCATCAAAAGGAAAGCTGAGTCAAGGATGCCAATCTTAATGTCTCAACATTGTGATAGACATTAGAAAGGTCACTGCTAAAAGCATATACTTGCACTAAAGATGTTTCTTAACAATTTTGGTTACTTTCTATAAAGTCAAGTTCAGCATGGCTTAATCAAGGAGTGGTTAATACTCAAGGAAGCTGATAATTGTCTTATCTCTCATACCTTTCTTAGGTCTCTAACTAAGATGATTGGTATTTTGACACAAACTATTCCAGACACTCAACTGCAGTAAAAGTGTTCCCAATGATTTGTTTAAGTCTTATTCTAATCAACTATTACTTTGTTGTTGATGGAAAAAGGGAAGTTTAAGAGCATTTGGTAACTAAAGAATTCAGGATGGATTCTTTAAGTTTTGGTAATTGGTTTTCTTCTTACCAAAGGACTGATGGCTATTATGATAAACATAAGTCAGTTGTGTGATCAAAGTCTGAAGGTATATGTTATCAAGAAAGAATTTTCTATCACTAATGAGGTGTCTGAAGTTCCTCTGAGGATTTAAGAACAATTTCTATTTGTGGAGTCCACAAGTATTTAATTTCTTATCCTTTTACTTGGTGTTTAAGGAAGATGAAGTTAAGATGTCACACCAGAAGGTGCAACATCAGACAGTTGCAAAAGCTCTAAAAACCTGTTCTATGGATCTGATTACTTCAATGCATGATGAGTGTCCTAGTGGATAGAGGGATATATGTTATTCTCTTTTGTAAAGAAGAATATATCATCTGTGAAGTCTTCAAAGGTTTTTATCTATTTAATGAATGAGAACAAGGTATGTTCCTGAGTTACTCTATTGAGAGAGTTACTTTTTAGTGATGTTAACTTTAGGATCAAAATCAGTGACGTGTTCATTAAGAAAGTACCGATGTTCAACCAAATGTTGGAATATCACCACAACAGTTTATTGCTCTAGAGATTGCAGAAGATTCTAAAGGGCTAGAAAGCACTGAATAAGAAAGCTCTCAAGAAAGAATTTTAAGAGGGAGTTCATTATTTGGAGTTTATTTTAGTCTTGATCATCAGTTGTTTCAGAGGTGAAATATATGACGTTGAAGAATCTTAGAGTAAAAGATTTTAGGCCAAGTCTGAAGAAGAATGTATTATTGGAGGATATTCTAATCACTTGGATTAGAATTAATTGAATCCTGGTATATCTTTCAGATTAGGTTTATTTCTAAAGGAAGATGTTTTTTCAATTGGGTTGATTACTAAAAGAGTGCAATGTCAAGTTAAATGTCATGACATTGTAGTGTGATATGCTACTGCAATAAAGGTACAAGAATTTTATTCTGCTTGCAGAACTAAGTCATTGATTCTATCATCAGTGTGTTAGGGGTATCGCTACAGGATTATACTGACACTCCTAAACTTGGTATAGCTAAGAAGATATAGGAAATGTTTTCATCATAACTTGAGGTGCAAGTTACATTGAGAATATTAGGGGTATTTATGGGATTGCACTAAGTTATAGTAGCAACTATTTGGACAATCTTCCATATATTTTATTTCACCTTGTGGACTCTCCAATCTCAGAAGAATCATTTCCAATTGCATGCATAATGTCATTTCAAATGTTGTGACATTTTCATACAATCAAAGCTTGGAAAGAGAGAAAGCTGATCAAGAACGTCTCTCTCTCTCTCTCTCTCTCTCTCTCTCTCTCTCTCTCTCTCTCTCTCTCTCCTACTGTGAGTGGTTCACTATTACTAAATAAGACTTTATCTTCTATGAATAACGCTTTCATTAACTGGATTGTTGTTAGAAGCAAGGTTTCATTACAATCTAAGTAACTCTTCCTTGTACTTAAAGACTATACAACCTCACCATCCTCATAAGTTGTGTTTCAACATGAATAAATCCTTCAAAATTGCTAATGCAAAGAAAACTCTTATGCTGAAACTCAAGAAAGAAGTGAGTTATGTTCAAGGAAAGTAGTGTTCAACCCTATAAGAAATGTTGGTACATCTACTGGAACACCCAGGACAGGGAAAATACCTATAATTAAGGTGAATTCCCTTAAGAAGAACCATGTGCATATATATGATTCAGACTCAGAGGCTGATCAAGATTGGGTCAATTTCATTGATTCAGGGGTTTTTGTTGGATAGCCATTTGTTATAAAAAAATTAAAAAAATGTGTTGTTTTTTTGTGTGTCTTCTATCTTTTTAACCCTTAGTTTGTGTCTCTTTGGGTGAGTCCTTTTCTGTTTTTCATTTTTTTCTTCTTTTAAATCATTTTGGTACAATTGGTCTTGTATCAAGCATAGGGTCTGTTTGTTTTTAGTCAGTTTTGAGTCTTTCATTGTTTGTCTTGAGTCGATTCTTGCTTCTATTGATTCTTCTTGTGTCCGTTTCTTTTCACTCTGTTTTTGTCAATTTTTGGCTAAAAATAGGGAGAAAAGGTGTCATTGAGTCTAGTCAAGTGTTGTTTACTTTATGCAACACTTTAGGGCTGTCTGAGTCTGTATGTGTCATGTTTCTACTGCTGCTGCTTTTATTGTATATAGCTACTTGTTGCAGGATGTCTTATAGGATGTTACAACATCCTGTCAGGTATGTTGTATCGTGTGTTTTGAGTTATGATCATTGTTATGTCTTGTGCTTTGATTTATGTACGCTGATTTTTCTGCATGTGCTTCTAATGTGTTGTTTTCTTGAGGGGAGATTTATCTCTCTGTGACAAGAACTTGTTCCATTTTGAGGGAGAGCAATATCCATCTTCTTCCTCATGTACAAAGTTTACATGTTTAGCATGTAGCTTGTGTTGTGTAACTCTTGTATCTTTGATACATGTTTTGTGTAGTTTATTTTGTGGTATTATGCCTCTGTGGTCTTATTCCTTGTGGTTTTATTCCTCTCTCCAGCTGTATTTGGCTTTTGGTTGTTTTATCCAAAATTTGCCAAATGGGAAGATTGTTAGTTCCATGGTTTTGGTGTTGGCATAATTTTTGGTAAAACATGGTTCTACTGATGTTGATCAAAGATGTTACAACATTCTTGTAAACTGTAATAGCAGTTTTGTTGTTATGAGTTTTTCAGCCAGATGTCGAAGCAGATGTCATGACATCTTAGTCTGGTACAACAGACGCCGTTGTGTTAAATCTTGACAGGTTTGATTTGATTTTGTGATATTTCTTTGGATATATCTCAGTTTATTTTGCAGGTCAAGAAGATTTAATTTAGAACATGTTTTATATCTCCAGCTGTACATTAGTTACTAAATTGGGCCTTGAGACAATTTAAGAAACTTTGTATGGTTTGTTCTAAGATTTAAAAGATTTGACTTCATAGTTGGTGCATCACTCAACTTGTGGATCAAGAAATATCTGGATGCAGAATTCGAAGCCCATGGACTGCAGAGGTGTATTTAAAGAGAAAACCTAACCTAATGTAATCACTTCTTTCAACAATTGTAAAATAGGGGAAGAAAAAAATAGTCTTATGTTTTGAGAGTCTCTTGTGTATTGTGTGGTGTAAGTCACCCTTGTATCTTTAGATACTTTTGGTCAACATTATTTTCTCACTCAGAAGCCTTTAGGAAATGAATTGAGTATTGTTCTTAGATGAAGCTTTTAAGAAAATCCAAGTATTATTCTTGGTCAAGAGTCTTGACTAAGTATTATAATGGAAATATGATCTTCTGGTTTAGTTATTCTTGATACAGTCATTGGGATTGGGACTGATAGATATCACTGAGGTGATTTAGGAAGTGAGATGATGATTTCTCATATTTAGGAGGTTCCTAAGTAGAAGTTGCATTGGGTATGGATTAGGCAAGAAGTTGTAAACTGGGATTTTTTAGCTTTAAACTAATATTGCTAATAGTGGACTTCCTTCCTGGCTTGGTAGCCTCCAGATATAGGTGATGTTGCACCGAACTGGGTTAACAACTTTATGTGTTATTTATCATTCTGTAGTTTAAGTTTCAGTGTCTGTTATAACTTGATAAATCTGTTCAGTGTGTCAACAGATGCTGTAACATCTACAGTGACATTGTTCTGATGTTGGGACATCAATATTAATATGTGTTTCCTGTATCAGAGAAATTTCACCAACATAGCTGCATTTTTTAAGGATCCATGACCACCCCTTGATGAGAAATAATGTGACCCAAGTAATTAATGTGAATGACTCAAAGTTTAATTTAGATTACTTAGCATCAAATCAATGATGTTGCAGAATAGACAACACTTTATCAGGGTGAATGTAACGTTCCTCCCAAATTTTTCTAACACTAAGTTATGGTTAAAAAAAGAAAATAAAGTTTTATAGGAACTCAAAAAAGATAGTGTTCACAATGGCTTGGGAACTAGAGGTTATATTAGATAACCCAAATGGCATCCCAAGAATGGAGCTAGTAAGATTTTGTGGTACAGAAAATGAATATCCAACTTAAAAATACAACTGAATTATGAAGTTTATCAATGATTTATCCATATTAGGTATAGAGATCCTATCCTTGACTGTGATAACACTTAAGGCACAATAGTCACCATAAAATTTCCAAGAACCATTTTTATTTTTTACCGGTAAAACAAGGGATGAGAAAGGACTAGTACAAGGTTTAATAAGCACTACAATAAATAACACTTTTCATGATGAATCATTCACAAAGAATGAAATAAAACCGCGGGTACATATGAATGGAGCGCGTTGTTTTATTTAAAAAAATAATAGTAAATCTTATTACCTCAGATTTTAATGAAACCGACATAAATAAATACTCAGGATTTGAGGTTCGATTCCCAGCTCCTGCTATTTAGGGCTTTATATGGAACAAAAAATGCACCATTATTTTTTTAAAGTTATTATGTCGGATACGTCACCTCGGTTATTTTCAAAACCGATATGAAATCTCCCTAACTTTTTTACTCTATTGGCAAATAAAAAGGCGCCTTTTTTTTATAAATATTTTACGTCGGCTATTCTACCTCAGTTTTTTAATTTAACTGAGGTAAAGTTTCTATATATGTTTGATTCCAACTCAGTGTTTATCTATTTTATTTTTCGAACCCTAACGAAAAAACACTTCTACTTCAAGGAGCTTAGCCAACGAAAGAACACTTCTACTCTAAGGAGATTAGCCAATGAAAGAACTTTTTCCCAAGGAGCTCCACGGCATGTTCTTATTGTTCTCCATTACTGTTGTTCCTGTTGTTCTCAGCGTATTATTTTATTGTTGTTGTTGCTGTTGTTTTTGAGAAGCTTTATTTCTGTACTATTTTTTATTTTATTTTCAGAAACTGATTATGGATCGTAGTTGGATAAAAGCCAATAAATCAAGTAGCGAGTATGAGAATAGATTGAAACAATTTCTTGATTTCGTGGAAAAAACCTTCCTGATAACAATGGGATTTTTTGGTGCCCTTGTATGAAATGCTATAATAGGAAAAACATACAAGGGATGTTATATCCAATCATTGTGGTTGTGATGGAATTATTCAAACTTACAAGAAATGGGTATGGCATGGTGAAGGGTCAAAAAAGAGACTTTTGTCACAAACACTTGAAGATGATAAATGTATGACTGATAATCTATAAGACATCATTCATGATATTGGAGTAGATGCTTTCAAGAAAGTTAGTATGGTAGATACTTTATGAAAATACATGGAAGATTTATTGTACCTGGGATGTAAAGGTTTACAAGATTGTCATATGTGTTAAGACTATTTAATCTTAAGGCGAGAGGTGGGTGAACGGATAAAAGTTTCACTAAATTGCTTGAATTGTTGAAAGAAATGTGTGATACGGTGGGAAGAACTGACTGTTTTTTTGGAATGCTGGTTTGCGTTTTGCGTTTGTGTTTGCAAAATGTCACGGTAAACAAGAGTCGCCATCGACTTTTATTTTATCCAACAAGGAAAGGAAAAAAGCACAGAAAAAATTCCTTTTTCGAGATATTTCTCGGGTTCGGGGGGTAGATTATAGGAAGGGAAGGTGTTAGCACCCTTTCTATCCGTGGTTATCCACGGGCTCTTAGGTACTTGCTCAATTGTTTTCAAAATTGTTTTCTTTGTGCTTGTGGGTTTGAAAAAGTTTTTGTTTGAAACTTCGATTTAACTCTTGCTTCTATCCTCAAGAGTGTAATGAAGTGTTTTGAAAACTTTGTTCAAAAAGTGTAAGTGTGAAGAGTTTTGTTTTGAAAGAGCAAGTATCTAAGAGCTATCTACCCACTCGAAAAAGGAACCATTCTATGCTAATTTCCTTTAGACTATGCTATCCCACTATTAATGAGTGGGTAGCACCGCCGTTGGAGTTTGAGGGTCAATTCGAATAGGGATATACGGTCACTAAAGCAATGTTAAGACGCCTTAGCGGTAACCCTAATGTCCTAGATCATTTGTTTGAGGCAACAATATCCGAGGCAACCGTTTTGAGGCGACTATGATCTTTTAGACAAGAGGACGACCTCTAAAACAACCTATACTCAATGACCGTGTACGAAGGCAACCAAGTGGGGGAGTACCCTAAGAGTGCGCATGCGCGAGTGTGTCGTTTTCAGTTATTTTTATCTTTGCACATGTTAAGGGTGATCTAATTTGATTTTAAAATTAAACATTCAGTCTTGTCATGTAAACCCTATTATCAAACATCCAATAGTTATAATTTGTAGAAATTAAAGGTGCGGAAATTAAATTACAAGGCGTCGGGTATTTACATCGCCAAAAGCAACCCTTTGAAAATAAAACGGTAAATAAATAAATGTCCTAATTATCTATTACAATCCGTGAGCAGATACATAATTGGATAAAGAAAAATAAAGCGCGACGCGAAATTATATCGGATGCAAGATTAGGGTTTTGACCCTTTTTAAAGAAAATGTCTTTTTGTTGTTTTGTTTATTTTAAGAAAAGAAATTAAATCCTAAATTAAATAACTAAATTAAATATTAAATTAATTAAATGAAAAAATAAATTATTTTTGGAGTTTTTATTAATTTAAGAAAGAAACTAAAAATAATTAAATGAAATAAAACCTAATTAATTCTAATTAATTTTAGATATTTTAAAAAAATAAATTAAAGTTTCCTAGAATAAAAAAAACCTAAATTAATTAATTATTATTTATAAAAAAAGGAATTCTGAAATTTATTGGGTAAAAATATTTTTTTGTGATTTTTGATAAGAAAAGAAAATATGTGATTGGTTAGAAAATAAATTAAAATAAAATAAAATGGCTGAATTAAATAAATAAAATATAGAGAGAAAGAGAGGAATGGGCCTTTTTTTGGAGGGTGCAAGGAGCATTTTTGTAGGCCCATTAGTGTTGGATCGTTAGACCATCTGGGATCTAGTGTGGGCACATTGACTTGGTTCTTGGTGGACCTCCAACATGGACCACCAGATCTGGCCCTTTGGCCATCTGGCGCTTGGATTAATGAGGGAGTATGGTATGGATCTGGCCCCTGCGTGCATGTGATAACCTGAAAAATAATAATATTGAGAAAGAGGGGGACCTGGGATTCAAACCCAGGTCCTGAAGGGATATCTATTGCCAAGGTTACCACTAAGCCACGCTGCTTTGTTTGTTAGAATAATAAGTATCAATAATAATATAAGAAAGCAATTCCAATGCCATAAAAAAAAAGCGCGTAATACTTGAATGATTTAATGAATGGATGACACGAGTTCACCCCCTTCCTCAAACCCTTGTAAATTATCTGCGGATTTCTATCCGCAGCTAAAAACGCAGGTTCATCCTAAAATCGTCCTCAGGCCATATAAACACGATCCAAGAACATGGTTGAACTCGTCATGACCTCCTGATCACAACCATGTCCATCATGTATCTCAATTTTACCTGAAACAAAAATCCCTAAAAAAGGAAACAAAACCCTAGCCACGGCGTTTCATGATACAGAGCATATAAATCAAATTGGTTATTGCCAATAGTTTGCAAATGATGTGAGGGTTAAGAATATGCAATTATTTCATGAAAACGATGTCTGAATCATGCGAATCGAAAACAAGAACAAGGCGGTTTTACGAAGGACTTACAGTGCGAATGGGGGCCTGAGAATGCTTGGCTTGGATCCGGTTAGCTTGTGTGTGTTTCCAGGAATCAATTGGGACCAATATCCAGCTCTGAAAACGCCTCTAGCTTTGATTTTGATCTCCAACTTTTTTGTGATTTTTTGCAAAGTTGTTCTTCCTCTACAAGTGATTGCCAACCCTGATTTTCGTGTCCTTAGCTTCCTTATGTAATGTGCATTGCATTAGGGTAACAAACTTAGTCCAAATCATGCCCTATCAATGCCCATGAATTTAATTTGATCCTTCCATTAAAACCTTCCAAATTTGATTTGATTTGGATCTTTTTGTGCATATAAGCCTTGATTCGAATTTGATTGCAATGCTAGCTATAGTAGGAACCTGAAATAACCAACAAATCACGTGTTATCAAAGCTTTAGATTTTATATGATTTTATTTGATTTAAAATGAATTAATTCAAATAAAAATCAAATTAAATAATAAAAATGTGATATGGACACATGTATGGAGCTAGGGCACGTGGGCAATAATTCAAACTCAAATCAAGTGAAAAAGAATGGGCCCATATGGCAAAATTTGAAGTTTTGGGGATAGTTGACTTTTGGCAATTTTGCAAAAAAGTCCAACTTCAACAATGCATAACTTCTTCAATTTTAAACTTTTGGAGATGTTCTTGGACCTTTTAGAAAGCTTGAGATGTCATCTAATAAACCCTTTTTGTCTCATCTGAATTTGATATTCCATGCTTAAGTTAGAAGCTTTGACAAAAAAGGTGTATTTTTGTTGACTTTTCAAAATGACCTATAATGTCCAAATTCATAACTTCTTGTGAGTGCATTTTTTGATCTTTGGGTATGAATATGGATTGTAGGGAATTACGTCCTCTTCAAAATGATCTTTGTATGGGTAATTTCGCATAAAGTATGAGAAAGTTATGCTTGGTCAAAGTTGAGTTGACTTTTCCTACAAAACCCTAATTTAGCAACTTTTGAATCTTGATGAATTTTGAGTAATCCTTGATGAATCATGATCAAACATTGATAAAATGATGAAATATCCTTCAAAATGAGAATGTTGACAAAAAATATTGAAGTTTGCTGTATGTAGGTCACAGTTGACTTTTGCCCTAGCATAATCGATTTTTGGACCTTTTGAGCAATTGACTGAGCAAACTTCCTCTGCAAGGATTGAAACTTGACATGGATGATCTTGAGAACATATTAGGACATTGGTGAGCACTTGAGGTCATTTGGACTCAAGGATCTTAATGCAACACAAAACCCTAATTTGGGGTAGACTGCCTTAAGAGATAGCTTGTCTGACCAACTCTCGAGCTATCTTGAGCCACTTGGAGATTTTTCTTGCAATGTCTTGAGAAATATGGGAGGGAAAATTTTGGGGTACAACAGCTGCCCATGTTCAATCTTCTTAAACCTGAGGATGTAGATTGGCTTTCATGCCTTTCGTGATCCGAAGGTGGAAGATGATTGAACACTAGAGTGCCCAAAAATTTGCACTCGCATGAAGTGGTATTAGCTTCGTGATGTCGGGAATGGGCTTACATATGCCATTTGGAGGAGTGTCGATCGCATAAGAGATTCCTTAACGAGAGCTTGCATACCTACTGTTGAGGAAGATTCCGCTGGGGAAGTATGATCTTTGTTGAGATTTAGGAACTTGCCTGTACTTCAACTGAGAGAACATCTCTGCTGAGTTTTAAGAACTTGTTCGTAATTCAACTGGGAGGAAACATCTTCGTCGAGATTTAAGAACTCGCCCGTAATTCAACTGAGAAAACTCTGCTGAGATTTAGGAACCTGTCTGTAATTCGACGGAGGAACTTTGTCGAGATTTAGGACTTTGTCTGTAATTCAACTGAGAAAAACTCTGTTGAGATTTAAGAACTTGTCAGTAATTCGACTTTGGGAAACATCTTCATCGAGATTTAAGAACTTGCCCATAATTCAACTGAGAAAACTCTGCTGAGATTTAGGAACTCGTCTGTAATTCGACGGAGGAACTTTGTCGAGATTTAGGACCTTGTCTGTAATTCAACTGAGAAAAACCCTGTTGAGATTTAAGAACTGGTCAGTAATTCGACTGAGGGAAACATGTTCATCAAGATTTAAGAACTCACCCATAATTCAATTGAGAAAACTCTTCTGAGATTTAGGAACTCGTCTGTAATTCGACGGAGGACTTTGTCGAGATTTAGGACCTTGTCTGTAATTCAACTGAGAAAAACCCTGTTGAGATTTAAGAACTGGTCAGTAATTTGACTGAGGGAAACATCTTCATCAAGATTTAAGAACTCGCCCGTAATTCAACTGAGAAAACTCTGCTGAGATTTAGGAACTCGTCTGTAATTCAACAGAGGACTTTGTCGAGATTTAGGGCCTTCTGTAATTCAACCGAGGATAATTCTGTTGAGATTTAAGAACTTGTCAGTAATTCGACTTTAGGGAAACATCTTCATCGAGATTTAAGAACTCGCCCGTAATTCAACTAAGAAAACTCTGCTGAGATTTAGGAACTCGTCTGTAATTCGACGGAGGAACTTTGTTAAGATTTAGGACCTTGTCTGTAATTCAACTGAGAAAAACCCTGTTGAGATTTAAGAACTTGTCAGTAATTCGACTTTGGGAAACATCTTCATCGAGATTTAAGAACTCGCGCGTAATTCAATTGAGAAAAATCTGTTGAGATTTAGGAACCTGCCCGTACTTCAATGGAGAAAAATTGTCGAGACTTAGGACCTTGTCTGTAATTCAACTGAGAATAATTCTGTTGAGATTTAATAACTTGTCAGTAATTCGACTTGGTAAAAGCTTCATAGCTTTTGATTTTTTATGAGAATTTAACCGCATCCTTCCTGAAAGGCAAAGGTTAGTTGTATGTAATGCATGATATGTATCAGACAATGATGTTCTCAAAATAAATGAGATCGTGTTATATGGTGCATATATGCATGCGTCATGATGTATGGCAACGTAATGTTTGTAACTGGGGAAAATAAATTCCGGATAGCTGCTGGAGAAAAGAGTTGAATTCTTCATTTCCGCTGGGGATGGGGAATGAAGATGATTGTGAGAATAAACCTGCAGGGGAGGAAAACTCCGTTGGGGAATAAACTGATGAGGATATTACTCTGTGGGGAAGAGATGCTTTGTAGAGGATTCCGCTGGGGATGAATTATCGTTGCTAGTGATACTGAATCCTGTTGGGGATTGAATTCCTATTTGTGAAAGGAATAAACTCCGCTGGGGAATGATCTTCAGTTGCGACTTCACTAGGGATAACCATTTAGGCTCTAATAGGGATAATCCTTTGAGCTTTGCTGGGGACAATCTTCCAAAGTCTACTGGGGATGATTCTCCAAACTCTACTGGGGAAGCTTTTTCAGACTGCGCTGGGAAAAATTTCAGACTCCACTAGGGATATCTTGTATTCTGCTGGGGAATATTCTTATACTCTACTGGGGAATATTAAGACCTTTTAGTGCTGATGGTAGATAAACTCTGCTTGGGGAGAATATTATTAATTCATTCACAATTGCAAGTCTCAACTGGGGAGAGCTAACATTACTGTCTTTTTCTTACTCTGCGGGAAGTGAATGTACCTTAGCCATACTCTTCAGCTGAATCTGCCTTTGTACCTGGTGGACAGAACAACTGTAATGCTTGGACGATTCTTATTGCCCCTGTTTATGATATTACGAGTAATCGTCTTTTGTTTCGCATGTAAATATTCATGAGCAGCAATTAGTGTCAAATGCATATATCAAAAATGAACATTGGACGTTCTTAGCAAAACAAAACAGGTAAAGGAAAAACAGTTTGAAATTTCGCTGAAAATGAATTGTATTGATTTCGAAATTTGGCCTGTAAATAGGCGTTTTTGTTCAAGAGGCTGACGTCCTAGTAAGAGAACGCCGCCGAGTAATAGAATTTACAGAATTTGTGAAAAACTAAACAAAACAGCTATGTGAATAATCCCACTGGGTTCCAACTCTGCTATTGCCTTTATGTCCTCGAGCATCTCATCACTTTGCTACTTAGTTGAAGGTAGATCAGATTGATTAGTGCCGTCCGAGCTTGATAGTCTATACCGAAGTCTGGTTGCAAGGTGATCCAATGAGACATAGTGTTACACTTTGATCCCTAATTTTTGCCTGGACCGCCCTTTCGGGTTTTCAGTCCACCGGAATACCCTTTTTTTCCCAAGCCGCCTTTTCAGGTTTTCGACTTGCCGGGTGTATAGTTTTTTTCATTTTCATCCCTTATTTTTGCCCGAACCCTTTTGGTTCGCCGGGAAGCCCTTATTTTTGCCTAGGCCAGTCAACCTAGCGGGTCTTTGATTATGTGTAGTATATTTTCACTATATCTGCATTGACGGGGTGAGGAAGGTCGTCACCATCCATGGTGGTTAGAATCATAGCTCCGCCTGAGAAAATGTTCTTAACCACAAATGGCCCTTCGTAAGTAGGGGTCTATTTTCCCCTGGGATCACCTTGAGGTAGAATGATGCACTTGATAATGAGGTCCCCAACTTGATACTCTTGTCATCTAACTTTCTTGTTAAATGCCTTAATCATCCGCTTTTGATACGTCTGACCATGACAAATAGCAGTAAGTCTCTTTTCCTCGATTTAGTTCAGCTGATCAAGCCGGGTCTGGATCCAGTCATCTTCGCTTAAACCTGCATCCTTCATAATCCGAAGAGAGGGTATCTGAACTTCAATGGACAAGACTGCCTCCATGCCATAAACCAAGGAATAGGGTGTTGCCCCTGTTGACGTCCGTGCTGAGGTACGGTACCCATGAAGAGCAAATGGTAACATCTCGTGCCAGTCTTTGTACGTCACTATCATCTTCTGCACAATCTTCTTAATGTTCTTATTAGCCGCTTCTACAGCCCCATTCATCTTCGGCCGGTAAGGAGAAGAGTTGTGATGTTGTATCTTGAACTGCTTGTAGAGTTCGGTGATCATTTTATTGTTGAGATTTGTACCATTGTCCGTAATGATCCTCTCGGGTACACCATATCGACAAATCAGATTGTGCCGAATGAACTGCGCCACGATGTTCTTGGTCACTGTAGCAAAGGAAGCTGCTTCAACCCACTTTGTAAAGTAATAAATAGCTACCAGAATGAAACGATGCCCGTTGGATGCCGTAGGTCTGATCTCGCCGATCATGTCAATGCCCCACATTGCAAAAGGCCAAGGTGCCGTCAAGACGTTCAGAGGTACCGGAGGTATGTGCACCTTATCAGCATAGACTTGGCACTTGTGACAGGTCCGACAATGTTGATAACAGTCGGCTTCTATGGTGGACCAATAGTATCCCGCCCGTAGGATTTTCTTTGCCATGGTATGTCCACTGGAATGAGTTCCGAAAGTACCTTTATGTAACTCTATCATGATCCTTTCTGCTTCGTTCTTATCCACACAACGCAGTAAGGTCGAATCATGGTTACACTTGTAAAGAATGCCATTGCTGATGAAGAATTTCGCCGCGAACCTCCTTAGAAACTTCTTGTTATTAACAGATGCACCCTCGGGGTACTCCTGAGCTTCAAGATACCTTTTCACTTCATGAAACCCGGGTTTATCCGTTGCCTCTTCAGTCTCAATATCACAGCAATGTGCCGGTTCGTCCAATCTCTCAATGGTAATCCGGGGGGATTCGTTGTCCCAATTGACTTTGAACATAGAAGACATCGTAGCCAGCGCGTTTGCTAACTGATTCTCCTCTCTAGGGAAGTTTTCAAAGGTTATCTCTTCGAAATGCGGAAGCAAAGTCAACACATACTCCTTGTAAGGAATAAGATTAGGGTGTTTCGTATCCCACTCGCCTTTGATATGACTGATCACGAGAGCGGAATCTCCGAAAACACTTAAGAACTTAATCCTTAGGTCAATTGCTGCTCGAAGACCCATAATGCACGCTTCGTACTCTGCCATATTGTTGGTGCAGTTGAAACATAGTCGGGCGGTAAACAGAGTATGAGAGCCTTCAGGAGATATGATCACGGCGCCAATGCCATTTCCCAAAGCGTTTGAAGCTCCATCAAAGTACATAGACCATCAGGATCCTTCCTCAGGTCCTTCATCCAGTTCAGGTGTCTCACAGTCAGTCACTATCATGATACTCTCATCCGAAAATTCAAAGTTCATAGACTGGTAATCATCTACTGCCTAATGTGCCAGATGATCTGCTAACACACTTCCTTTGATTTCCTTTTGGGTCGTATACTGGATGTCATACTCAGTCAAGATCATCTGTCATCTTGCTATTCTTCCGGACAAGGCAGGCTTTTCGAAGATATACTTGATTGGATCCATCTTTGATATCAATAGAGTAGTGTGAGTCAACATATACTGTCTCAGCCGACGAGCAGCCCATGCCAAAGCGCAGCAAGTTTTCTCGAGCAACGAGTATCGAGTCTCGCAGTCGATAAACTTTTTGCTAAGGTAATAAGTATCATGCTCTTTTCGGCCAGACTCGTCATGCTGACCCAGCACACACCCCATTAAATTATCGAGTACTGTCAAGTATAAGATCAGAGGTCTCCCTTCAACTGGAGGCATCAGAATAGGTGGCTCTTGGAGATATTCTTTGATCCTTTCGAAAGCGGCCTGACATTCATCGTTCAATCTTACCACTTGATCTTTCTTCAGTAACTTGAAGATCGGCTCACAAGTAGTAGTCAGGTGTGAGATGAATCGGGCAATGTAGTTCAGACGTCCCAGAAAGCCTCTGACTTCTTTTTCTATTCGCGGAGCTGGCATTTCCTGTATAGCCTTCACCTTTTTAGGGTCCACTTGAATACCTTTATCACTTACGACGAAGCCCAGCAGCTTACCAGATCTCACCCCGAAGGTGTACTTCTTCGGGTTTAACCTCAGCTTGTACAACTTCAACCTATCAAATAGCTTCTGAAGATGGTCCAGATGTTCTTCCTCAGTCTGAAATCTTGCAATCATGTCATCGACGTATACCTCAATCTCATGATGGATCATGTCGTGGAACAAAGCGACCATGGTGCGCTGATACGTTGCCCCAACATTCTTCAATCCGAAAGTCATGAACTTGTAGCAAAAGGTACCCCATTGAGTAACAAAGGTTGTCTTCTCCATGTCTTCGGGAGCCATTTTAATCTGATTATAACCGGAGAAACAATCCATAAAGGAGAAGACCTTATGCTGTGTGGTGTTGTTAACCAGAACGTCGATATGAGGTAGATGGAAATCATCTTTGGGGCTTGCCCTGTTCAGATCCCTATAGTCGACACACATTCGAACTTTACCATCCTTCTTCGGTACAGGAACCACGTTGGCCACCCACTGCGGGTAAGAAGTAACTGCTAGAAAACCGACGTCCAACTGTTTCATCACTTCAACCTTGATTTTCTCAGATATCTCTGGGCGCATTCGATGGACCTTCTGTTTCACTGGAGGACAGTCTTCCTTGGTAGGCAGGCGGTGAACCACAATATCAGTATCTAATCCAGGAATATCTTTGTAAGACCAGGAAAAGATCTCAACATAGTCACGCAACATCTGAATCAACCGTTGCTTAACACTAGCTTCCATATTTGTACCGATCTTGACCTCTTTCTTATCTAACTCTGTACCCAGATTTACCGATTCCACTGGCTCTTCATGCGGCTGAATAGCCCTCTCTTCCTGAAGCAACAGTCTAGCAAGTTCACCAGGCACTTCGCAATCATCTTCACCTTCGTATTTGGCTAAGTTGATCGGACTTTCGAAGTCATAACCGGTAGTAGCAGAGTCGTTATCAGTGGGATCCAGAGTGGATGTAGACCTGTATATGTGAGCGTGTGTAAAATAGCTGTTTTGCAATATATAATAAAAGAAAAACAAGGAGCGCAAAATTTGAAATGCAAGAAACGTCCAATGCTTTTATTAATGATATATGGAAATGACACACATAAAGCCCTCACAAACAAAACCACGGTGCCCCGGGTAAGACACCGGGCCGTAAAGTTTAAAAATTGTCTGTTACAAATTTAAAACAAAAAGTCTCATTATTGGGTAACAAAAGAAATTGGGATGAAGTCCTTTGCTGTCCAGTTGCTCAGTCCACCATCAGTAGTAGGATAGATCCAACTGTCGAACTCAGATTCTTCAACATCGTCTTCAATGGCATTTACTCCTGAATTGCTGATAAACAGGGGAGGTCTTCCGATCCGTGCACTCCGAACAGCCCTTTGAGCTTTTGCAGTGAAACCCAAACCAAACTTATTAGTTTTATGTGCAAAATCAGGGAGTTAGCCTCAATTTGCACACCCACCTTTCTCAACAACAGCCTGGGCATCCTTGAGGGAAGCCATCTTCATTGGAGGATCTTCAACAACAATTTCAGTTGATGCCAGCGTCTGGGGAAACTCTTCAAAATGTTGAAACGGGGTCTCAATGAACTCCCCATCCATTTCTACATACCGGAAAGAGTTGAGGTGGCTCACCATGTACTCCTCCTCTCCTCGTACCGTAACAATTTTCCCCTTGACTGGGTACTTCAGCATTTGGTGGAGCGTAGAAGTGACTGGCCCAACTTTGTGGATCCATGGGTGACCCAACAAACAAGAATAAGATGGCCGAATGTCCATCACATAGAATGTAGACGCGAAAATCTGAGAACCAACCTTCACTGGAATATCCACTTCTCCATGTACCATTCTCTTGGACCCGTCAAAGGCCCTAACAACAATGTTACTTAGCTTTAAATCTAAACCTTCACAGTCCAACCGGTCTAGAGCTTTCTTGGGTAAAACATTCAACGAAGATCCAGTATCTACCAATACATGAGCTAGAGTAGTGCCCCTACATTCAATGGAGACATGCAGGGCATCATTGTGGTTCTTCCCCTTAGCAATCAAGTCGGCGTTGGAGAAACCCAACCCATTATCCGCTGTCAGACTAGCCACACAATCTTTAAACTGATCAGCTGACGTCTCCAGCGGCACGTGTGCAGTTTTCAGGAAGGCAATCAGAGCCTTGGCATGGGCTTATGAGCATAGCAACAGAGACAACATAGAGATTTTGGACGGGGTTTGCCCCAGCTGTTCGACTACATTGTAGTCGCTCTTTTTGATGATCTTCAAAATTTCTTCCATATCTTGTCTAGAGGCTTCAACAGTAATCCTCTTTGGTGCTTCCGTCCGGGAAGGCTCATCAGTGGTCCCTTTTCCCCGAGTATCAGATGACTCGGCAACATGGGTAAGAATTGGAACTTGAACAAGGACAATAACAGGTGTACTGGCAAGTATAATAACAACAGGTTTCCGAATAGTTGGTGGAGAGATCTCGGGGGAGAAAAGTCTTCCACTGCGGGTGACTTTGGCAGGTCCAACAATATTGCTGACGTCAGTATCGGCCTCTTCAGCACTTAAGTCTTGCTTAACTCCGTGATAATATACGTCAGCCCCGTAGTGCCATGGGACAACTTTATCTGACGTATATGGGATATGCCCAGGAACAGTAATGATCAAGGGAGCGATTCTCGGAACAGATGTAATTCTAACAGGCTTTCTCGAGGAAGCCTTGGAAGAATTGTCGAAAATGGTGATTATAACAACTTCTTCAGTAGGAACCAAAGGAACAAAAGTCTTCTCAAACAAAATTTCTTTATTATCCATCAGGCATTGGACAACTGACTTCAAAAGACGGCAACCAGTAGGTATGGCGGCACACAGATGGCAACCTTCGCCACAGCCCGGAAATAAACCGGCTAACAGAAGGTTCTTCTTCACAGTCATCAATGGAGTAGCAATATCTTTCACAGAAACCACAAACGAGTCTTCCTCTACAGCATTCACTCCATGCTTGGGCATAAGAGCAGTCACAACATTAGGCCTTTATGGCGCTTCGAACTCAATCTCCTTAGCATCAATCAAGTCCTGTACCTTATTTTTTAAAACCCAACAATCATTCGTATAGTGTCCCGGGCTATCAGAGTGAAAAGCACAGTGGGCGTTTGGATTTTACATGGGCGATGTTGTATTGGGATTCTTCGGGGCCTCCTTCGGAATCACCAAGTTGGTATTCAATAACTATGGCAGAATCTGAGACAAAGTCATGTGGAGCTGAGTGAACTGTCTTCGCGGCCTCTCGGCCCTTGGCTGATTGTTGCATTGTGTGGCAACAATTGGTCTTGATATAACAACCGCATTAACATCTTGGCAGCATTCAGGTCTATTCTGGCTTTTTGAACTGTAAACAACACTGGACTCCTTCTTAAAAGGCTTCTTTTCGGTACTTGATGAAGCACCCTTCTGTATTTTACCGCTCTTGATATCGGCTTTAACTCTTTCCCCGGTCATAATCAGCTCAGTAAACCCGGACAATGAACTTCCAATCAGATGGTTGAAATACGGACCAAACAAGGTCCCCAGAAAAATATCTACTAACTCCCTGTCAGCCAGCGGGGGTTGTACTCTTCCAGCAAGGTCCCTCCATTTCTGAGCGTAGTCTTTGAAACCTTTGCTCGCGCCCATAGACATACCCTGAAGTTGGGTACGCGTGGGAGCAAGGTCAGCATTATATTGGTACTGCTTGTAGAAAGCAGCAACCAAGTCCTCCCAATTACGGACACTAGCTCCTTCCAGCTGGTAAAACCATTCAAGCTGAGTCCCTGAAAGACTGTCTTGAAAGAAGTGGATCCAGAGGTTCTTATCAGCAGTGTATGGCTGAATTTTTCTAACATACGAACGGAGGTGCAAATTTGGGCAAGAAACCCCGTCGTATTTAGCAAAGGATGGTGCTTTAAACTTGTGGGAAATCACCACCCCAGATGACAAACATAGATCACCAAAGTCCAACCCAGGGACCTTCTGAATCTCCATCGCACTTAACCGGTCTTCAAGCTGTTTATATCTATCCTCAGCAGGAGGATACTGGTCTTCGTCAAAGTCAGTCTCATGGTCAGATACCACAGGGCTAGGGACCCTCCTTTCTTCTTGGTTTTCCCCCCCTCCAGATGAGTGGGATAGATTGACTTCATCTTGCAGCCTGTTACCAAACCCGTGACCCATGTTCAGGAGGACTGTCTTCTTCTTCTTCTTCTTCTTCTTCTTCTTCTTCTTCTTCTTCTTATCCTTCAAGATAAGAGTCTTCAGATCTTGCTGACCCTTAGCCAAATTCATGAACATTTCCTGAAATTGAGCGTTTTGAGCTTGTAGAGCCTTGATAGCTTGATCAGTTGATGTTTCGGCAGACATAATATGCTGAAATAAACAGCGAAGAAGATGAGAAAACCTATAATGGGTACCTGTGATGAGGTGCATGGAATGAAATGCGTATGATATGATTTCAAAGACTTTGGAGATTCAAATTCGTAAACCAAAATGAAACACACTTTTATAGATAAACTTGAAACAATGTCTGATAAATGCCTTTAAGGCGTTACAAGAAAGAAATACTGAAAAATAAATCAAAGCTAGAAATAATCAAAAGACATCAACGCTCCCATGGTCGTTTGCCTTTGGTGCTAACATAGTCATTAAGGATCTACTCATTCTCCAATTGCCTTGTCAACTTCAGGATCTTCCGCTCTTGTTCGTGATACTTTTCTCTGTAAGTATCCCGCTCTTCTCTTAGCTGCATCCAAGACCTCTTTAATGCCCCAATGTCAGTTGGCATGTACGGATTTAGGATGGCAGGAGGAACCCCTTCTTCATCAGCAACCTCAACAATTACAGGCAAGACAACTTCGTACGACATTCCCAGCTTTTGGGCATGGATTCGAACCCATCAGAGATATGGTTCCATCAGAAGAGAGGTCTTCATCCCTAACTCATGTGGATCAGACCGGTGCACCCTATCCCATGCTCGTATGAATCTACGGCGATGCTCGTCACTATCCCCTTAGAAGTCAAAGACAATGCTTGGCATCAACAACTCACGAGGTCCTTCCCTCATAGCTCGCCCAAACTGACGTAAGGCCAAACACGGATTATAGGTGATCCCTCCATTGGTTCCTAGCAGTGGAACATTGGGGTATTCCCCACAGCGATCAATAATAGCTACGTCTTCCATGTTCTTATTAGTCCAAATGATATCCATGTGAGAAAGATACATAATCCTATGGGCCCAACCCATGCCTTCCTTGTTCTTCAAAACTGATTTGGGGAGGTGAGAAATAAACCACCTCGCCAGCAATGGTGCACAACACATAAGAGTTCCCCGTTTCCGAGCAGTACGGGCATAAAGAGAATGCAGAATGTCACCCAAGAGAGTGGGTACCGGATTACGGGAAATGAAGATCTTCATCGCATTCACGTCAACAAAGGAATTTGAGTTAGGAAACAACACCAAACCATATATGAGAAGAGCCAAAATGTCTTCAAATTCTTGAAAGTCTAGACTGTCCCAGAACTGATTAGCCCGATCGACCAAGAATTTAGCCAAGAAGCCTTTTGTCCCACTTCTAGTCTCCCAGTTAGACATTACCTCAGCCTTTGTCAGATGGAGGGCTGAAGCAATCTCTTCCGGCCTAAGAACCTTCTCACAACCTGTAAACGGGGTCTGCTCTAAAATAGAGATACCAAGTAGATCAGAGAATTCTTCCAGAGTAGGGACTAACTGATAGTCCGAGAAAGTGAAGCAATGGTAAAATGGATCAAAGAACTGGACTAATACACTCATCATCTGTTCATCCATCTTGGAGGTGACCAAACCCAGGAGGTGACCATGTCTTCTGATAAAAGAGGAAGTATCTGGAACCTTTGCAACCAATTCCTTAAGCTGAGTGGGAACCTGTACAAAGCTGATCCGAATAGTGTTTCTACGAATAGAGGCCATGACCTATAAAACAGAACAAAGATGAATCCCCTCTGTCTTTGAAATGGGTTAGTCTGATGCAAGATGCATGCAATGTCATGATGCATGATGTCATGATAGAAACACATCACATGTATTCACAAATAGCAAACATGGTAAGGGAAAACAAGTCACACAGATAGCCCTTAGATTTCAGACTGGCATGGAGTTTAGGTATTACCCTCTTTCAGTTTAGTTGGTTCAACCTGTCCTAAAAATATTAACCGGGTTCTAGAGGATCTCAAAATCACTGACTACCCTTGATCGGTCATAATTCCAATTTGGCAACCTTTTCTTGCATCCAAAATCATCACAAGAGTTTAGTCTCAATGAGTGTAGCATACTGCTACTGTTCTATGGCCAAGTTGGTCAATTATAGGTGCTAAGGTCAGTTGGTGCTTAATGACCCCTTAGAAGACCCATATTCTCCTCGTTGCGCCACAAGGGATATCGGTACAAACTAAAGTGCCACACCTACGTAGCTACTGCTTCAACCGTATCGGTCTATTCCGTACAGTTCCCTCACAGTTTATTACTACTTACCTAAAGGGTGTTCCCCAGATCCGGGTTAGGATCTATAGTAACTCCGATTCAAACCCACAAATATAAAGCATACAAATCAATCAATTGAAAACAATATGAACTAATCCTCAGGTACACCCCACTTATTAAGTGTCCCTAGCAGAGTCGCCAGTTCTGTGATACGGTGGGAAGAACTGATTGTTTTTTTGGAATACTGGTTTGCGTTTTGCGTTTGTGTTCTCAAAATGTCGCGGTAAGAAAGAGTCGCCACCGAATTTTATTTTATCCAACAAGGAAAGGAAAAAAGCACAGAAAGAATTCCTTTTTCGAGATATTTCTCGGGTTCGGGGGGTAGATTATAGAAAGGGAAGGTGTTAGCACCCTTTCTATCCGTGGTTATCCACGGGCTCTTAGGTACTTGCTCAATTGTTTTCAAAATTGTTTTCTTTGTGCTTGTGGGTTTGAAAAAGTTTTTGTTTGAAACTTTGATTTAACTCTTGCTTCTGTCCTCAAGAGTGTAATGAAGTGTTTTGAAAACTTTGTTCGAAAAGTGTAAGTGTGAAGAGTTTTGTTTTGAAAGAGCAAGTATCTAAGAGCTATCTACCCACTCGAAAAAGGAATCGTTCTATGCTAATTTCCTTTAGACTATGCTATCCCACTATTAATGAGTGGGTAGCATCGTCGTTGGAGTTTGAGGGTCAATTCGAATAGGGACATACGGTCACTGAAGCAATGTTAGGACGCCTTAGCGGTAACCCTAATGTCTTAGATCATTTGTTTGAGGCAACAATATCCGAGGCAACCGTTTCGAGGCGACTATGATCTTTTAGACAAGAGGACGATCTCTAAAATGACCTATACTCAATGACCGTGTACGAAGGCAACCAAGTGGGGTGTACCCTAAGAGTGCGCATGTGCGAGTGTGTCGTTTTCAGTTATTTTTATCTTTGCACATGTTAAGGGTGATCTAATTTGATTTTAAGATTAAACATTCAGTCTTGTCATGCAAGCCCTATTATCAAACATCCAGCAGTTATAATTTGCAGAAATTAAAGGTGCGGAAATTAAATTACAAGGCGTCGGGTATTTACATCGCCAAAAGCAACCCTTTGAAAATAAAACGGTAAATAAATAAATGTCCTAATTATCTATTACAATCTGTGAGCAGATACATAATTGGATAAAGAAAAATAAAGCGCGGCGTGAAATTAAATCGGATGCAAGATTAGGGTTTTGGCCCTTTTTAAAGAAAATGTCTTTTTGTTGTTTTGTTTATTTTAAGAAAAAAAATTAAATCCTAAATTAAATAACTAAATTAAATATTAAATTAATTAAATGAATAAATAAATTATTTTTGGAGTTTTTATTAATTTAAGAAAGAAACTAAAAATAATTAAATGAAATCAAACCTAATTAATTATAATTAATTTTAGATATTTAAAAAAAATAAATTAAAGTTTCCTAGAATAAAAAAAAACCTAAATTAATTAATTAGTATTTATAAAAAAAGGAATTCTGAAATTTATTGGGTAAAATATTTTTTTGTGATTTTTGATAAGAAAAGAAAATATGTGATTGGTTAGAAAATAAATTAAAATAAAATAAAATGGCTGAATTAAATAAATAAAATATAGAGAGAAAGAGAGGAATGGGCCTTTTTTTGGAGGGTGCAAGGAGCATTTTTGTAGGCCCATTAGTGCTGGCTCGTTTGACCATCTGAGATCCAGTGTGGGCGCATTGACTTGGTTCTTGGTGGACCTCTAACATGGACCACCAAATCTGGTCCTTTGGCCATCTGGCGCTTGGATTGATGAGGGAGTATGGTATGGATCTGGCCCCTGCGCGCATGTGATAACCTGAAAAATAATAATATTGAGAAAGAGGGGGACCTGGGATTCGAACCCAGGTCCTGAAGGGATATCTATTGCCAAGGTTACCACTAAGCCACGCTGCTTTGTTTGTTAGAATAATAAGTATCAATAATAATATAAGAAAGCAATTCCAATGCCAGAAAAGAGAAAAAAAAGCGCGTAATATTTGAATGATCCAATGAATGGATGACACGAGTTCATCCCCTTCCTCAAACCCCTGTAAATTTACCTGCGGATTTCTATCCGCAACTAAAAACGCAGGTTCATCCTAAAATCGTCCTCAGGCCATATAAACACGATCCAAGAACATGGTTGAACTCGTCATGACCTGCTGATCACAACCATGTCCATCATGTATCTCAATTTTACCTGAAACAAAAATCCCTAAAAAAGGAAACAAAACCCTAGCCATGTCGTTTCATGATACAAAGCATATAAATCAAATTGGTTATTGCCAATAGTTTGCAAATGATGCGAGGGTTAAGAATATGCAATTATTTCATGAAAACGATGTCTGAATCATGCGAATCGAAAACAAGAACAGGGCAGTTTTACGAAGGACTTATAGTGCGTATGGGGGCCTGAGAATGCGTATCTTGGATCCAGTTAGCTTGTGTGTGTTGCCAGGAATCAATTGGGACCAATATCCAGCTCTGAAAATGCCTCTAACTTTGATTTCGATCTCCAACTTTTTTATGATTTTTTGCAAAGTTGTTCTGCCTCTACAAGTGATTGCCAACCCAGATTTTCGTGTCCTTAGCTTCCTTATGTAATGTGCATTGCATTAGGGTAACAAACTTGGTCCAAATCCTGCCCTATCAATGCCCATGAATTTGATTTGATCCTTCCATTAAAACCTTCCAAATTTGATTTGATTTGGATCTTTTTGTGCATATAAGCCTTGATTCTAATTTGATTGCAATTCTAGCTGTAGTAGGAACCTGAAATAACCAACAAATCATGTGTTATCAAAGCTTTAGATTTTATATGATTTTATTTGATTTAAAATGAATTAATTCAAATAAAAATCAAACGAAATAATAAAAATGTGATATGGACACATGGCTGGAGCTAGGGAACGTGTGAAATAATGCAAACTCAAATCAAGTGAAAATGAATGGGCCCATATGGCAAAATTTGATGTTTTGGGGATAGTTGACTTTTGGCAATTTTGCAAAAAAGTCCAACTTCAACAATGCATAACTTCTTCAATTTTGAACTTTTGGAGATGTTCTTGGACCTTTTAGAAATCTTGAGATGTCATCTAATCAACCCTTTTGGTATCATCTCAATTTGATATTCCATGCTTAAGTTAGAAGCTTTGACAAAAAAGGTGTTTTTGTTGACTTTTCAAAATGACCTATAATGTCCAAATTCATAACTTCTTGTGAGTGCATTTTTTGATCTAGGGGTATGAAGATGGATTGTAGGGAATTGCATCCTCTTCAAAATGAGATTTGGATGGGTCATTTCTCATAAAGTATGAGAAAGGTATGCTTGGTCAAAGTTGAGTTGACTTTTCCTACAAAACCCTAATTTAGCAACTTTTGAATCTTGATGAATTTTGAGCAATCCTTGATGAATCATGATCAACCCTTGATCAAATGATGAAATATCCTTTAAAATGAGAGTGTTGACAAAAAATCTTGAAGTTTGACTATATGTAGGTCACAGTTGACTTTTGCCCTAGCATAGTCGATTTTTGGACCTTTTGAGCAATTGACTGAGCAAACTTCCTCTGCAAGGCTTGAAACTTGACATGGATGAACTTGAGAACATATTAGGACAGTGGTGAGAACTTGAGCTCATTTGGACTCAAGGATATTAATGCAACACAAAACCCTAATTTGGGGTAGACTGCCTTAGGAGATAGCTTGTCTGACCAACTCTTGAGCTATCTTGAGCCACTTGGAGATTTTTCTTGCAATGTCTTGAGAAATATGGGAGGGAAAATTTTGGGGTACAACAAAATGCTTCCTGAAGGTAACACTTTTCCAAACCGTACATATGGGGCTAAGAAGATATTATGTCCAATGGGTTTGGATGGGCTTGTCGTAATTATTGCATCTTATATAGGAAAGAGTTTGAAAACTTGAATTTGTGCCTAAGGTGTGGGGTGTCGCGCTACAAACAGAAGGACAATGGTGTTGATAAGGACGATGGTGCAATTGGCAAGGGTGTTCCTGTCAAGGTGATGTGGTACCTACCAATAATTCCAAAGTTTAAGAGATTGTTTGCTAATGTTAGTGACACAAAGAATACTAGATGGAATGCAAATGAAATATTGTGTCAGAGAATGATCACAAATTAATTGGATTAAAATCTCATGATTGTCATGTCTTGATGCAACAACTTCTCCCAATGGATATCCGTGGCATCTTACTAAGAAATGTAAGGGTGACTATTGTGCTTATTCTTCAATGTTATTTGAAAAAAAGTTATAGATCCTGGAAATTTAGATGAATTGGAACACGAAGCTGAAATTATCTTGTGCCAGTTAGAGATGTTTTCCCTCCATCATTCTTTGACATTATAGTTCACTTAGTTGTTCATATAGTAAGGGAGATTAGAATTTGTGGTCCAATTTATTTGTGGTGGATGTATTCGGTAAAGCGTCACGTGAAGATATTTAAAGGGTATACAAAGAATCATAACCGTCCAGAAGCTTCGATTGTAGAAAGGTACATCACAAAAGAAGCTATTGAGTTTTGTACAAACTATTTGTCAGATGCGAACTTTGTAGGAGTGCCCAAGTCTCGTCATGATGGGTTTTATGAAACTAGAGGTATTCAAGGCTTAAATGTTAAGACGTTTAGTCGAGAAGTAGTTTTTCAAGCATATTTGTATATATCGAGTAACTTTAATGAAGTTGATCCTTACTTGACCGCACACAAAGATCTTATAAAGTAATAATACCCCCAGATGAATGAAAAATGGTTGTTGACGGAGCATAACAAAACTTTCATAGATTGGTTTAAGGAAAGTATTTCCAATGAGAGTGGTGCATTAGATATTTGCAAATGGTTATCACGTTTGCCTAAGTTTAATGTAATTACTTAGAGTGTGTTGTACCCCAAAATATTCCCTCTCAATTTCTCAAAGATCCTCTCACAAGATCTCCATTGATTCAAAACTGCACCAGGATTGATCAGCTCAAGATACCTCCCCAATTCAAAATTAGGGTTTAAGTTTGTATAAAGACAATTGGATCTTTAGTGCTTCATATAATTTTCGTGGATCATTTCAGACTCTCAAGATTGCTCATGTCAAGTTTCAGGCTTTGGATTACATTTTTGCTCAGACAATTGACCAGTTGACCTAAAATTAACTATATTAGAGAAAGTCAACCATGGTCAATATACAGTCAAAACTCATAATTTTTGATCCATATCAACATATTAAACTCATATAAACCATTTGGTCAAGTTTGTCTCTCAACTTCTCAAGAAATTTGATCAGATCATCAAAAGGGAAAAATGGTCAAAATTAGGGTTTTTGACTGAGAAGGTTCAATTTTTGACTTTTTGACCTAGAACATGACTTGTTGGTTTGAGACATGATATCAAGAATCCAAATGCATCATTTTAACCTAAGAGCATGGTTCAAAACATTTCTCAAGATTAATTGATTGACAATTGAAATTTGGTCAACTGATAAAAAGTCATCTGTACACTGAAAAGTGAAACTTTGACTTTTGGATCAAAATCAAGTTTCAAAAATCATAATTCATCAAGACATGTCAAGTTATGAATATTTTTCATCAAGAAATCAAAAGTCAAAATTACTTTGAAAATAGTCAAAGTTCTAAACACTTAGAAATTTTTCTAAGTGTTAAGAAAATATGATAATTTCATAACTTTGCGCCAGATTTTCACCATGATGCAAGATGATTCAAGAAAAACTTTCAACATGAAAGTTTTAGATCTCAAGGAGATCAGAAACATTATAGGACATAACTTCTTCTAGAAATTCTTGGATATCAAGTTATAAATCCATGAAGACATATCCATCAAACTAAAACACTTAGTAAAATTCTGGGCATTTTAAGTCAGAATTTTGACAGAACTTCTGGGACAATTTTCATACAGTTATAATGAGAGTTTGCAAAAGTGATTCAAAGGGGGATTGCAGAGCATGTTACAAGATTTCTAAAAAGTCCAAGAACTCTTTCAGATCATGCTGGAGCAGGGAGAATCGAAGATCAGAAGTTGGACATTCGTTCTTAAGCTATGAGTCATTTTCATGATTAACATCTGATCCAATTCCAAGCAATGCTGCATAATCCCACTTTTCAGGCCTTCTAATGTGTGTATCTATCCTTAATCAGAAGATTACACAAGCTTTTGAGCTATGAACCACTTGATTTAAGCTTTGTCCAATACACCTTTCCATTTAAGGAAGAAAGTTCACACTTCCATTCTTGAAAAGTGACTTTAATCACAAAGTCCACTCTCCTTGAGCTTTGTGTTTGTGCTTCCTGCATAAGCTTCCCCTACAGATTCATAACAGGTGTATTTAAAGTTGCTAGCCACCCTATCTTGCCTTAAAACCATGTTTGTCTAAGCTTGCTTCAACAACAAGTCAAAATCCATAACATGTGATTTTGTACTGACTTCACCAAACTTCTAGACCATTTTCCTATAAATTAAACCTTCATTTGCAAGCTGAAGAGGATTGGACGAGCCTTGAAACTCACTAAAACTCTCTAGAACCAGAAATTTTCAACATAAGCATAAAAACTTGTTGTTGTACCCCAAAATTTGCCCTTTCACTTATCAAGAATTTGCTCACAAGACCTCCTTAGCTCAAGACTGCACTAGGGTTTGATCAGCTCAAGACACCTCCTTAAGCACTGATGACCAAAATTAGGGTTTGAGTTTGCACAAGGATTTTCGAACTTCCAATTCCCCATATGACTTTCATGGATAATTATGGACCCCCAAGATTACTCATGTCAAATTTCAAGCCTTGGATCACACTTTTGCTCAATCAATTGAGTAGTTGACCTAAAAATCAACTGTATTGGGGAAAAAGTCAACTATGGCCAATTTACAGCCAAACTTCATATTTTTGATCCACATCAACATTTTAGACTCATATGTATCATTTGATCAAGTTTGGACCATAATTCCTCAAGAAATTTGACCAAATCTCTAAAAGGGCAAAATGGTCAAAATTAGGGTTTTGACTAGGAAAGGGAAATTTCTGATTTTTGACCTAGCAAATGATCAATTGGTTTAAGGTATGATCTCAAGAGTCCAATTGAATCATTTTTACCTAATGACATGGTTCAAAACATTGCTCAAGTCCAATGGATTGACAGATGAATTTTCAGTCAACTGATCAAAAGTCAACTGTATACTGAAAAGTAAAACTTTGACTTTTTTGTCAAATTCAAATGCAAAAGATCACAATTCATAAAAACATGTCAAAATATGAAACCTATTCATCAATAAATCAAAAAGTCAAGATTTCATTTTGAAAAGTCAAAATTTCTAAACTTAGAAATTTTTCTAAGTGTTGGAAATTTCTTATTTTTTCATAAGTTTGAGAAAAAATTTCACCATGATGCAAGATGATTCAAGAAAAACTTCAAACATGAAATTTGCATATCTCCATGAAATCTACAACTTTTCTTTACACAAATCCTTCCAAAAATGCTTGGATCTCAAGTTATAATTTTATGAACATGTGGTCATGAAACTAAACACTTAGTGAAATTTTGCCCTAATTTGGTCAGGATTTTGACCCAACTTCATGGCACTTTTTCATATAGTTCCAAGGGGAATATTCAAAAGCAATTCAAATATGGGTTGTATAGAACATTGCAAGCTTTCGAAAATGTCCAAGAACTTCTTGAGATCATTCTTGAGTAGGGAGAATCGAAGAGATGAAGTTAGGGTTTAATCACTTTTATTATAAGTCATTTTAGTGATGAACAAAATTTAAATTCAAACATGCTGCATAAACACTACTTTGCAGGCCTCAAACTTGTTAGACATTCCATAATTAATGGTTTACACAGTAGTTAGAGGCCTCACTTCAAGCATTCAATGCATGGACATTCTTTTTATCCATTTTTGGAAGAAAGGTCACATTGCCATTTTGATAAAGCAACTTTTTGTACAAAACTTGTTCTTGAGCCTTGCACTTATTCTCTTCTGATAAAACATGTCCTATAACTCATGAGAAATGTTTCAAACACTTACAATCACCCATCCCATGCTTGTAACTCTCCTTTAAACTTGTTTCCCTCTTTTCTTCAAAATCAAGTAACCTAGCCAAAAGCTAGAAACTTGTACTTCTGACTTGCCAATGCTTTCAAACACTTTTGTTTATACATACATAAACCATATGACACAGAGACACGAATGCTCAAGCTTTAAAAGAACCTAGAACTAAGAATCACACGACACACTTCCATTTTTACACAAACTGACCAAAAACTTGAAACTCATAATCTACTCGTGCGTTTCTTGACCTTTTGGTTTCTAAAGTTTCTAAACATTATATAGAGTTGATCCCACACCCTATTTTAGAACTGTAACACCATTAACACCATCCTCCATTTCCAAAAACAGAGCACTGCACATTGACTTCTCCAGACCATTTCAGCCATCTATTGTTCAAGCTAATCATTACATTAGCTTCCTGGGACCTCAAGGAAGCTAACCTGATCATCACCATCACTTGAAACAAGCTCAAACTCAAAACACGATTTCCAGTTTTGAGGTAAGTTTTCTCAACTTTGAACTCTTCATACAGGCATCATCAATAGTTTATTTGTGAACAAAACATGTAGATACCATTGCCCTGAAGCTAACCATGTCCATAGTTTCCATTAATTTTGCTTGAGCTTAGAGAATTTTGAATCTGAAATTTCTGAGATTTTTAGGGTTCAGATTAGGGCCATTAAAATTGATGATTATCTTTGATCTATAGTTTTAATGCTTTACATTTCTGAAACCGTGAGAAAATTTGCTACAAGTTTCATGTTTACAGTTTTCATTTTTGATGAGAAATGAGCAAGTTACAGTTTGTCTGGCTGGAGGTTGAAGATGAAGTCATCAGGGCGCGTTTTGCCTTGTATATTTATTATTTTGCTTATATTAACGGATGTATAGCCACCCCAGTGGTAGAAGCGCGCGCCTGTAACCTTTGGGACCTGGGTTTGAGCCCTAGTGGTACCTGTGATCGAGCCCTAGTGGTACCTGTGATCGGTGGAAATAGAACTGACTGTTTTTTTAAGCTGGTTCGCGAAATGTCGCGGTAAGCAAGAGTCGCCACCGTCTTTTATTTTCTCCAACAAGGAAAGGACAAAAGCACAACAAAATTCCTTCTTTGAGAATGTTTCTCGGTTCGGGAGGTAGATTTATAGAAAGGGAAGGTGTTAGCACCCTTTCTATCCATGGTTATCCACGGGCTCTTAGGTACTTGCTCTTATGTTTTCAAAAGATTGTTTGCTTTTCAAGTGTGTGTGGGTTTTGAAAAAGTTTTGTTTGAAAAATTTCTAAGTAACTCTTGTATCTGTCCTCAAGAATGTATGAAAAATTTGTTTGAAAACTTTTAGAAAGTGTGAGTGCGAAAAGATGTTTTGTTTGTTTTTGAGAGAGCAAGTACCCAGGAGAAATCTACCTACTCTAAGGAATTAGGCTGTGTAAGAGTCCTTAAGATAATGCTATCCTACTATTGAGAAGTAGGTAGCACCGTCATTGGAGGCGTTCGGGTCAATTCGATTATAGGGACAGTGTGGTCACCGAAGCAATAGTAGGACACCTTAGAAGTAACCCTAATGTCCTATATCCTTTTTATCCGAGGCAATCGTTTCGAGGCAACTGGATCTTTAGACAGGAGGGCGACCTCTAAAACACCCTATACTTGACGACCACGTTCGAGGCAACCAGTGATGCGTACCCTAGGAGTGGCATGTGCTTGTGTGTTGTTTTCATGTTATATTATCTTGTACATGTATCATGGTGATCTACGAGTTGTTTTTAATTTTCATACAAATCTTTCATGCATATTAACAGTTAAGAGTGCGGAAAATAAAGTGCGAAAATATGAATCTAGCTATTACAAGGCGCGGGTCTATACATCGCCAAAAACATAACCCGTTTTGGAAAATAAATGCGGAAAGTTAAAGAAAGCAGTAAAACCTAATTAACTATTACATTCCGGAAACAGTTACATAATAATCAAAATAAGAATTAAAGCGCGAAAGAAATTTAATCGGGACGTCCTTAGGGTTTTGACCCTTTTAGAGAAAAGAAAGAAAATTGGTCTTTTTTTGCAATTTAATTAAAATATTAAACCTAGTACTAATTAATTATTTAATTAAAAAGAAAAAAAATGTTTTTTTTTGTGTTTTTTAAGTCTTTAATGAAAATAAAATAAAAGAAATTGAAAGTCAAGAAAAACCCTAGTTCTAAGTTGATTTTATTTATTGTAAAAAAGAAATTAAAATTAACTAATTAAACTAATTAATTTGTTAGTATTTTATTTACAAAATAAATTAATAATGAAATTAATACATAATAATAAATATTATAAATATTTGTTTTCTGAATTAATTATTAAAATAGCTATTTGTTAGTTAAATAATAATAATAATAATAATTAGTTAAAAGAATTAAAAGGAAAAAGAAAATAAAAAGAATAGTAAAACCAGGGGGGTTTGATGGCCCAATGGAGGTGAATGTTAGAATTTCTGGCCCATTAAGAATTAAGCCTGTTTGACTTTTGCAATCAGCTGCGTGTGCATTGACCAGATAGCATGGTGTTCCCCCTTCTTTTGGCCTTTGGATCACTGCTTGAAGCCACATGGCAGGCTGGGACATGAGGTATATGGTGTTCACTATTTGGAAGCCTGCATAGGAACGCATTAGAAAAAATATTATTGAGTTTTGGGGGGACCTGGGAATCGAACCCAGGTCCCATTGATTGCCAGATAGCGCACTAACCATTGAACCAGCCTGCACGCATTGATATAATGATAATCAATAAAAATAATATATTAAAACTAATCCTTATGCTGGTGTTGTACCCCAAAATTTGCCCTCCCATATTCTTCAAGAATTGCAAAGAGCATGCTTCAAAATTCCCCAAGGGTTGCACAGTTCAAGGGCCTCCTAACAGTAAAAAAACTAGGGTTTTGGTTCTGACAAAGAAAGTGAAGTTTCCAAGGGTCCAATCAAGTCCCACATGCTTATAAACATTGTCAAGTATCCTCATGTCAAGTTTCAAGACTTACAGCATAAAATTGCACAGTCAAAAACCCTAATTGCACTACAGTCAACTGTAGGGGCAAAATGGTCATTTGACAGTCAAAAGTCCAAATTTTTGGTCAACATCTCATTTTGAAGCCACAAACATAATTTGATCAATGCTTGATCATGATTCTCAAAGCTTGGCTCAAAAAGTCTCAAGATGCAAAAGTTTCCATATTTGGACAGTTGAAAAAGTCAACTGTAACTTGACCAAGGCATAACTTCCACATGGATTATCAGAAAAATTCCATCCAAAGCTAATTTTGAAGAGAAAGACATTTCCTACAACTCCTCTTCACACTTCAAGTCCAAGAAATGCTCTCACAAAAAGTTATCAATTTCAACATTATAGGTCATTTTCAAAAGTCAACAAAAAGGGACTTTAAGTCAAAGGCCATAACTTGAGATTGGTAAATCAAAATGACATGGGACCAAAGACATAGGTTAAAGGACTCCAATACCTTTCCAAAATGTCCAAGAACATGAGCAAAGCTTAAAAATTGAGCAAGTTATGCCTTGTGGAAGTTGGGAAATTTTTGGATATTTTGAAAAGTCAACATTGCTTCAAATGGCTTAAAATTGCTAATGGGCCTCCTTTTCTTCCAAGATTCATCATCCAAGGCATGTGCACGACCATTTGGCCCAAAGGGAAGTTTTTCATTATTTTTATTTATTTATTTGAATTTTTAATGGCTAATAATTCATTTAATTAAAATAAATATGTGGAAAATATCAAAGCAAGTCAATCAAATCTTTTTATGCATGGGATAACTTCAGATTTTCGTGCATTATTAGATAGGGAAAGAATCCATGTGATTGGACATGATTGGAACCAAAATAGCATGAAAAAGATTGAAAATTATATGCATGAAAATCCGATATCCATTCCATCAATGCTTTGATCCTTTGGCTCAGATTTTTTACCCTAATCATTCTATACATAAGCCTAATGCAAACCCTAATGCCAAGAACCACAAAGCTGCGCCAGAAAAGCATAGCCAAGTTTGAGTTTTTTGCCAAAAAATTGAAAACTGAAAACAATATTCTAGCACGATTCAGAGCAAGAGACCAATTGCAAAAGCTTCCTAGTGTATTACTGAACCTAACTGCATTGTTTTCCAACCCTTACACGCCCAGAATTGGTATACAAAACTCAAACTGTTTCCAATTTTATTCACATTCGTATTTCAATTTTCAAGCATTTTCATTGCGTTTTTTTTGTGGATTCATACTAGTTAATTGCTTCTGAAACTAACCATATGATTTAATTGAGTTTTCATGCGTTTTATGAAGAGTTACCATTGAAGCACCTTAGGGTTTCAGATATGAAAAATTGGGGGTTTACTCCTATGGAAAAATTGGAACACGAGACTCAGCCTATTAGAATCAGGACCTTCATACAAATTCAATGATGGGGTCGCGCCCAATTTCTGATTACAGACGAGCTAATCGCTATTTTTTTACACTGCATATAGTGGGGGTTTAAAACCCCCGCAATCTTGCTTGTTTTTGTTTCAGGAAAACACAACAAGGAAGGAGATGACTATGTGGCAGGACATGATAGGGTGGTTTAAAAATAACGCGCGTTTTTATTGTTTCTAGACCACTAACCAAGTTTTGTCTCATAATATTTATTTGTCATTCCATAAACAAGGCGCGCATTTAGTACAAGTGGTAAGGGCATTGTCTCATAAGGCACTGGGACCTGGGTTCGATTCCCAGGTCCCCTCACTTCATTCATGTTATTTTTATAATCATGCTCCTATGCAATTCAAGCTTCAGCGTCTACCATGCAACTCACAATCTCAACGCGCTACATGGCCTGTAACCACTATCCAAGGGACCAGATGTGAAGAACATGATAGGCATCAGTCAGTACACGCACATGCTTCCCAGGAAAGGTCAACTGAGGCCTTAAACAAGTGGGCCTAATTACTACAATTACACCTCCAATTGGGGACAGAACCCCCAAGGTTTGCTATTCTTTTATATTTTCTATTTTTATTTGATTTAATTAATTTCCTTTAAATTCTTCAATTAATTTATTTTCATCAAATATAAAAATAACAAAAAAATCAGAAAAGAAAAAATTCAAAATATATTTTATTTAACTAATATTTTTGTAAATAAATCTCATTAATTTAATTTGGCTTTTTAAATTTAGGTTTAACTCAAATATTTTTTAATAAATTAAAAAAGTGTAGAATTAGGGTTTCAAGTATTTTTCCATTCTTTTTCTTTTTCTCTCACCATAATTAATCATTTAATATTATTTTTATAAATCAAATTGCATTAATTAATTAGGTTTAATTTTAGGTAATTTTCATATTTTCTTAATAAACTAAAAATAGCTAGAATTAGGTTTAAATTTCATTTAATTCACATAAAAACCATAAATACAAAAACCTCGAAAACAATTTCTCTCTTTTATTTAATTTAATCAATTTCATAATTCTAATTTAATTTCATTAAAAAGGGTCCAACGCCCTCGCTTTCAATTCTAATTCAATTCGCGCATTTTATTTTATTTCTTTTAAATATTTATGTAACTCTCTCAAAGCCGTGTAAATTTATATTTCTCACTTTACTTCTTTATTTTTTGTCAAATCGGGTCCTGGTTTTAATTTGGCGATGTGGACCCGCGCCTTTGTAATAGCTTAGGAACTTTATATTTTCCGCATCTTTTTAATTGTTAATAAATGCATGCAAGAATGAATGTCTAAATAAAAACAAACGCGTAGATCACCATAACATGACAAGACAAAAATAAATGAACATGACGCACAAATCACACACCACCCCTAGGGTACGCCTCACTGTTGCCTTGCCTCGAAAGGTGATCGTCGAGTAGAGGATGTCTTAGTAAGTCCTCATGATCCGGGAACCTGGCATGAGGGTAGCTTCTAAGGTGTCTTCCTATTACTCTGGTGATCACCATGTCCCGAACTTCGAATTGACCCGAACACCTCCAACGGTGGTGCTACCTACCTCTCAATGGTGGGATGACACTACTTTAAAGGACATTTACACAGACGAATTCCTTAGGGTAGGTAGAAGACTCAAGATACTGGCTCTAAATTTCAAAACAAATCAAAAATACTTTTCACACCGACACCTTTTCAAAAAGCTTTCGAAAGCAATTTTTCAAACACTCTTGAGGACCGATACAAGAGTCGAACTGGAATTTTCAAAGAAACTTTTTAAAACCCACAGTTGAAAAGCAAACAAACCATTTTTGAAAATACAAGTGAGCAAGTATCTAAGAGCCCATGGATAACCATGGATAGAAAGGGTGCTAACACCTTCCCTTTCTATAATCTACCTCCCGAACCGAGAGCAATCTCTTTAAGGAATTTTTCCGTGCTTTTGTCCTTTCCATTTGGAGAAAATAAAAGACGGTGGCGACTCTTGCTTCCGCAACATTTCGCGAACCAGCGTTAAACAGTCAGTTCCAGATCCACCGATCACAGCTGGAAACCAAAAAAACGCGCGTTATCTTTGAATGGACAAATCAGGATGCACCACGTCCTTCGTCTTCTTCACCTGGCCTGTAAAAAACAAACAAATAGCGGGGGTTTTTAACCCCCACAAAGTGCAAATGCCAAAAATAACGATTAGGCCCCTGATGATCAGAAATTGTTCGCGAGGGTTGGGTTGGATTCGTCTGGCCTTGACGAATTCAACCATAGGTCTAAGAAGGTCCAATTTTTCCCGTGTTGGGAATCCCTAAATTGAGAGCTTCGAAACCCTAAAAGTTGTTAATGACATCTTTTGATTCAGGGCTCCATAATCAAATTAACCTGTACCATTAGCTTCAGGGAGGTTCTAGCAATGCAAAGCACACAACAAATCACATTAATAATGCATGAATTATGATTTACGATTATGAAAAAATAACCAAACCGTGTGACTTGTTCTGGCGTGTTCTTGGAGTGTTAAGGCTTGGTTCTGATTGCAACACGTTCTGGAAACTCCCAGCAATGTATTTGGATTCACAAAAGTTCTTAATTCGCCCTAGAACACTGAAAATAGTTTTGAGTTTTTTCCACTTTTTTCAATATGGCATATGGCTTCTGCAGCAGTTTTTTCACGTTTTCAGCATTAGGGTTAGCTTTAGTATTTGTAGTAGAATGGAATTAGGGTAAAACTTTGTCCAAGAATCCATGAAATAGTTATTTGCATCTTTGATTTTCAATCAAATATTTTTCAATCTTTTTGATTGAAAAACCTTGCCAAATTGGGAGATTTTGTCCCCTTGATGTGTACACGAGATCTTCAGCTTGCCTTGAGTTCATTTGCATCACAAAAAGATTTGAAAACCATATCTTTTGAATTTTCCTACAATTAAATGAATTAAATGAATTAATATTAATAAAAATTCAATTAATTAATTAAAAATAAGAAAATAAATAAATTTAAGCTCAATGGGTCGTGCATAGGGCTTGGACAAAGTTTCAAGAAAGAATTTGAGACCCATTAGCAAAAACAATGTGTTTTAGGCAAAGTTGACTTTAGTAAATTCCCAAAAATTTCCCAACTTCTCCAATGCATATCTTGTTCAATTTTGATCATATGAACATGTTCTTGGACATTTTGGAAAGGTCTTGAAGTCCTCTAACCAATGCCTTTATTCCCATGTCATTTGGATTTACCAATCTCAAGTTATGGTCTTTGACTTAAAATGCCTTTTTGTTGACTTTTGAAATTGACCTATAATGTAGAAATTGATAACTTTTCGTGAGAGCATTTCATGGACTTGGAATGTGAAGATGAGTTGTAGGAAATGTCATCCCCTTCAAAATGAGCATTGGATGGGATTTTTCTGATGAACCATGAAAAAGTTATGCCATGGTCAAGTTACAGTTGACTTTTCAGCTATCCAAAAATAGAAACTTTTGCATCTTGATGATTTTTGAGCCATGCTTGTGGAATCATGATCAAGACTTGATCAAATGATGATTGTGGCTTCAAAATAAGATGTTGACCAAATTTTTTGACTTTTGACTGCCAAATGACCATTTTGCCCCTGTAGTTGATTGTGAACCAAATATGGCTTTTGACTGTGCAATTTGCCTCTGTGAGACTTGAGACTTGACATGTAGATGCTTGGCAATGTATATAGGCCTATGGGACTTGATTGAGCCATTTAAAACTTCAAATTCCTTGCAAGAACCAAAACCCTAATTTTGACTGGCTTAGGAGGATGTTTGACTGTGCAATCCCTTGAGGAATCTTGAAGCATTTGAAGATTGATCTTGACAAATCTTGAAGAATATGGGAGGGAAAATTTTGGGGTACAACAATACCCTTTTTCATTTTTTCACATTTTTACTTTCTAATTTTTGTGTTTTTGGCAGGCGCTAGGCCTTTTTGGGCCTGGCTTGTTTTTATTTTTGCTTACTAACCCCCTGGAGGCTATTGGCACCCCTGGCCCAAGTTTATTTATTTTCTTTTTTATTTCATTTTTATTTTCTTAAATATATTTTCTAAATACTGAAAAATCATAAAAATACAAAAAAATGACAGATTTATATTTTGACTTAGTTTATTTTTATTTTTCTCACAAAAAAATATTTTTATTAACTATACTTTATTATTTTACTTATTATCTTATAAATATAATTAAAACTAGGTTATTAGTTATTTTCTTTCATACTAATTAAAATACATTATTTTTTGATATGAAAAAGACTAAAAATATTTCATGATGCTATAAATATTTTCAAGGCAAAAATACCAAAAAACACTTTTCTTATAAAACTTAATTTCTTTTATTTTAATTAATAGAATTAGAGTTTTTATTCAAAATCTTTTCTTAATAAATTTAAGTTTAGTTAATTATTTTCTTTAATTATTTAGATTAAGACAATTCCCTTTTTTCTCATGAAAACCAAACAAATATCCATTCACCTTTACATTTTGCATTTTGTACATTTATTCCTTTTATACATTATATTCATTTAAATTCTTGTACATTGATACAAATTCAATTTGTTTGTAATAGATTAACTATGTTTATATTCTTGCAATCCCCATTCAATTTGTATACCCCCCCCCCCCCCCCCCCCCAAATGTTATAATAGCGTAGTAACTTTAAATTCCGCAATTTATCGCTTTTATATATAACATTCTAGTAATTAGGGTTTGTATGGAAAGACTAAAACCAATACTTAGAAAACCCTAATTCAAGACAAAAACAAGCATGAAAATAATACACTTTCACACAAGCACCCCTAGGATTATTCCACTTGGTTTCCTTATACGAAATGGCCATATTACGCATGTGAGGTATCTTAGCAAAAACAAGCAAATACAAGATCATAGTCCCTTGATGACGCTATCTAAGTTGCCTTTCAAATGATCTTAGTCCCTAAAGAGAATGCTAAGATACCTTGCAAAATTACTAATCATGGTTATACGATGACCCACGCCATCCCGTTTACATCCAAAGATAGGGTTGTTTACCAAATTAATGGTAAGACAACAATGTCAAAGGAAAAGGAAATGAATAAGAAAGACTTTTGAGTAGGTAGAATGCTCCTAATTACTTGCTCAGTTTCAAAACAAACATCCTTGCTATTTTCAAAACAATCACCTACACTTTCAAATATCTTACAAACTTGAAAACATTTTCAAAAGATCAACATCTTTGTATACATTCTTACGAACGAGAATCATTACAAAGATTGCCTAAACAATGGCCTCTTTACAAAATACTTTCAAAACCACAGAAAGCATAATTTCAAACAAAAGCAAGTGATCTAACAAGTAACTAAGAGCCCATGGAAAACCATGGATGAAAATGGTGCTAATACCTTCCCTTTTCATAATCTACCCCTCGAACTCAAGAAACAATCTCAAAGGTCTTTCCTGTGCTTCTTCACCTTTCCTTTGAGAGAAAAGAAAATTCGATGGCAACTATTGCTAACCGCAACATTTGCGATCAAACGCAAAACCTTCAAGTCAGTTCTCCCACTGTATCACAGAACTGGCGACTCTGCTGGGGAAAATTCTAAAAGTGGGGTTACCTTAGGGTTAGATCATATTTACTTACTTTCATTGTTTGACTTGTATGCTTTACATTGTGGTTCTTTGTTTGGGTTTGAATCCTCTACCCGGATTTGGGATACCTTATAGGTAAGTAGCAATACATTGTGGAAACTGTGTGGGGTATACCGCCATGGTCTAAGCAATAGTTGCATTAGTGTGACATATTTGTGGGTACCGGTAGACTTTGAGTTAATCAAAGAGAATACGGGGCCGCTGAGTGATGTCATGAAGCACTAATGAACTTTTAGAACCTTTACTTGACCAACTTGGCCTTTAGGATGTAGTGAGATGATCGTCTTTTGCACACTCTGAAGTTGGTAGATACTCGATACTACACTCATTGAGGTTTGGTTTCTTAGGATATTTCGGTCGCCATTAAAGAGGCTTGTGCTGAAACAATGACCAAGGAAACAAACCACTGATATTGAGCTCCTTAGAACCCGATTACTATTACTAGGACATGTTTGAGCCAACTAAACTTCAAGAGGGTACTTACCTATAAGACTCCATGCAAGCCCAACCTATGAATTTGTTTGCTTTGTTTGTATATACATACTTGTACATAACATCATGAACATCATAACATCATAACATCATACACATTCACTAACCATTTCAAGGATTTTGGATTTATCTTTGTTCTTGTTTTGTAGGACATGGATTCTATTCACAGGAAAACTATTCAAGTCAATCTTGTAAGGATTCCTCCACAACTTAAAGAGCTAGCTTCAAGGATTCCTGAAAACTCTCCATTCACCGGGAGACATGGTCGCCTACTCAACTTGGTCACCTCTAACACAAATCAGGACATGATGAAGGTGCTCTTTCAGTTCTTTGACCCCTTACACCATTGCTTCACATTTCCCGACTATCAACTTGTGCCTACGTTGGAAGAATTCTCCCAACTCTTAAGGATTCCCATTCTCAATCAACTACCTTTCAACGATACAGAAAGAGACCCAAATCCAAAAGAGATTGCTCAAGTTCTACACTTGCACTCATTTGATGTCACAACTCATTGGGAAACAAGGAGTGATGTCAAGAGTTTCCTAGCAAAGTTCCTGTTTGAGAAAGCCCTAAGCTGTTGGAATTCCTTGGATTTGCAAGCCTTTGAGGAAATTGTGGCTCTCCTCATCTATGGGATGGTTTTGTTTCCAAATCCTGACCAACTCATAGATGTGAACACCGTCAAAATCTTTATATCCCGCAACCCAGTGCCTACATTGCTAAGAGACATCCTACACTCTTTTCACACTCTCAAAATGAGGAAAAGAGGTGTCCTTATGTGTTGCACTCATCTCTTGGCAATATGGTTTATTTTGCATCTTCCCCAATCTGTATTGAAGAATGAGCAAGGTTCAAGGTGGTCACAAAGGTTGATGACGCTCAAACATTCAGACATTCATTGGTGCTCCCGATCCATAGAGAATGTTACTATTATCGACCATTGTGGAGAGTTCCCTAATGTCCCCTTACTTGGCATTAGGGGAGGTATCACCTACAACCCCTACTTTGCTTTAAGACAGTTTAGTTACGCCTGAAGGGATGACCCGCATGAGATGCTGATTCAAGGTTTGGTATTTGACTACGAGAACGATGATCAAGGTCTTCTCCAGAGATTTATCCGAGCTTGGAGGATGTTGAACAAGGTAGATAGCAAGATATTGGGGCATAAGAATTCCATCCCTCTTGAGCCTTACCTCAAATGGGTACGAGCTCGTGCTCAGAGTCTTATGATGCCTTATCCATTCATTCTCCCGGTAATCATTGAGCCTGTCATGGAAGGAGATGTTCCATACACTATCCTACATCCTGACATGCCTACCTCTCTTGAAGACCTACAAAGATATTGGATACAACTTAAGAGGGAGCGAGATATTTTCGAAGCCTGATTCTACACAAGCGAGAAGAAGGTTTTGGAACTCACTAGGCTACTTCATGAGGAGCAGACTCTGAATGCTTACATTGCACCAAAGAGGATGCGTACTACCTTTCTATCTTAGAGTTTCTTGTATTTTCTGTGCCCAAGGAGACACTAATGTACTCAAAACTTTAAGTTATTAATATAACGTGTGTTTCCTTTTTGTCTAAAACAAATTTGAATCTTAAAATCCTTGAAATCATTACATATGCATTTACCATTCATCATAACATAAGCAGGTTTCTTGCAACAAGTCTCCTCATCTCTCTACTGTTTATTTCAGTAAGATGGATCTTGAACAAATGTTGAAGGACCTCCAAACTCAGAATGCACCGTTTCAACAGTTGTTCTTAACTCTAGCCAAAGGACAAGAAGAGTTGAAGACCTTGCTGGCTGAGGAGAAGAAAAAGAAGATAACCGAAGTTCTAAACATGGGAAGAAGATTCCAAGGGCAGACAAGGAGGGCCTTAGACTTTGCAACGACATCCAGTGAGAAATACAATCAAGATGGGAAAGGCAAAGAAACAGTTGTCCCATCAGAGGTAGAGGAGGAAGAGGAAGAAGAAGACTATTCTGAAGAACAATACCCTCCAGCCGATGACAAGTATAAACATCTAGAAGAATAGTTGAGTGCAATGAAAATCCAAAAAGTGCCTAGATTAGACTTTGAGGAGTTGGGATTAGTATCAGGGATTGTCATTCCTCCAAAATTCAAAGCACCTGTGTTCGCCAAATATGACAGAGTCTCATGCCCCAAAATGCATCTCCGGTCCTATGTGAGGAAAATCCAGCCTCATACCGCTGATAAGGATTTATGGGTACACTTCTTCCAAGACAGTCTGTCTGGAACTCAACTTGACTGGTTCTATCAGTTAGAAAGAGCCAATGTTCATAACTGGGAAGATCTTGCTGCAGCCTTTTACAAACAATACCAATACAATGCTGATCTTGCGCCTACCCGTACTCAACTCCAAAGTATGGCCATGGTTTCAAGTGAAGGCTTCAAGGACTATCTGCAAAAATGGAGGGACTTGGACGGAAGAGTTCAACCTCCCCTATCTGAAAGAGAACTAGTAGACATGTTCTTGGGCACCTTGTCTGGTCCCTTATTTAATCACTTGATTGGGAGTTCATCAGCGGGTTTTATCGAACTGATATTGACTGGAGAAAGAGTAGAATCCAAGATAAAGAATGGAAAGATTCAAAAAGATGCATCCTCTGCTGCTGTAAGGAAACCATTCATCGGAAAGAAAGAAGTGGTTGCTGTATATCCTCAGAGAAACCAATCTAGGGCTGAACGTCGTCCAATGGTGGGGGCTGTTATGATTCCTAAACCTGCGCCTGATCAACAAAGAAACAACCAACCAAGAATGGAAATACCAGTCAGACAGTTAACCAGAATTAACATGACCCTATCTCAAGTATTGTTGCATATGTTAAGATCCAACCTAGTGACTTTGAAAGAAGCTCCAAAGAACCCTAACACAACCTCTCCTCACTATCACCCTAATGCCCGCTATGCATACCACTCTGAAAGTCCCGACCATGACACTAATAACTGTTGGGATCTAAAGAACAAAGTACAAGACCTCCTTGAAGCCAAAGAGATTGAATTTGATGCACCAGAAAAGCCCATGTAATTTCTGCCCCTATGCCCAAACACGACCATAATACTAACGCCATTGAGGAAGATATGTTTGTTACTTCAGATGATGAACTTATGACCCCACTCCTGATTATCAAAAAGAACTTACTGAATGCCAATGTTTTCCCAGGCTGTGATGAAAGTTGTCCTTTCTGTTTGTCCTCATCAACCAGCTGTCCTTTGTTGAAAGCAGGCGTTCAATGCCTAATAGATAACAAGGAAATTTTGTTCGAGAAGACTTATGTTCCACCTGTTCCTTATAATGATGTTTCCATCGTTACCATTTCCGCAAATTCTTCCAGGGTCTCCACCAAAAGACCCGTTAGAATTACATCAGTTCCAAAAGTAGCTCCTTTGATAATTACAATGCCTGGACCAATCCCGTATTCGTCAGACAAAACCGTACCATGGAATTATGGAGGGGATGTCTACTACCACGATATCAAGCAAGATTGGCCAGCTGTCGAAGATTCAAGTTCTGAGAAAGTTGACTCCGATATCATTAATATTGTAGAGACTAGCAAGATTACCCGAAGCAGAAGGATATTCTCTCCAGAAATTTCTCCCCCAAAAGCAGTTTCTGGACCCGTAATCATTCCTGTTGTTGTTGCTCATCCAAAGGTTATTCCCAGTCCCACAATCATCTCTGCTAATACTCCTGCTAACAAAGCTGTTACAACTCCTGTTATCACTCCTATTGATATTCCTGCTACCGAGTCAACCGAGACTCGAGGTAAAAGTATTCTGATTGAGCCTGTCCGGACGAAGGTACAATCATTGGCTATCCCTGAGACTTCCCGAAAAGAGATGGAGGAAATTCTAAAGATCATAAAAAGAAGTGACTACAATGTAGTCGAGCAACTGGGGAAAACTCCATTTAAAATTTCCATGCTGGCTTTATTACTATGTTCCGAGGCGCATGCAAAGGCCTTGGTAAAATTCTTGAAAACTGCCCATGTACCCCAAGAAACATCTGCCGATCAGTTCCAAGACTGCATAGCCAGCTTAACTGCAGATAATGTTTTGGTTTTTCAGATGCTGATTTAACGCCAAGAGGGAGGAAGCATAATGAGACATTGCATGTCTCATTGGAATGCATGGGCATAACTCAGGCTCATATCTTGGTGGACACTGGCTCGTCTCTAAATGTATTGCCTAAAAAAGCTCTTGATAGGCTTGACTGTGAGGGATTAACATTTAATCCAAGCAACATAGTAGTGAGGGCCTTTGACGACTCAAAAAGGATAGTGCATGGGGAAGTGGATATCCCCATAAAGGTTGGAACCCAAACATTTGATTCAACTTTTTATGTAATGGATATTCGCCCTTCATATTCCTGCTTGCTAGGCCGACCATGGATTCACAATGCTGGCGCTGTTACTTCTACGTTGCACCAAATGCTAAAGTATCCAATTCAAGGGAAAATCATTATCGTTCATGGAGAAGAAGAGTATATGATTAGCCATCTCAATTCCTTCAGATATATGGAATTAGATGGTGAATTTATTGAAACTCCATTCCAGCATTTTGAAGAAGTCCCGCAAGATGTGGCAGTGACAAAGGCTGTGTCTCAAATTCCCAAGATTACAAGGCCTCCACTCAAGATGTCATCTTTGAAGGATGCCAAGGAAGTGATAAAAGAAGGTGGATGCACTATTTGGGGACAACTCCCAGATATCCCATACAAGTCTGAAAATTTTGGCATGGGTTTCACTTCAGGTGCCCAGAAGGCTGTACGCCGTGCTCGTGCTGGAAGACCACCCTTGAAGATCAGCAACCGCAAAGTCAATGCAGTGGAAGATGATGAAGACAGCTACAACCTGGAGGATTGGATCTTCCTAACTGTCAGTGGAGGGCTCAGCAACTGAGAGGCTAGATATTTCGTCCCGATCACTTTTATCCCACAGTAATTTGTCTTTACATTTTGTTGGACCTATAATATTAAAAAAATTCAGACTCTTAAAACCTTGTGTCGTACCCGAGGCACAATGGTCCAATTGTAAGGGTTATTATCTCATTTCCATATGACATCAATGAATCATGGACATTTTTGCATACAAACTTTATGCTCATTGTTTTTTCTTTTACATTTTCATTTATTTCAAAGATAGCTATACTCACACACACACACTCACACTCACAATGCATGTCTACATCCATGGTACCGTAGTTCCATGGTACTATTTTATCTGATTTGTATGGGGCAGGCCCGGGCATTGTAATCTTAAGCGGAGCAGTCTTTGGAGCAGGTGTAATCCTAACGAGTCTTTTAGGGGCCCTAGAAGGATTGGCGTAGATGGTTATTATTGAAACTTCTTTCACTGGAACGGGTGAAACAGGAGCATTCTCAAACAAAATTTCTTGGTTATCCATCAATCATTGGATACCTTTCTTCAACAGAGATCAGTCAAATGGTGAGGATAGGCAAGCATGGCCGTCTTTGTCACAACCTGGGAAAATAATAGCTTTCAACAAATTCAACTTAATAGTCGGGAGCGGAGTCAACAGTTTATCCACGGTAGCAACAAATAGATCTTCTTCAATAGCGTTGGCATTGTGACCATGCCTAGGCATTGGAGCGGAAATAACATTTGGTTTTTCAGGCGCTTCAAACTCAACTTCCTTTGCGTCTATCAGATCTTGAATTTTATTCTTCAGAGCCCAACAGTTGTTGGTGTCGTGCCCTGGACTTTCAGAATGGTATGCGCATCTGGCGTTGGGATGGTAATATGGAGAAGTAGTATTGGGATTTTTTGGTTCCTCTTTCAAAGTGGCCAAATTCAACTTCAGGAGATGTGGTAGAACTTGGGCTGGAGTCATGTTAATTTTGGTAAATTCCCGAACTGGCCTTTCTACCCTTTGCTGATTATTTCTCGACTGGTCTGATGCAGGCTTCAGAATCATAACGGCCCCCACCGTTGGTCGGCGCTCAGTTCTTCCCTAATTCCTCTGTGAATAGACAACAGATACTTCCTTCCTTCCAGTGAAGGGCTTTTTCACAGCTGTTGAGGCAGACACGTCCTTCTGAATTTTTCCATTTCTTATACCAGCCTCCACTCTTTCGCCGATTAAAATCAATTCGGTAAACCCTGCAGAAGAACTTCCAATCAGATGATTGAAGAAAGGGCCTGATAGAGTTCCCAAGAACATGTCCACCAACTCTCTCTCAGATAGAGGAGGTTGCACCCTTCCGGCTAGGTCTCTCCACTTTTGCGCGTAATATTTAAAGCCCTCATTGGAAGTCATAACCATACTCTGCAATTGAATACGGGTAGGTGTGAAGTCGGCGTTGTATTGATATTGTTTATAGAAAGCGGAAGCCAGGTCTTCCTAATTATGGACATCAGCCCTTTCTAATTGGTATAACCAATCAAGTTGCGTTCCTGATAAACTGTCTTGGAAAAAGTAGACCCATAGGTCTTTGTCAGCGGAGTGTGGTTGAATCTTCTTGACATAGGATCTGAGGTGCATTTTAGGGAAAGACACCCCATCATACTTAGCAAATAATGGCACTTTAAACTTTGGAGGGATTGCAATTCTTGACACCAACCCCAACTCTTCAAAATCTAGCCCCGGTACTCTCTGAATTTCCATAATGCTTAGTCGCTCTTCAAGGTGTTTGTACTTGTCATCAGTCGGAGGGTATTGTTGTTCAGAGTAGTCCTCTTCTTCCTCCTCTTCTTCTTCTTCTTCAGAATCTGATTGTACTGCCGTTCCTTTTCCTTTTCTTTCCCCTTCATCAGATGTTGTTGGAAAATCTAAGGTCCTTCTGGCTTGTCCATGAAATCTTCTGCCCATGATAACCACACCAGCTGGCTTCTTCTTCTTTTTCTCTTTCTCTTTTTCTAGCAAAGTCTTCAGCTCCTCCTGTCCCTTGGCTAAGGTCATGAGTAACTGCTGAAATTGTGAGTTCTGAGCTTGCAGATCTTTGACCGTTTGTTCGAGATCCATCGTACTGAAATAAACAGTAGAGAGATGAGGAAACTTGTTGCAAAGACCTGTTTATGCTTATGATGAATAATATGTATTCATGCAATGCTTTCAAGGATTCATAAATTCAAATTTGTTTTAAACAAAAAAGGAACACACGTCATATTAATAAGATAGAATTGTGAGTACATCAATGCCCCTTGGGCAAAATAATATAAAACTCTAAGGTAAAAAGACGTTGCACATCCTCTTTGGTGCAATGTAGGTATTGAGAGTCTTCTCTTCATGAAGTAGCCGAGTGAGTTCCCAAACCTTCTTCTCGCTTGCGTAGAATTGGGATTCGAAAGTATCGTGCTCTCCTTTGAGCTGTATCCAACTCTTTTGTAGGTCTTCGAGTGATGTTGGCATGTCAGGATGTAGGATAGTGTATGGAACTTCTCCTTCCTTAACAGACTCTATAATCACTGGGAGAATGGAGGGATAAGGCATCATAAGACTTTGAGCGTGGGTTCGTACCCACTTGAGGTAAGGCTCAAGAGGGATGGAATTCTTGTGTCCCAAAGTCTTGCTATCCACCTTGTTTGGCATCCTCCAAGCTCAGATGAATCTATGACGGAGTCCTTGATCGTCGTTATCGTAGTCGAAAACCAATCCTTGAATCAGCATGTCATGTGGGCCATCCCTTTGGGCATAACCAAACCGTCTCAGAGCTAAGCAAGGGTTGTAGGTGATGCCTCCCATAATTCCAAGTAGAGGGACATTAGGGAATTCCCCACAACGGTCAACAATAATAACATTCTCTTTGGATCGAGAACACCAATGAATATCTGAATGGTTAAGTGTCATTAACCTTTGTGACCACCTCAAACCTTGCTCATTCTTCAAGACTGATTGGGGAAGATGAGAAATAAGCCATCTTTCTAGGAGAGGAGTGCAACACATAAGAACACCTCTTTTCCTCATTGTACGAGTGTGAAAAGAGTGTAGGATATCCCTAAGAAATGTAGGCACCGGGTTACGAGACATGAAGATTTTGACAGCGCTTACATCTATGAGTTGGTCAGGATTAGGGAACAAGACCATCCCATAGATGAGAAGAGCTACAATCTCCTTAAAATCTTTCAAGTCTAGGGAATTCCAACAGCTTTGGGCCTTCTCAAATAGAAACTTTGACAAGAAGCCTTTTACACCACTTCTAGTTTCCCAATGAGTTGTGACATCAGATGAGTGCAAGTGCAGGGCTTGAGCAATCTCTTCTGGCTTTGGATCTCTTTCCGTACCATTGAAGGGTAGTTGATTGAGAATAGGAATCCTCAGAAGTTGAGAGAATTCTTCCAAAGTGGGCACAAGTTGATAGTCAGGAAATGTGAAGCAATGGTGCAAAAGGTCAAAGAACTGGAAGAGAAACTTCATCATATCATCCTCTGTGTTGGAAGTGACCAAGTTGAGTAGACGACCATGTCTCTCGGTGAATAGAGAGTTCTCATGGATCCTTGAAGCTAGCTCCTTGAGTTGTGGAGGAATTCTTACAAGGTTGATTTGGATAGTTTTCCTGCAAAGTGAATCCATAACCTACAAAACAAGAACAAAGATGAATCTCCAAAATCCTTGAAATGATTAGTGTATGCATATGATGTTCATGATGTCCATGATGTTATGCACAAGTATATATGTACAAGCAAATCAAACAAGTTCCTAGTTCAGGCTTGCATGGGGTTTCATAGGTAAGTACCCTCTTGAAGTTTTGTTGGCTCAACCTGTCCTAGAAATAGTAACTGGGTTCTAAGGAGCTCAATATCACTGATTTGTTTCCTTGTTCATTGTTTCAGTTCAAGCCTCTTTACTGGTGACCGAAATATTCCAAGAAACCAACCCTCAATGAGTGTAGTATCGAGTATCTACCAACTTCGGACTGCACCAAAGCCGGTCATCTCACTACATCCTAAAAGGCCAAGTTGGTCAAGTAAAGGTTTTAGAAGTTCATTAGTGCTTCATGACATCACTCAGCGGCCCCGTATTCTCTTTGATTGACTCAAATGCTACTGGTACCCACAAATATGTCGCACTAATATAGCTATTTCTTAGACCATGTCGGTATACCCCACACAGTTTCCAGAATGTATTGCTATTTACCTATAACGTTTCCCAAATTCGGGTAGAGGATTCAAACCCAAACAAAGAACCATAATTGTAAAGCAAACAAGTCAAACAATTGCAAGAAAATAAAGGTGATCTAAACCCTAAGGTAACCCCATTTTTAGAATTTTCCCCAGTAGAGTCTCCAGTTCTGTGATGCGGTGGGAGAACTGACTCGAGGTTTTGCATTTGTGTTCGTAAATGTCGCGGTTAGCAAGAGTCACCACCGACTTTTCTTTTATCCAAAAGGAAAGGTAAAAAAGCACAGGAAAGACCTTTGATATGTTTTCTTGAGTTAGAGGGGTAGATTATGAAAAGGGAAGATGCTAGCACCCTTTTCATCCATGGTTTTCCATGGGCTCTTAGTTACTTGTTTAGATCACTTGCTTTGCTTTGTTTGAAATGGTGTTTGGTGTGTTTTTGAAAGTATTTTGTAAAAGAGGCCATTGAAGAGGCAATCTTTGTAATGATTCTCGTTCGTAAGAATGTATACAAAGATGTTTGTCTTTTGAAAAATGTTTCAATATTTTGAATGATGCTTTTGAAATGTGTGCGTGCTTGTTTTTGAAAATAGCAAGGATTGTTTTGAAATGGAACAAGTAACTAGAAGCTAATCTACCTACTCAAATGTCTTTCTTGTGCATTTTTATTCCTTTGATATTGTTGACTTACCATTGATTTGGTAAGCAACCCTATCTTTGGATGTAAACGGGACGGGCGTGGGTCATCGTATGATCATGATAGCAATTTTGCCAAGTATCTTAGCAATTTTTGAGGGACCAAGATCATTTTGTTTAGGCAACCTTGAATAGCGTCATCGAGGGACTATGATCTTATATTTGTTTTGTTTTACCAAGATACTTCGCGTGCGTAACATGGCCATTTTATTTTAGGCAACCAAGTGGGAGAAACCCTAAGTGTGCTTGTGTGCAAAGTGTGTCATGTTCATGCTTTTGTCTTGCATTTAGGGTTTTCTATTTGTTTTGATTTTTGTTCTTGTCATGCAAACCCTAGTTTACTAAGCATAATATATAAAGCAATAAATTACGTAAAATAAACTAAGCTATTACAACAATTATTATGGGAGGGGGGATACAAGTTTTGAATGGGGATTTTGCACAAATATAAACCTAAAACAACCCAATCGAATATTGCGCGAATTAAATAAATATACAAATATTTAAAATGCAATGCAATGTATTTATGTAACAAATATTTTGGTATTTGTTTTTTGTATGAGAAAATAATTTAATTTAAACCCTAAAAAATAAGGAAAAAATAATATTATTTTTTGGAGGGGTGAAACCCTAATTTTCTAATTAAAAGAAAATAATGCTTCCTATTACTATTTTGCACATTTTTTATATAAGAAAATAATAAATAATATGTTTAATTTTTAAAAATTAAATATGTATAAAAATAATTATTTATGATTATAAATAGTATAATAAAAATATTAAGTATTTTTAATTGTATTTACAAATTATTTAAGAAAATAAAATCTATTTATCCTAATAAACTATTTTTTTATGCAAAAAATAATAAAAAAGTAAAATAAAAATTGCAAAAAATAAAGAAATTATTTTTAGGATTTTTATCATTCAGAAAAAATAAATAAAAGATATAAATATGAAAATATGGAAAAAATATGAAAAATATAACAAATAAGCCAGGGGGTGTAAAAGTAAGTCAGGGGGTGCAAATAGCAAAACCAAAAAAGGATAGGCGCCAAAAAGCCCAAAACACCACTTCATCCCTGTCCTTGGTCATCCCTGCGCGCGCGTCTAGTTCAAAGCTGTAACTCTCAAATGCTTGCACAAAAACAAAAACTCATAACATGAAAATGTGGCATTTGAGCTCACGATTCCAACCATATAAATTATGTGACCTAACTCTAAAAGATCAGAGAGAATTTTGGCAGCCCTAATTTGTGACCTAAAAATTTCATGAACTTCAAGCTTCAAATTCTCTCAGCACAATTAATATAAATGAAAAGTATGCATATGTACAACTTCGTTATGATAAGGACTACATTTTTTCTTCACAGATTGTGGCTTGAGGATGCCTATTCAGGGAGATAGAGTTTAAGAAATATACCTCCTTCAGCTGGATTCGAGTAGAGCAATGCAGAGACTTTAATGGAGGCCTGAGGATTGTTTGAGCTTCCTTGAACTTCCCTGAAGCTAATCCAATGCTTATCTTGTCTTGAGAATGGCTGGAACTTTCTGCATAAGTCAAGCTGCAAGCTTCAAGGTTGAAAGTGGCAAAGGCTGAAACAGGGGTCACAGAACCAGGGTGATGGCTTGGATAGCTTTGGTATGATGTGTATGAGATGCTTGGAGTGTTAAATCACAAAACGCACGAGCCAAATAAGTGTTGGCTATGGTTTTGCAGAATCTGTGAGTTTTGGCAGAATTTTAGTGTTTTTGAGTTTTGGAGAGTTTCAAGTGTCAAGCCAACCTCTTAAGCCTTGCCACAAATTTATATACTTGTATAGAAATGATACAAAGGTCAGCCCTTACTAGCTGTACAAGTTTTTGACCTTTTCACCAACTTTCTTGCTTTTGAAGTTAAGTGACAAGACCATACTCACATGCCTGTCCTTGCTTGCTTGAGGGCTGAAAAGAGCTTGTACCAAATGCCTGAGAGTTGTGTAAGTTGCTTGTACCAAAGGGACAGGTCCAAGGCTCAATATTGATAAAGTTACAAAAGCTCATCTTTATTAAAATGGCAATGTGAACTTTATGCCTAAAATGGAATTATCTCTTGTACAAATCTTCAAAAGGAAAGATAATGTCTTTGTCAACTGAATTTTCATTTAATTATGGAGTGTAGAGTGAGTTTAGGACCTGTAAAGCAAGATACAAACAACATGGATTGGATTTGCAACTTAATGCTATGTAAAAATGGCTTGATCAAAAGTGATAAAATGCCAACTTCCCTTCTTCGATTCTCCCTACTCAAAAATGATTTTGGAGAGTTCTTGGACATTTTGGAAAGCTTGAAATGTTCTCTATAATCCATCTTTGAAATGGATTTTGAGATACCTCTTGGAACTAGGTGAAAAATGTCCATGAAGTTGGGTCCAAAACCTGCCTAAGTTAGGGCAAAATTTCACTAAGTTAAGAAGTTCATGGACCCATGTTCATAAATTCATAACTTGAGATCCAAGCATCTTTTGGGAAAAGTTTGTGAAGAAAAGTTGTAGATTTCATGGAGGAATACAACTTTCATGTTGGAAGTTTTCTTTGAATCAAAATGAATTATGGTGAAAAAGTGGTGGAAAGTTGGGAAAAAATAAGAAAATTTTTATACTTAGAAAAATTCTAAGTTATGAAAATTTTCAAATTCAAAACCCTAATTTTCAAAATTGGTTTTCTTGGTGAACACGTTTCATATTTTGACATATCTTGATTAATTATGACCCTTGGCACTTGATTTTGACCAAAAAGTCATAGTTTGACTTTTCAATGCGCAATTGACTTTTGATCAGTTGACTGCAAAATTCATCTGTCAATCCAATGAACTTGAGATCTTTTGAACCATGTAATTAGGTCAAGATGATGCCATTGAACCCTTGAAATAATGTTTGAACTCAATTGGTCATTGGCTAGGTTAAAAATCAGAAATTGCCCTTTCTCAGTAAAAACCCTAATTTTGACCATTTTGCCCTTTTGATGATTTGATCAAATTTCTTGAGGAGTTGTGATCCAAAATTGATAAAATGGTACATATGAGTCTAAAATGTTGATATGGATCAAAAATTATGAAGTTTGACTGTAAATTGGCCATGGTTGACTTTTCCGCCAATACAGCTGATTTTTAGGTCAACTGTCCAATTGACTGATCAAAAATGTGGTTCAAGGCTTGAAACTTAACATGAGAAATATTAGGGGTCCAAGATTTTGTATGAAAGTCACATGAAGCATTGGTGGTCCAAAAATCCTTGTGCAAAATCAAACCCTAATTTTGGGTTATCAGTGCAAGATGAGATATCTTGAGCTGACCAAGCCCTAATCTTGTCTTGAGTCCAAGAAGTCTTGTGAGAAAAATCTTGATAAGTGAGAGGGCAAATTTTGGGGTACAACAGTGCTGTTGAAGCCGAAAATAAGAACATTAAAAAGATCATACAGAAAATGACAGTTACATACAAATACTGGCATGAGATGTTACCATTCTCTCTTCACGAGTATCGTACCATAGCTCGCACATCAACTAGGGCAACACCCTATTCTCTGGTATACAGCATGGAGGCTGTCTTGCCTATTGAGGTCCAGATCCCCTCTCTAAGAGTTATGAAGGACGTAGGGTTGAATGAATAAGATTGGATCCATACTCGACTTGATCAACTAAACTTGATTGATGAGAAAATACTTACTGTTGTCTTCCATGGTCAAGTGTATCAAAAACGGATGATTAAGGCTTTCAACAAAAAGGTCAGACGCCAAGTATATCAAGTTAGGGATCTGGTGATCAAACGCATCATATTTCCACAAGGTGATCCCAGGGGAAAATGGACTCCTACATACGAAGGACCATTTGTAATCAAAAACATTTTCTCTGATGGTGCAATGATTCTGACCACCATGGATGGCAACGACCTGCCGCACCCTGCGAATGCCGACATAGTCAAAAGATACTATGCATAAGAGATCCGCTAGGTTGACACTCCTAGGAAAAACAAGGGCATCCCGGCGAACCAAAAAGGTTCGGGAAAAAATTAGGGATAAAACAAAAAAATTTGTACACCTGGCAAGCTGAAAACCCGAAAGGGCGGCTTGGGCAAAAAAGGATTTCCCGGTGGATTGAAAACCCGAAAGGGTGGTCCAGGCAAAAGTTAGGGAATTAAAGCGTATGACTATGTCCTGTTGGATCACCTTACGGAGAACCTGACAAACTGGGAGGTTCTGATCAATTCAATCATCTTCGAACGAGGCAACAAATAGACAAGATGCTCAGAGACATGAAGACTATAGCAAAATGGAAACCCCTTGGGATTATTTCACATAGATATCTTTTCTTTTTATCAAAATTTCCATTTTTTACGATGGCATTCTCTTACTAGAATGTTTTTCTCATTGTACAAAAATACTTACTCAAAGTCAATACAAAGATATCCCTTTTGAAAGTACAAAACGATATGTTTTTCTTTACTCTTATGTGTTTGTTTACAAAAACGTCCAAAGATTTATTTTTGAACATATGCATTTGAACATAATTACTGTTTACAAATAAACAAAATAGAGCGACGATCACTGATGGCTTTAAGAGATAGGGAAATCTCTCTAAGTTATTTCCATAAAATCCCCGCAGTGTACAATTTAATCTTGAGCGGAACAAAGCTTCCAGTTATCAATCCCCAGTAGAAGTCGTTCAATTTCTCAGGATTTCCCAACAGGATTTTACAACTAGGACACGACATTTCCCTTACAACAGAGTTTATTTCTCTAAGTGGAAATTCGCCAACACTTCAACTTCCCAACATGAAGACTTGCACTCCATATCCTCAGTAGCAGTGAGGGATTTATTTCCCCCAATCCAACAACAGTGCAACGGATTAGCTCACATACGCATACATCACATCCATATATCATAAACATTGATAACACAAATGCATTATACCATGCATTTCATACAACATGACTTTGCATTTTAGCTAACATTTTACCCTTTTCAGGATAAGGTTAACAGCTACCATTAACAATGTTCAAAGTTTGCAGATACAATTCAGATATGCTCCAGACACGGATTCCATTCTGATACTTATTCAGGATCTCCTTCAGATACAATTCAGATACGCTCCATACACGGATGCCATCCTGATACTCATTCAGATTCAATCTTTCAGATACAGTACAGATACGCTCCAGACACGGATGCCATTCCGATAATAATTCAGAATCTCCTTTAGATACAATACAAATACACTCCAGACACGGATGCCATCCGGATACTTATCCTGATTCTCATCTTTAGATACAGTTCAGATGCGCTCCAGACACGGACGCCATTCTGATACTCATTCAGTTTCAGCTTACAGACACTATTCAACAATCATTTCTGGATGGCATCTACAAGCCAATATCCAACAACTTTCTATCATATCTCTAAATGGAATCTTTAAGCCCATTCCCTCAACCATCACATCGTCGAGTGCAAATTTCTGGGCACTCTAGTGTCCAATCATCTTCCACCTTCGAGTCACGAATGGAAAAACTCGCCAATCTAACTCTTCAGGTTTAAGAAGATTGAACATGGGAAGCTATTGTACCCCAAAATTTTCCCTCTCACTTATCAAGAATTTGCTCACAAGATCTCCTTAGCTCAAGACTGCACTAGGGTTTGATCAGCTCAAGACACCTCCTTAAGCACTGATGACCAAAATTAGGGTTTGAGTTTGCACAAAGATTTTTGAACTTCCAATGCCCCATATGACTTTTATGGATCATTATGTACCCCAAAGATTACTCATGTCAAATTTCAAGCCTTGGATCACACTTTTGCTCAATCAATTGAGCAGTTGATCTACAAATCAGCTGTATTGGGGGAAAAAGTCAACTATGGCCAATGTACAACCAACTTCATAATTTTTGATCCACATCAACATTTTGGACTCATATGTATCATTTGATCAAGTTTAGACCATAATTCCTCAAGAAATTTGACCAAATCTCCAAAAGGGCAAAATGGTCAAAATTAGGGTTTTGACTAGGAAAGGGAGATTTCTGATTTTTGACCTAGCAAATGATCAATTGGTTTAAGGAATGATCTCAAGAGTCCAATTGAATCATTTTTACCTAATGTATGGTTCAAAACATTGCTCAAGTCCAATGGATTGACAGATGAATTTTCAGTCAACTAATCAAAAGTCAACTGTATACTGAAAAGTCAAACTTTGACTTTTTGGTCAAATTCAAATGCCAAAGATCACAATTCATCAAAACATGTCAAAATATGAAACTTATTCATCAATAAATCAAAAAGTCAAGATTTCATTTTGAAAAGTCAAAATTTCTAAACTTAGAAATTTTTCTAAGTGTTGGAAATTTCTTATTTTTTCATAACTTTGAGCAAACTTTTCACCATGATGCAAGATGATTCAAGAAAAACTTCAAACATGAAATTTGCATATCTCCGTGAAATCTACAAATTTTCTTTACACAACTCCTTTTAAAAATTCTTGGATCTCAAGTTATAATTTTATGAACATGTGGTCATGAAACTAAACACTTAGTGAAATTTTGCCCTAATTTAGTCAGGATTTTGACCCAACTTCATGGCAATTTTTCATATAGTTCCAAGGGGAATATTCAAAATAAATTCAAAGATGGGTTGTATAGAACATTGCAAGATTTCTAAAATGTCCAAGAACTCCTTGAGATCATTCTTGAGTAGGGAGAATCGAAGAGATGAAGTTAGGGTTTTATCACTTTTATTACAAGTCATTTTAGTGATGAACAAAATTTAAATTCAAACCATGCTGCATAAACACTACTTTGCAGGCCTCAAACTTATTAGGCAGTCTATAATTAATGGTTTACACAGCTGTTAGAGTCCTCACTTCAAGCATTCAATGCATGGACATTCTTTTTATCCATTTTTGGAAGAAAGGTCACATTACCATTTTGATAAAGCAACTTTTTGTACAAAACTTGTTCTTGAGCCTTGCACTTGTTCTCTTCTGATCAAACAGGTCCTATAACTCATGAGAAATGTCTCAAACACTTACAATGACCCATCCCATGCTTGTAACTCTCATTGAAACTTATTTCCCTCTTTTCTTCAAAATCAATTAACCTAGCCAAAAGCTAGAAACTTGTACTTTTGACTTGCCAATGCTTTCAAACACTTTTTTTTATACATACACAAACCATATGACACAGAGACATGAATGCTCAAGCCTTAAAAGAACCTAGAACTAAGAATCACACGACACACTTCCATTTTTACACAAACTGACCAAAAACTTGAAACTCATAATCTACTCGTGCGTTTCTTGACCTTTTGGTTTCTAAAGTTTCTAAACATCATATAGAGTTGATCCCACACCCTGTTTTAGAACTGTAACACCATTAACATCATCCTCCATTTCCAAAAACAGAGCACTGCACATTGACTTCTCCAGACCATTTCAACCATCCATTGTTCAAGCTAATCATTGCATTAGCTTTCTGGGACCTCAAGGAAGCTAACCTGATCATCACCATCACTTGAAACAAGCTCAAACTCAAAACACGATTTCCAGTTTTGAGGTAAGTTTTCTCAACTTTGAACTCTTCATACAGGCATCATCAATAGTTTATTTATGAACAAAACATGTAGATATCATTGCCCTGAAGCTAACCATGTCCATAATTTCCATTAATTTTGCTTGAGCTTAGAGAATTTTGAAACTGAAATTCCTGAGATTTTTAGGGTTCAGATTAGGGCCATTAAAATTCATGCTTATCTTTAATATATAGTTTTAATGCTTTACATTTCTGAAACCGTGAGAAAATTTTCTACAAGTTTCATGTTTACAGTTTTCATTTTTAATGAGAAATGAGCAAGTTACAGTTGGTCTGGCTGGAGGTTAAAGATGTAGTCATCAGGGCGCGTTTTGCCTTCTATATTTATTTTTTTGATTATATTAACGGATGTATAGCCACCCCAGTGGTAGAAGCGCGCTCCTGTAACTTTTGGGACCTGGGTTCGAGCCCCAATGGTACCCTTTTCATTTTTTCACATTTTTACTTTCTGATTTTTGTGTTTTTGGCAGGCGCTGGGCCTCTTTGGGCCTGACTTGTTTTTATTTTTGCTTACTAACCCCCCTGCAGGCTATTGGCACCCCTGGCCCAAGTTTATTTATTTTCTTTTTTATTTCATTTTTATTTTCTTAAATCTTTTTATTAACTATACTTTATTTATTTTTTACTTATTATCTTATAAATATAATTAAAACTAGGTTATTAGTTATTTTCTTTCATACTAATTAAAATACATTATTTTTGATATAAAAAAGACTAAAAATATTTCATGATGCTATAAATATTTTCAAGGAAAAAATACCAAAAAACACTTTTCTTATAAAACTTAATTTCTTTTATTTTAATTAATAGAATTAGGGTTTTTATTCAATATATTTTCTTAATAAATTTAAGTTTAATTAATTATTTTCTTTAAATAATTAGGTTAAGACAATTCCCCTTTTTCTCATGAAAACCAAACAAATATCCATTCACCTTTACATTTTGCATTTTGTACATTTATTCTTTTTGTACATTATATTCATTTAAATTCTTGTACATTGATACAAATTTAATTTGGTTGTAATAGATTAACTAGGTTTATATTCTTGCAATCCCCATTCAATTTGTATACCCCCTCCCCACAAATGTTGTAATAGCGTAGTAACTTTAAATTCCGCAATTTATCGCTTTTATATATAACATGCTAGTAATTAGGGTTTGTATGGAAAGACTAAAACCAACACTTAGAAAACCCTAATTCAAGACAAAAATAAGCATGAAAATGACAAACTTGCACAGAAGCACCCCTAGGGTTATTCCACTTGGTTGCCTTATACAAAATGGCCATTGTTGTACCCCAAAATTTGCCCTCCCATTTTTTACAGAAATCACAACCCTAGGGTTTTTCAGATATTCAAGATTGGCTCAGGAATCGATCAGACAGATTTTCTCCTGTGGCAATAAACCAGCAATTAGGGTTCTTACTTGCAGTTCTTAGAAAAAATGAATTCACAAAGATCCAATTGGCTTTCACACATTTTCATGCTTTTTCAAGTTTACTGAAAGGTTACTGTTTGTTTTCAAGGCATATTCATTTAGGACAAGAGATGAGATCTAAGACTGTCATTTGGAACATTCATGTTTTGTTTGATCCAAATTAACCAGATAATTTGCGTATGTTAAGACATTTGCTGGTTAATGGAATACGACATTTGTTTGTTTATGGAATAAACATTTGTTTGTTTTTGGAATACACAGTGCATGTTTATTTGGAATGCAATGGCAAGATTACATGATCATTGGAATTTAAGTTATCTTGGTTAGAATTATTGGAATAAAGTTTCAATTATCTTAATCAGGAATCTTAAAAAATTAGTGAAGATGCGAAGAGAAAATTGCGAGTTATTGACGGTAAAGGATTTTAATGGACATCAGAATACTTCATAAGACTTTTTTCATTTATTTCAAAAAAATTGTTACAATACAATTTATTATTTAAATGCTTTAAGTTTTACAACTTATTGTATTTGAAAAATAAATTACTACAATTGTTTGAGTATTTCTCTCTAAATTACAAAGAAAAAAATCTAAGCCTAAGACTGACTAAGCTTCCATTGCTTCCATGCTTGCCAAAGAATCTCTTGTTTCCTCTGATTTGCCACCATCCAGTTTGCACTCACATGAAAGAAAGACAGAAAAATAATTAGCAGTTAATTGGATATGAATGAGAATCTTCAAAAGAAAAATGTGTTCATCATTAAAGTTTGCAATTTGGAATCAGAGGGCTATTTTTAATTCATCACGTTTTTATTTTTCTATTTGCAAATCACAAGAAGATTACTCTTCTTGGTTCACAAGAAGAAAAATAAAAATGAAAGCAAAGCTGTCCAAATAAAAATGCAAGCAATTTATCCAAATACAACTAGGCTGCCCAAACAAGTGAAAGTATGCAAGCAACATGGCCAAACAACAACAAGGCTGTCCAAACTAGACAGCAGCGTACCAAAAGGCAAACATGCAGCAGGGCTGCCTAGAACAAGACAGCAGCATAACAGCAAGAACAAGACAACAGCATATCAGCATACCAAAATGCAAACAAAATACAAACAACAAGAACGAGGCAACATAGGCAGTAACTGACAAAAGAGCATCAGCAAGAAGAAAATATAAAACTAAGTCAACAAGCAAGAGGAGGCTTGTTCAATAAGCCATTTTTCATCATTTTCCAAATTAAAATTGCAAACTTTTCAGAAAAATTATTTGGCTTAGGGTCATTAAGAGAGGAAGAGGAAAGATGTCACCTATGGATGCTGCCCTGCTGTCACAATTGCACCAGAATTGCTAGCAAACAAAACTGCAAGGAAAAGAGCCTAAGGAGAAAATTCCCAAAGTATTAAAAATTTGGTGGTTTTCCCACCATTTTGAATAAACTGTAAAGAAGCAACATAATATAACAGAGAGGAGGCTCAAGAAAAAGATAGAAAAAAATATCCAAGTTCTCACAACCTTCAAATATAACCTGCAAACTGTTACAAGTTTCAAACATACAAAAATCCCAAACTCATCAAAACTCCCTACATCTCCCATCAAACATAACCTGCAAACTGTTACAAGTTTCAAACATACAAAAATCCCAAAATCATCAAAACTGTAAAAAAACCATCAAACTCCAAACTGTAAAAACAGTTTTTCAAAAACCTGCATAACCATTTCTCAAACAACCAAAACTGCATAACAAACAAACAACCAAAACCAGTTCATAACCAAACTGTCAACAAAAACATTTCCAAACCCAAACCTCCAAAACTGTTAAGTTCATACCAAACTGTAACAAAAATCGGCAAAACATTCAAACCTGTAACAAAACTCATCAAACTGTTAAACCAATATCCTCATCAACCCAAAACAAAACCAACAACAACAATAACAAATCTGCAAACCACTTTCAAAACAACCAAAAACTGTAAAAAAGAAAACAGTTCAAGCCAAGTTTCCAGACCTGCTAAACCAATATCCCAAACCAAAAATCCACAACTATCCTAACCAGCAACATCATCAAATCATCAGCAAACTTACATCCCAGATAATCAAACATTAACAAATCATCAGCCATTGGAAACATCCAGCAAACTTACAAGAAAATCAAGTCAAAAACAAGCATCATCATCATCAAACAAAATCATTCAAAGCACGAAAGACCACAAAGTTTCAGAAGCATCAGTATCATCCTCATTCAGCAAAGAAGATAGACAAAGAAAAAGTACCAGAAGCGCACATTTTTCGTCATCATCTCTTCCTCCTAGCCAAGTTCGTCACCAGTGAGCACCTCATCTCAATCTCAATATCCTCTCCACAAAAAAGCCCCAAAGGTATGGATTCTTCGCATCCCTTCAAACTATTTACTGCATCTCAAACATATAGCACAATAGGTTAACAGAGAAAACATGAGCAAGATTAAACAACAACAAAAACTCGTTCAAACTTCAAAATAAAACTTTACCTTTCAGAAGCAAAAACATTAGCGCTTGGGATGTGAGAGGGAGGATGCTCCGATAACGAGGGTGAGAGGAAGATCAGAAAAATGCATTTTAAACCTTATAAGTGATTTCATTTCAAATTAGAGATTTCCAGAAAGAAAAAGTGTTTCACTCATGAATAGGGACGATTGAGTGAGAAAGATGAACGAGAGAGAGAAGCGATATAAACGAACAGAGAGGCGCCGCTGTACCAAGGGAACAACAAACCCTAATTCACGTTTTCCCTTAATCAAAATGCATTAAACATAGTTAAGGATATTGGGCCATGTCTTTTGCAAAAGCTTTAAAGCCTAACACACGTTTCCTGGTTCCCACCCCCCTTTGCCTTGTTTTTGTTTCAGCAAGACAATAACTTCTTTGGGCCCAATAACCTTTAAACTCTTAAGCCCATTTTCTTTCCCTTTAATTTGTTTTTATTTGTTTTGAAAATTGCTAATAATGTTTTTTGTACATTTTTTAAGCCCTAAAAATCAATTTTTACCATTTTCTTTTTATAACCTTTTATTAATTTGTTACACATAATAAAAACATCAAAAAACTTTGATTTAATTAGTTTTATTTCTTTAAGCTCATAATCAATAAAATACACAAAAGATATAATACATATATATATTTTTTAATTTAAATCATTTTCTTATTAGATTAAGTTTTATTTTTCTTTTTTTAAGTAAATACATTGCATTTCATACTTTATTGATTTCTTTATTTCATAAATTGTCATAATTGTAATAATTGTTATTTGGTTGTATTATCTGGACATTGCTATTTTTATGTGATTCATCCCTATTTGTAATAATTGTACCCCCATTCCCGGATACTTTTGTAATAGCTTAGACTTTTAATTCTCGCAATTTCTTGCTTTCTATATACTGTGTAGTAATTAGGCATGTATGGCAAGATTCAAAAATCAATCGCTAGATGACCTGATCCAAGAATAAATAACTTGAAATCAACACACTTATCACTCGTGCACCTCTAGGGTAACCTCGCTTGTTGCCTCAGAAATACAATCATGTCCCTCGAATATGAGACACTCTAGCAAATGACCCTTCGATAAACAAAGATCGTAGTCCCTCGATGACTCTCGATGTTGCCTTCGATAAAACGATCTCGTCCCTTACAAAATTTCTAGAGCGTCTCACAAGTTGCCTTCAATGATTGTAAAATTGACCCGCGCCTGTCCCTTCACATCCAAGGATGGAGCTTCTTACCAAATAAATGGTAAGATAGCACCATTAAAAGGAAGAAAAAGAACAATTTAAGACCTTTCGAGTAAATGGATTCACTCTTAGTTACTCGCTTGCCCACGATAAAAACTTCCGCACCTACACTTCCATTTCAAAACTTATTCAAAAGATAAAACATTTTGTATACGTTCTTATAGAGACGAGAACTATTACAAAACCTCTTTTCAAAAACACTTTTCAAAACACGATTCACAAACACATCTTTGAACCATTTTTCGAAACAAAACTTTGTATACGTTCTTATAGAGATGAGAACCATTACAAAGAAACTTTCCAAAATACTTTCAAAAACCACACCACAAGCACACAATCAAAACAAAAGCAAGTGATCTAAAACGAGTAACTAAGAGCCCATGGAAAACCATGGATGAAAAGGGTGCTAGCACCTTCCCTTTTCATAATCTACCCCCCGAACCCGAGAAAATTCTCGAAAGGTCTTTCCTGTGCTTTTTACCTTTCCTTTTGGATAAAAGAAAAGTCGGTGGCGACTCTTGCTAACCGCACAAGTGCGAACGAAATGCAAAACCTCTAGTCAGTTCTCCCACCGTATCACAGCCATATTACACATGTGAGGTATCTTAGCAAAAGCAAGAAAATACAAGATCATAGTCCCTCGATGATGCTATCTAAGTTGCCTTTCAAATGATCTTAGTCCCTAAAGAGAATGCTAAGATACCTTGTAACATTACTAATCATGGTTATACGATGACCCACGCCCGTCGCGTTTACATCCAAAGATAGGGTTGTTTACCAAATCAATGGTAAGACAACAATGTCAAAGGAAAAGGAAATGAATAAGAAATACTTTTGAGTAGGTAGAATGCTCCTAATTACTTGCTCAGTTTCAAAACAAACATCCTTGCTATTTTCAAAACAATCACCTACACTTTCAAATATCTTACAAACTTGAAAACATTTTCAAAAGACCAACATCTTTGTATACATTCTTACGAACGAGAATCATTATAAAGATTGCTTAAACAATGGCCTCTTTACAAAATACTTTCAAAACCACACAAAGCACAATTTAAAAAAAAACAAGTGATCTAGCAAGTAACTAAGAGCCCATGGAAAACCATGGATGAAAAGGGTGCTAATACCTTCCCTTTTCATAGTCTACCCTCCGAACTCAAGAAACAATCTCAAAGGTCTTTCCTGTGCTTTTTCACCTTTCCTTTTGGATAAAAGAAAAGTCAGTGGTGACTCTTGCTAACCGCAACATTTGAGATCAAACACAAAACCTTCAAGTCAGTTCTCCCACCGTGTCACACTTGTCATTTCTGATTTTTGAATCCAATCTCCAAAACCACTCGTGCGTTTTTTGGCCAAACCATCCACAAAGTTTCTGATACACATATAGAAGCAATCCTATCTTCTGTTTTCGAACTATAACATCATCTTCACCAAACTTCATTTTCAAAAACAGAGCATTACAACTTGGTTTCTTCAGAACATTCTAGCCATCCATAGCTTAAGCTAAGTTTGCATTAGCTTCCTGGGAACTTGAGGAAGCTAACCAGATCATCACATTATTTAGGCATTGTTAGGCTTGCATTTTCAAAGACAAAATGTAGATATCATTGCTCTGAAACTGTACATATCTATAGATTTTATTTATATGGCATGAGTAGAGAGAATTTAGGATTAAAACTTCTTTAAAAATTAGGGTTCATATTAGGGCTAGCAAAATTCATGTTTGTTTATGATTTATAGTTTTAATGCTTTATAGTTCTGGAACCATGATGAAATTTGCCATAACTTTCACGTTTACATTTTCCATTTTGGTTGAGAAATGAATGAGTTGCAGATGCTCTGGCTGGCGCGAGGAAGAAGATGAAGTTCATCATCAGAATTGATTTTGTAATATATATTTATGGTTTTGTTTATAATATCGGATGTATAACCACCCCAATGGTAGAGAGCGCGTGCGTAAGGCATTAGTGTTAAGGGTCCTGGGTTCTAGCCCCAGGAGCACCTTTTGTTTTTATTCCTTAACATTTCACCCCTTGTACTTTTTAAAAGCACACCTGGACCAGAACTTCTAAGTTGTCTCATCTTTGCTTCTAGCATCCCTCCGCATGAATCTGTTAAAAACATGCTTGGGCCAGAACTTCTAGGTTTCCCTATCTTTTCTTCTATAATCCCTCTCCATATACCTGTTAACAGCATGCCTGGGCCAGAATTTCTAGGCTTTCCCATCTTTGCTTTTTAGCATTACCCCCTCCATATACTTGTTAACAATACGTCTGGGCCAAAATTTCTAGGCTGTCTCACATTCACGTCCAGCATCACCTCTCACTTACCTGTTAACAGCACGCCTGGGCCAGAACTTTTAGGTTGTCTCATTTTTTTGCTTCCAGCATCACCCTCCATGTATTTGTTAGCAACACGCCAATGCCAGAACTTCTAGGCTATCTCATTTTTACTTACAAACATCCTTTCCACTTTCTAAACCCCTCCTGATTTTAATTTTATATTTTTATTTTCTTTCCTTATTATTATTATTATTTTTATTAATCAAAAACACCAAAAATATTATGTTAATTTTTTAAATTATTTAGTTTATTTTTATTTAACTTTTTAAAATAAAAAAGACCAATTTTTTTTTCTTATTTAACTTCTTTTCTTTAACTTAATATTAAACTTAGATTTAGTTCATTTTCTTGGTTTAAATTTAAAATTAACTTAGTTTAATTTTCTTACTTCTAACTATTTATCTTCTTTTAGAAAATTAGGTTAAAATATTTTCTTTAACAAAATCAAAACAAATTCATTTTCCTTTCATTCATGTCTTGTACATTATATACATTTCAATTCTTGTACATTATTCAAAGTTCAACATGGTTGTAATAGATGATTAGGTTTAATTTCTTGCAATCCCCATTTGTAAATTTGTACACCCCATCCCCTAATGATGTAATAGCGTAGGATATTTACTTTCTACTATTCATCGCTTTCATATAAATGCTAGTAATTTAGGGTTTGTATGGAAAGATAAAATAAATGTTTAGTAAACCCTAATCCAAGATAAACCAAGCATGAAATACAAACACTTTCACACTTTGCGCCTCTAGGGTTTACTCCACTTTGTTGCCTTAAAAATTGTCATGTTATGCATGTGAGACGCCTTAGCAAAGAACAATCAAAATACAAGATCATAGTCCCTCGATGACACTTCAAATGTTGCCTTACAAATGATCTTAGACCCTTAAGAAATATGCTAAGGCATCTCACAACATTGCATCTTATGACTATACAATGACCCACGCCCGTCCCTTTACATCCAAAGATAAGGTTACTTACCAATCAATGGTGAGATAGAAATATCAAAGGAAGGGAGAAATGAACAAAAGACTTTTGAGTAGGTAAAACATTCTTAGTTGCTTTCTCACAATCCATCTTCAAAAACAAACATCATTTCAAACACACTAAACACTTTCAAAAGACATGAAATATTTTCAAAAAGTCCAACACTTTGTATACATTCTTATAGAGACGAGAATCATTACAAAGTTTGCCTAAACGAAGGAGCTTTTCAAAAATACTTTCAAAATCCACCATAAACACATTTCAAACAAAGAAATTTCAAAAGTGATCTAGCAAGAAACTAAGAGCCCGTAGATAACTACGGATGAAAAGGGTGCTAACACCTTCCCTTTTCATAACCTACCCCTCGAACTCAAGAAAATATCTCAAAGGTCTTTCCTGTTCTTTTCACCATTTCCTTATTGGGTAAAAGAAAAGTCAGTGGAGACTCTTGCTATCCGCAACAATTGCAATCAAAAGCAAAACAACCAAGTCAGTTCTCCCACTGTATCACAGAGTGCATACGACATTAGAAAATATTCGTTATGTACAAAATTAAAGGATGATCGTAGCACCATGCAAAATAGTGGTGTTATGGTTGAGGCTGAATCCATGTACTTTTCTAGTTTCAAAGATAACAATCCAGTACTAGCATCCTGAGTGTTCTTTGGGATCATTGAGGAGATTTTGGAGATTGACCATGTTTTCTTTAAAGTGCCTTTATTTAAGTCCAAGTGGATTGACAGTAAAACTGGTGTAGAAAATGATGAATTATGATTCACAAGGGTTAATCTTTGAAAGGCAACTTACAAGAACGAACCATTCATCATGGCAAACCAAGCAAAACAAGTTATTTATGTCACTGATCCATCTAACACTAGATGGTCAATTTTTCTTCAAGGAAAACATCTTCCTGGTAGTACTGATGAAAATCAAGATTTTAACTATGAGACTCCTTGTTTAGCAACACATGTAAGTCAATCATCTGAAGAAAATGACTTAGATGATGTGCATGTAATTTGTCGTGATCATGAAGAGGGCATATGGGATAACTAGTAAGTAAATGGTTTATTGCTTTTGTTTCGTAATCATTTGTTTTATCTTTTATGTAAAATTATAAAGTGTTTCCATTTTAGTTTCGTAATCATTTGTGCCATTTTGTGTAATCAATGAATATTTCAAGTTTAAAATTGAGGAATGGACGCACCACTTTGGGTTTTCATTGGTTCTGTATTCTGTGGTTATGTATTTTGTAATTCAGGTGCAGACGACAGCATAAAAAAAATATAACCCCTCGGTTTCCAAAATTAACAAAGTAATAATTTTGATATATTACCTCGGTTTATCAAAAAACTGAGTGTTAATAAGGGGCGTGCCATCAAATTATGAAAATAATAAAAATTCCGAGGATGGGAATAGAACCCGCATGAATTTAATGGAATCCCTCGGTAATTTAATACCCGAGATGATAAGGAATATCCTTTTATGATGATCTTACTTACCTCGAATCCAGAATCGACAATTAACGCATTTCGCGTCCGACATGACATGTGTTTTTTGTAATAGTGAATACCCTTTTTAAGTACGTCCTTGTTGTACCCTAAAATTTTCTCTCTCATATTTCTCAAAACATTTCAAGAATGGTCTCCAAATTGCTCAAGGTAGTCCAAGGGTTGGCCAGACAAGCTCTCTCTTAAGGCAGTCTACCCCAAATTAGGGTTTCATGTTGCATCAAGATCCTTGAGTCCAAGTGGTCCCAAATGCTCAACAATATCCTAATATGATCTCAAGATCATCCATGTCAAGTTTCAAGCCTTGCAGAGGAATTTTACTCAATCAATTGCTCAAAGGTCAAAAAGTCGACTGTGCTAGGGCAAAAGTCAACTATGACCCAAATACAGTCAAACTTCAAGATTTTTTGTCAACATTCTCATTTTGAATTATATTTCATCATTTGATCAAGGGTTGATCATGATTCATCAAGGATTGCTCAAGATTCATCAAGATTCAAAAGTTGCTAAATTAGGGTTTTACAAGAAAAGTCAACTCCACTTTGACCAATCATAACTTTCTCATACTTTATGAGAAATGACCCATCCCAAGCTCATTTTGAAGAGGATAAAATTCCCTACCATCCATATTCATCTCCCAAGTTTCAAATATGCACTCACAAGAAGTTATGAATTTGGACATTATAGGTCATTTTGAAAAGTCAACAAAAACACCTTTTTTTGTCAAAGCTTCATACATGAGCATGAAATATCAAATTGAGATGCAACCAAAAGGGTTGATTAGAGGACATCTAAATATTTCTAAAAAGTCCTATAACACCTCCAAAGAGTCAAAATTGAGGAAGTTATGCATTGTTGAAGTTGACCTTTTTTGCAAAATTGCCAAAAGTCAACTATGCCTAAAACTTCAAAATTTGCCAAATAGGCCCATTCTTTTTCACTTGTTTTGAGTTGGAATTGTAGCCCACGTGCTCCAGCCTTGGCCATGTGTCCATATCATTTTTTATTAATTATTTTGATTTTATTTGAATTAATTTGATTTAAATCAAAATAAATCAAATAAAAATCCAAAAGCATTGATAACAAAGATTTTGTGGTGATTTCAGGTTTCATTATACAGCTTGCCATCATCAAACTCGTATCAAGGCATAAGTGTATAAAAATATGTGATTTGGATCAAATTTGGAAGGTGGTTAAAGGAGGATCAAATCAAATATCAAAGCATTGATAGAAAGAGATTTGGACAGCAAAAACAAACCTAATGCTTTGTACATTACATAAGGAGGCGAGGCAGACAAAAATCAGGGTTGGAGATCAATTGGAGAGCAAGAACAAAATTTGCAAAAACACCAAAAAAGTGTGAGATCGAAATCAAGTCTAGAGGCAGTTTCAAGGCTTGGTGTTGGTCTCAATCTCTTCCTGGCAACCTCCACAAGCGAAAACAATCAAAAGCACACATTTTCAGACCCTCCCAAGCGCTGTAAGTCATTCACGAAGCCGCCCTGTTCTTGATTTCGTATGTTGGAAATTATGCATTGTTAACATGAAATAATTGCATATTCTTAATCTACACATCATTTGCAAGCTTTTTGTAATAACCAATTTCATTTATCTGACCTATATCATGGATCACCATTGATAGGGTTTTGTGTTTGTTTTTAGGGCTTTCTGTTTGAGGTACAATTAGCCTATATAATGGCCATGGTTCTGATCAGAAGAAGGAGACGAACTCAACCATGATCTTAGAATGCATTTCCATGGCCTGTAGGAGATTTGGGAGGAACCCCTGTCTGTAGCGACGGGCATTTGTCCGTAGGTATAAGCGTTGTTGTTTTTAGCCACTGTCTAAAGACAGGGACAATGCGTTGTCACGCTACCACTCCTCCATTCAAATATTGGCGCGTTTTTATTATATTTATCCAATAATATCTGTTTGATTATATTATCATTTGTTTGCATTATATTGACAATTGAAAACAAGTGGCGTGGTGGCAAGCATAGCGTGGATTTCCCTTCAGGACCTGGGTTCGAATCCCAGGTCCCCCATTTTCTCAATATTGTTTTCTTGCAGGTAATCATGTGCATGCTTAAGTTTGAGGTCTACCATGAGCCTTCACCATCTAGTATGCCAGATGGCCAGATGGCCAAATCTGGTGGTCAAAGCATTGAAGGCACACCATAGGCAGGTCAAATGCTCATGCATTGGATCACAAAAAGTCAAAACGGATCACATGTCAATTGGGCCAGAATTGCTATTCACACACCCTCTAAACAGGCCCATCTCATCCTTTTTTTATATTTTGTTTATTTTAGTTTAATTATTTTATTTTATTTTACTAACCAATAGAATAATTTTCCTTTATCAAAAAATCACAAAAATATTTTTTGTCCAATTAAATTTTAGAACTTTTATTTTTTATTAATAAATACTAATTAATTAATTAGGATATTAATTAGGTAACCTTAATTTATTTTGTAAATAAATAAAATCAATTAGAATTAATTAGGTTTTAACTTTAGTTTAATTATTTTATTTTCTTTCTTAAAATAACAAAAACCCAAAAATATGTCATTTATTATTTTTCATTAATTAATTAATTTAATAACTAATTTAGTATTTAATCTTAGGATTTAAATTCTTTTCTTAAAAATATAAACAACCAAAAACATTTTCTTTAATCAAAAGGGTCAAAACCCTAAAGTCGCATTCGATTCAATTTCACCTCGTGCACTTTATTCTTTATTTATTCAATCATTGTATCTGTTCCCAGTTTGTAATAATTAATTAAAACATTTACTTTTACTGCTTTTATTTTATTTTCAAAGGGTTGCTTTTGGCGATGTAAATACCCGACGCCTTGTAATAATTTAGTTTAAAATTCCGCACTTTTAATTTCTGCAACTATACAACTGCTAAATGTTTGATAATAGGGTTTGCATGACAAGAATGAATGCTTAAATCTAAAATCAATTAGATCACCCTAAACATGTGTAAAGATAAAAATAATTGAAAACGACACAATCGCACATGCGCAATCCTAGGGTACACCCCACTTGGTTGCCTTCGTACACGGTCATTGAGTATAGGTTGTTTTAGAGGTCATTCTCTTGTCTAAAAGATCATAGTTGCCTCGAAACGGTTGCCTCAGATATTGTTTCCTCGAACAAATGATCTAAGACATTAGGATTACCGCTAAGGCGTCATAACATTTCTTTAGTGACCGTATGTCCCTCTTTCGAATTGACCCTTAAACTCCAACGACGATGCTACCTACTCACTAATAGTGAGATAGCACTGTCTAAAGGAAATTAACATAGAATTGTTTATTTTTTCGAGTAGGTAGATTAGTTCTTAAGTACTTGCTCATTCCAAACAAATTTTTCACACTTACACTCCTTTATAAACAAAGTTTTCAAAAACTCTTCATTACACTCTTGAAGACAAAAGCAAGAGTTAAATCAAAGTCAAAACAAAAACTTTTCAAAGCGCACAAACACAAAGAAAACAATTTTGAAAATGATGAGTAAGTACCTAAGATCCCGTAGTTAACTACGGATAGAAAGGGTGCTAATACCTTCCCTTTCTATAAATCTACCCCCCCGTACTCAAAAATATCTCGAAAAAGGAATTTTTCTGTGCTTTTTTCCTTTCCTTGTTGGATAAAATAAAAGTCGATGGTGAATCTTGCTTACCGCGACATTTTGCAAAAACAAACGCAAAACGCGAACCAGCATTCCAAAAAACAGTCAGTTCTTCCCACCGTATTACAGAACTGGCGACTCTGCTGGGGATTTATAAGTGGGGTGTACCTTAGGAATAATTCATCATAATGTTTTCAATTGCTTGATTTGTATGCTTTATCTTTGTGGGTTTGAATCTGAGTTACTATATTTCCTAACCCGAATCTGGGGATACCTTTTAGGTAAGTAGCAATAGACTGTGAGGGAACTGTACGACGTAGACCGATACGGTTGAAGCAGTAGCTACAACCGATATGTTTGTGTGGCACTTTAGTTTGTACCGATATCCTTTGTGGTGGAACAAGGAGAATATGGGTCTTCTAATGGGTCATTAAGCACCAACTGACCTTATAACCTATAATTGACCAACTTGGCCATAGAAAAGTAGTAGTATGCTACACTCATTGAGACCAAACTCTCGCGATGATTTCGGCCGCAAGAAAAGGTTGCCAAAATGGAATTATGACCGATCGAGGGTGGTCAGTGATATTGAGATCCTCTAGAACCCGGTTACTATTACTAGGACAGGTTTGAACCAACTAAACTGAAAGAGGGTACTACCTAAATTCCATGCCAACCTGAAATTTAAGGGCTACTGTGTGACTTGTTTGCCATTACCATGTTTGCTATCTGTGAATACTTGTGGTGTATTTCTATCATGACATCATGCATCATGACATTGCATGTATCTTGCACCAGACTAACCTATTTCAAAGACAGAGGGGATTCATCTTTGTTTTGTTTTGTAGGTCATGGCCTCTATGCGTAGAAACACTATTCAGATCATCTTTGTATAGATTCCTACTCAGCTTAGAGATTTGGTTTCCAAAGTTCCAGATACTTCCTCCTTTATCAGAAGACATGGTCACCTCCTTGGTTTGGTCACTTCTAGGATAGATGAACAGATGATGAGTGTTTTGTGCCAGTTCTTTAATCCATTATACCACTGCTTCACCTTCCCGGACTATCAATTGGTCCCTACTTTGGAGGAATTCTCAGATCTTCTTGGTATTTCTATTTTAGAGCAGACACCGTTTACAGGTTGGGAGAAAGCTCTTAGGCCAGAGGATTTTGCTACAACCCTACATCTGATAAAGGCTGAGGTAATGTCTAACTGGGAGACCCAGAGTGGGACAAAAGGCTTCTTGGCTAAGTTCTTGGTTGATCAGGCTAATCAATTTTGGGACAGTTTGGATTTTTAAGCATTCGAAGACATCCTGGATCTTCTCATATATGGCCTGTTGTTGTTTCCTAATTCAGAATCTTTCGTCAACGTGAACGCAGTGAAGATCTTCATATCCCATAATCCAGTGCCCACTCTCTTAGGTGACATTCTGCATGCTCTTTATGCCCGTACTGCTCGGAAATGGGGAACCCTTATGTGTTGTGCACCATTGCTGGAGAGGTGGTTTATTTCTCACCTCCCCAAATATGTTTTGAAGAACAAAGAAGGCATGGGTTGGGCCTACAGAATTATGTCCCTGGCTCACACAGACATCATCTGGACTACTAAAGACATGGAAGAAGTAGCTGTTATTGATCGCTGTGGGGAATACCCCAATGTTCCATTGCTGGGAGTTAGAGGAGGGATCACCTATAATCCTTGTTTGGCCTTACGTTAGTTTGGGCGAGCTAGGAAGGATGGACCTCATGAGTTGCTGATTCCAAGCATTGTCTTCGACTTCCAAGGGGATAGTGAGGAACATCACCGCAGATTCATACGAGCTTGGAATAGGGTTCACAGGTCTTATCCGCACGAGCTAGGAGCGAAGACTTCTCTTCCAATGGAACCGTATCTCCGGTGGGTTCGGGCCCGTGCCCAAAAGCAAGGGATGCCGTACGAAGCTGTCTTATTGGTAATTGTTAAGAATGCTGATGAAAAAGAGGCTCCTCCTACTGTCCTACATATGTACATGCCTACTGACATTGGGGCATTAAAGATATCGTGGATCCAGTTGAGAGAAGATCGGGATACTTATAGAGAAAAGTATCATGAGCAGGAGCAGAAGATCCTAAAGCTTACAAGGCAGTTAGAGAATGAGAAGGTCCTCAACGATTATGTCAGCACTAACGGAAAACGACCATGGGAGCGCTGATGTCTTTTGTTATTTAAAGTTTTGATTTACTTTACAATTTTTCTCTTTGTAACGCCTTAAAGGCATTTGTCAAATATTGTTTCAAGTTTTTAATCTAATAAAAGTGTGTTTCATTTTGGTTTACGAATTTGAATCCCTAAAAGCCTTTGAAATCATATCATATGCATACCATTTCCATGCACCTCATTACAGGTACCCTTACAGGTTTCTCATCTTCTTCGTTGTTTATTTCAGCACATCATGTCTGCTGAAACATCAACTGATCAGGCTATCAAGGCTCTGCAAGCTCAAAACGCCCAGTTCCAGGAAATGTTCATGAACTTGGCCAGGGGTCAGCAATATCTGAAGACTCTTACTTGAAGGATAAGAAGAAGAAGAAGAAGAAGAAGAAGAAGACGGTCCTCCTGAATATGGGTCGCAAATTCGGGAACAATCTGCGGGAAGATGTTGATTTATCTCACTCACCAGAAGGGAGAGAAAACCAGGAAGAAAGGAGGGCTCCTAGCCCTATGGTTTTTGACAACGAGACTGACTTTGATGAGGACCAGTATCCTCCTGCCAAAGACAGGTATAAACAGCTTGAAGACCGGTTAAGTGCGATGGAGGTCCAGAAAGTCCTTGGTCTGGACTTTGGAGATTTGGGTTTGTCATCTGGGGTGGTGATTCCCCACAAATTTAAAGCGCCAGTCTTTGCTAAGTACGACGGGGTCTCCTGCCCAAAGCTACACCTCCGTTCATATGTTAGAAAGATTCATCCATATACCGTTGACAAGAACCTCTGGATCCACTTCTTTCAAGATAGTGTCTCAGGGACTCAGCTTGAATGGTTCTACCAACTAGAAGGAGCTAGCGTCCATAATTGGGAGGATCTTGCTGCTGCTTTTTACAAGCAGTACCAATATAATTCCGACCTCGCTCCCACGCGTACCCAACTTCAGGGTATGTCTATGGGTGCGAGCGAAGGTTTTAAATATTACGCTCAGAAGTGGAGAGACCTTGCTGGAAGAGTATAACCCCCTTTGGCTGATAGGGAGTTAGTGGACATGTTTTTGGGGACCTTGTCTGGTCCGTATTTTAATCACCTGATTGAAAGTTCATCGTCCGGATTTACTGAGCTAATTATGACTGGGGAAAGAGTTGAAGCCGGTATTAAGAGCAGGAAAATACAGAAGGGTGCTTCGTCAGGTACCAAGAATAAGCCTTTTAAGAAGGAGTCCAGTGCAGTTTACAGTTCGAAAAGCCAGAATCGACCTAAACGCTGCCAAGCAGTTAATGCGATAGTTATTTCAAGACCAACTGTTGCCACACAATGCAACAATTAGCCAAGGGCAAAGAGGCCTCAAAGATAGTTTACTTGGCTGAACATGACTTTAGCTCAAATTCTGCCGCAGTTGCTAAAGACCAACTTGGTGATTCCAAGGGAGGCCCCAAAGAATCCAAACACCACCTCACCACTGTATAATCCAAATGCCCACTGTGCTTATCACTCCGATAGCCTGGGGCATGATACCAATAATTGCTAGGCCTTGAAGAATAAGGTACAAGATCTGATTGACGCTAAGGAGATTGAGTTCGAAGCGCCAAAAAAACCTAATGTTATGACTGCTCATATGCCAAATCATGGGGTGAATGCTTTGGATGCTGATATGTTTGTATCCTTTGTGAAAGACATTGCTACTCCATTGATGACTGAAGAAGAACCTTCTGTTAGCCGGTTTATTTCCGGGCTGTGGCGAAGGTTGCCATCTGTGTTCCGTCCTACCTACCGGTTGCCATCTATTGAAGTCAGGTGTCCAACGCCTGATGGATAATAAAGAAATTCTGTTTGAGAAGACTGTTGTTCCTTTGGTTCGTGTTGAAGAAATTTCTATAATCACCATTTTCAACAATTCTTCCAAGGCTTCCTCGAGAAAGCCTGTTAGAATTACATCTGTTCTGAGAATCGCTCTATTGATCATCACTGTTCCTGGACCTATCCCCTATACGCCAGATAAGGCTGTCCCGTGGAACTATGGGGCTGATGTATATTATCACGGGGTTAAACAAGACTTAAAGGATGAAGATGCTGATACTGATGTCAGCAATATTGTTGGATCTAGTAAGGTCACCCGCAGCGGAAGGCTTTTCTCCCCTGAGATCTCTCCACCAGTTGTTCGGAAGCCTGTTGTTATTACACCTGCCAATACATCTGCTACTGTCCCTGCTCAAGTTCCAATCCTTACCCCTGTTGCCGAGTCATCTGATACTCGGGGCAAAGGGATCACCGGTGAGCCTGCCGAGACGGAGGCACCAAGGAAAATTACTGTTGAAGCCTCTAGGCAGGAGATAGAGGAAATTTTAAAGATCATCAAGAAAAGCGACTACAATGTAGTCGAACAGCTGGGGAAAACCCCGTCGAAGATCTCTATGTTGTCCTTATTGTTGTGTTCAGAGGCCCATGCTAAGGCTCCGATTGCTTTCCTGAAGACTACGCACGTGCCGTAGGAGACATCAGCTGATCAGTTTAAAGATTACGTGGCTAGTCTGCCAGCAGATAATGGGTTATGTTTCTCCGACGCAGACTTGACTGCTAAGGGGAAGAATCACAATGACGCTCTGCATGTCTCCATTGAGTACAGGGGCACTACCTTAGCTCATGTATTGGTGGATACTGGGTCCTCGTTGAACGTTTTACCCAAGAAAGCATTAGACTGGTTAGACTGTGAAGGGTTGGTGCTGAAGCCGAGTAACATTGTTGTTAGGGCCTTTGACGGGTCCAAGAGAATGGTACATGGAGAGGTGGATATTCCAGTTAAGGTTGGTTCTCATATCTTCGCGTCTACTTTCTATGTGATGGACATTCGACCATCTTATTCTTGTTTGTGGGTCGCCCGTGGATCCACAAAGTTGGGGCAGTAACTTCTACGCTCCACCAGATGCTAAAGTACCCAGTGAAGGGGAAAATTGTTACGGTACGAGGAGAAGAGGAGTACATGGTGAGCCACCTCAACTCTTTCCGATATGTGGAGATGGACGGGGAGTTCATTGAGACCCCGTTTCAACATTTTGAAGAAGTTCCCCAGACACTGGCGTCGACTGAAACTGCTGCTGAAGATCCTCCAATGAAGATGGCTTCCCTCAAGGATGCCCGGGCTGTTGTTGAGAAAGGTGGGTGTGCAAATTGGGGCTAACTCCCTGACTTTGCACATAAGACTAACAAGTTTGGTTTGGGTTTCACTGCAGAAGCTCAAAGGGCTGTTCGGCGTGCGCAGATCGGAGGACCTCCCCTGTTGATCAGCAATTTGGGAGTGAATGCCATTGAATACGATGTTCAAGAATATGAGTTTGACAGTTGGATCTACCCGACTACCGACGGTGGACTAAGAAATTGGACGGCAAAGGACTTCGTGCCAATTTCTTTTATTACCCAGTAATGAGACTTTTGTTTTGAATTTGCAACAGACAATTTTTAAACTTTACGGCCCGATGCCTTACCCGAGACACCGTGGCTTTGTTTATGAGGGCTTTATGTGTGTAATTTTCATATATCATTAATAAAAGCATTAGACGTTTTCTTGTGTTTCAAATTTTTTGCTCCTTGTTTTTCTTTTTTATCTTGCAAAACAGCTATTTTACACACACTCACATATACAGGTCTACATCCACTCTGGATCCCATTGATAATGACTCTGCTACTGCCAGTTATGACTTCGAGAGTCCGATTAACCAAGCCGAGGACGAAGGTGAGGATGATTGCAAAGTGCCTGGTGAACTTGCTAGACTGTTACTCCAGGAAGAGAGGGCCATACAGCCACATGAAGAGCCAGTGGAAACAGTAAATCTGGGTACGGAGGAAAGCAAGAAAGAGGTCAAGATTGGTGCAAATCTGGAATCTAGTGTTAAGCCACGGTTGATTCAGATGCTGCATGACTATGTGGAGATCTTTGCCTAGTCTTATGAAGATATGCCTGGGTTGGATACCGATATTGTGGTTCACCGCCTGCCTACCAAGGAAGACTGTCCTCCAGTGAAACAGAAAGTCCGCCGAATGCGCCCGGAGATGTCTGAGAAAATCAAGGCTGAAGTTATGAAACAGTTTGATGCCGATTTTCTAGAGGTTACTTCTTACCCACAGTGGGTTGCCAACGTGGTTCCAGTGCCGAAGAAGGATGGTAAGGTTCGAACGTGTGTTGACTATAGGGATCTGAACATGGCAAGCCCCAAGGATGATTTCCCTCTGCCTCATATCAACGTTCTGGTTGACAACACCGCACAACATAAGGTCTTCTCCTTTATGGATGGTTTCTCCGGTTATAATCAGATTAAAATGGCTCCCGAAGACATAGAGAAGACAACTTTTGTTACTCTATGGGGTACCTTTTGCTACAAGGTCATGCCTTTTGGATTAAAGAATGCTGGGGCAACATATCAACGTGCCATGGTCACTTTGTTCCACGATATGATCCATCATGAGATTGAAGTATATGTCGATGACATGATTGCAAGGTCCCAGACCGAGGAAGAACATCTTGACCATCTTCAGAAGCTATTCGACAGGTTGAAGTTGTACAGGCTGAGGTTAAACCCGAACAAATGCACCTTCGGGGTGAGATCTGGTAAGCTGCTGGGTTTCGTCGTAAGTGACAAAGGTATTCAAGTGGATCCTGCAAAGTGAAGGCTATACAGGTAATGACAGCTCCCCGAACAGAAAAAGAAGTCAGAGGCTTTCTGGGACGTCTGAACTACATTGCCCGATTCATCTCACACCTGACTGCTACTTGTGAGCCAATCTTCAAGTTACTGAAGAAAGATCAAGTGGTAAGATGGAACGATGAATGTCAGGCCGCTTTCGAAAGGATCAAAGAGTATCTCCAAGAGCCACCCATTCTGATGCCTCCAGTTGAAGGGAGACCTCTGATCTTATACTTGACAGTACTCGACAATTCAATGGGGTGTGTGCTGGGGCAGCATGACGAGTCTGGCCGAAAAGAGCATGCTATTTATTAACTTAGCAAAAAGTTTACCGACTGCGAGACCCGATACTCGTTGCTTGAGAAAACTTGCTGCGCTTTGGCATGGGCTGCTCGCCGGCTGAGACAGTATATGCTGACTCACACTACTCTATTGATATCAAAGATGGATCCAATCAAGTATATCTTCGAAAAGCCTGCCTTGTCTGGAAGAATAGCAAGATGGCAGATGATCTTTACTGAGTATGACATCCAATATACGACCCAAAAAGCAATCAAGGGAAGTGTGTTGGCGGATCATTTGGCACATCAGGCAGTGGACGATTACCAGTCTATGAACTTTGAATTCCCGGATGAGAATATCATGATAGTTATTAACTGTGAGACACCTGGACCGGATGAAGGACCTGAGGAGGGATCCCGATGGTCTATGTACTTTGATGGAGCTTCAAACGCTTTGGGGAATGGCATTGGCGCCGTGATCATATCTCCTGAAGGCTCTCATACTCCATTCGCCGCCTGATTATGTTTCAACTGCACCAACAACATGGCGGAGTATGAGGCATGCATCATGGTTCTTCGAGCATCTATTGACCTAAGGATTAAGTTCTTAAGTGTATTCAGAGATTTCGCTCTCGTGATCAGCCAGATAAAAGGCGAGTGGGATACAAAACACCGTAATCTTATTCCTTACAAGGAGTATGTGTTGACTTTGCTTCCGCACTTCAAAGAGATCACCTTTGAACACTTCCCTAGAGAGGAGAATCAGTTGGCGGATGTGCTAGCTACAATGTCTTCTATGTTCAAGGTCAGATGGGACAATGATGATCCCCAGATTACTATTGAAAGGTTGGATGAACCTGCACATTGCTGTGACATTGAGAGTAAAGAGGTAGCAGATAAACCCTGGTTTCATGAGGTAAAGAGGTATCTTGAGGCTCAGGAATACCCTGAGGGTGCATCTATTAATGATAAGAAGTTTCTGAGGAGGTTCACGACGAAGTTTTTCATCAGTAATGGTATCCTTTACAAGCGTAATCATGATTTGAACTTGCTGCGATGTGTGGATAAGAACGAGGCAGAAAGAATCATGGCGAAGTTACATGAAGGTACTTTCGGAACTCATTCCAGTGGGCATACCATGGCAAAGAAGATCCTACAGGCAGGATACTATTGGTCCACAATAGAAGCCGACTGTTATCAGCATTCTCGGACCTGTCACAAGTGCCAAGTCTATGATGATAAGGTGCATACACCTCCAGTACCTCTGAACGTCTTGACAACTCCTTGGCCTTTTGCAATATGGGGCATTGACATGATCGGCGAGATCAGACCTACAGCGTCTAACTTGCTTCATCCTGGTAGCTATTGATTATTTTACGAAGTGGGTTGAAGCAGCTTCCTTTGCTACGGTAACCAAGAACCTCGTGGCACGGTTTATTCGGCACAATTTGATCTGTCGATATGGTATACCAGAGAGAATCATTACATACAATGGTACAAATCTCAATAATAAGATGATCACCGAACTCTGCAAACAGTTTAAGATACAGCATCACAACTCTTCTCCTTACCGGCCGAAGATGAATGGGGCTGTAGAAGCGGCTAATAAAAATATCAAGAAGATTGTGCAGAAGATGATGGTGACATACAAAGATTAGCACGAGATGTTACCTTTTGCTCTTCATGGGTACCGTACCTCAGCACAGACGTTAACAGGGGCAACACCCTATTCCTTGGTATATGGCATGGAGGCCGTCTTGCCCATTGAAGTTCAGATACCCTCTCTTAGGATTATGAAGGATGCAGGTTTGAGCGAAGATGACTGGATTCAGACCCGACTTGATCAACTGAACTTAATCAACGAAAAGAGACTTACTGCTATTTGTCATGGTCAAACGTATCAAAAACGGATGATCAAGGCATTTAACAAGAAAGTCAGACGACAAGAGTATCAAGTTGGGGACCTGGTTATCAAGCGTATTATCCTGCCACAAGGTGATCCCAGGGGTAAATGGACCCCTACTTACGAAGGGCCATTTGTGGTTAAGAACATTTTCTCAGGAGGAGCTATGATTCTAACCACCATGGATGGTGACGACCTTCCTCACCCCGTCAATGCAGACATAGTGAAAAATTTTTCATGGATCGCAACCCGGTGCCTACATTGCTTGGGGATATCCTCCACTCATTTCACACTCGAACAATGAGAAAAAGAGGTGTTCTCATGTGCTGTACTCCTCTTCTAGCAAGGTGGTTTATTTCTCACCTTCCCCAATCAGTCTTGAAGAATGAGCAAGGTTTGAGGTGGTCATAACGATTGATGACTCTTACACATTCAGATGTTCATTGGTGTTCTTGATCTAGAGAAAATGTTATCATCATTGATCGTTGTGGGGAATTCCCTAATGTCCCTCTACTTAGCATTAGGGGAGGCATTACCTACAACCCCTGCTTGGCTCTGAGACAGTTTGGGTATGCTCGGAGGGATGGCCCACATGACATGCTAATTCCAGACTTGGTTTTTGACTTCGACAACGACGATCAAGGACTTCGACAAAGGTTTATCCGAGCTTGGAGGATGCCCAACAAAGTGGACAGTAAGACCTTGGGACACAAGAATTCCATCCCTCTTGAGCCTTACCTCAAGTGGGTACGAACCCGCGCCCAAAGTCTTATGATGCCTTACCCCTACATTCTTCCTGTGATCAAAGAGCCTGTTATGGAAGGAGAGGTTCCATACACCCTCCTACATCCTGACATGCCAACATCACTTGAAGATTTGCAAAGGAGTTGGATACAGCTCAAGGGAGAACACGATACATTTGAAGCCCAATTCTACGCCAGTGAGAAGAAGGTTTTGGAACTTACTTGCCAACTTCACGAAGAGCAGACTCTCAACACCCACACCGCACCAAAGAGGATGCGCAACGTCTTTTTACATTAGAATTTTATATTATTTTGCCCATGGGGCATTTATGTACTAACAAATTCTATCTTATTAATATGACGTGTGTTCCTTTTTGTTTAAAACAAATTTGAATTTCTGAATCCTTGAATGCATTACATGAATAACACACCATTCATCATATGCATAAGCAGGTCTTCACACCAGGTTTCCTTATCTCTCTACTGTTTATTTCAGCAAGATGGATATAGAGCAGACGGTCAAAGACTTACAAGCGTAGAATTCACAGTTCCAACAACTACTCATGACCTTGGAAAAGGGTCAGGAGGAGCTCAAAGGTCTACTGGAAAAGGAAAAGGAGAAAAAGAAAAAGAAGAGGGTTGGTGTGGCTACTTTGGGTAGAAGATTTGAAGGTCAAGCTAGAAGGGTCCTGGATTTCCCCTCAAGATCTGATGAAGGGGTAGGAAAGGGTAAAGGAACTGCAGTGCAATCTGAGTCTGAGGAAGAAGAAGATGAAGAAGATGAAGACTATTCTGAGCAGCAGTACCCTCATGCAGACAATAAATAAAAGAATCTGGAAGAGCGTCTGGCTGTCATGGAGGTACAAAGGGTGCCCGGGCTGGACTTCAAAGAGTTAGGGTTGGTTGCTGGGATTGTCATTCCCCCTAAGTTTAAGGTGCCTCTTTTTTCTAAATACGATGGTTTGTAATGTCCAAAGATGCATCTGCGATCTTACGTCATAAAAATCCAACCGCATTCTTCTGATAAAGATCTATGGGTTCATTTCTTCCAGGACAGTCTTTCGGGGACGCAATTAGATTGGTTCTACCAGCTAGAGAGGTATGATGTGCACAATTGGGAGGATTTGGCTGCTACCTTCTACAGACAATATTAATATAATGCGTATTTAGCACCAACCTGTACTCAATTACAGAGTATGGGCATGGTATCAAATGAAGTTTTCAAAGAGTATGCCCAGAAATGGAGAGACTTGGCGGGACGAGTACAACCACCTCTATCTGAGAGGGAGCTGGTAGATATGTTCTTGGGTACGCTGTCAGGCCCCTTTTTCAATCACCTGATTGGAAGTTCGTCTGCGGGGTTCACCGAGTTGATTCTGACTGGTGAGAGAGTTGAAGCCGGAATCAAGAGCGGGAAAATTCAAAAGGATGCATCTGCTTCTGCTGCCATCAAAAAGACTTTTCCAGCCAAGAAAGAAGTCTCAGCTGTTTACTCCCAAAGAAGTCAAGGAAGAGTTGAGCGCTGGCCAGCGGTGGGGGCTGTAATGATTCAGAATTTTGCAGCTGATCAGCCTAGAAGCAATCAACCCAGAACCAACCAAGCAAGGGTGGAAAGGCCTGCACGGCAATTCACCCGGATCAATATGACACCTGCTCAAGTTCTCCCTCATCTTTTGAAGTTAAACCTTGCAAGTTTGAAAGAGGCGCCGAAGAATCCGAATACATCTTCCCCTTACTACCATTCAAATGCCAAGTTTGCTTATCATTCAGACAGCTTGGGGCATGATACCAACAATTGTTGGGCCCTCAAGAATAAGATTCAGGATTTGATAGATGTTAAAGAAGTTGAATTCGACGCCCCTAAAAAGCCTAACGTGATCTCTGCTCCAATGCCAAAACATGGTCACAATGTCCATGCTGTTGAAGAAGATCTTTTTGTTGCTACTGTTGATGATTTGATGAATCCGCTACCGATAATCAAGTTGAATTTACTAAAGGCTGGGATTTTCCCAGGATGTGAAGAAGATTGCTGCCTTTGTTCATCCTTACCAACCAACTGTCCGTTGTTGAAGTTAGGCATCCAGCGCCTAATGGATAACCAAGAAATCCTTTTTGAGAAGACTCCTATTACACCGACTCCTGTCAATGATGTTTCGATAATTACCATATCCGCCAATCTTTCCAAGGTCTCAAAAAGACCTGTTAAGATTACGCCAGATCCAAATATTGTACCTTTGAAGATAACCATGCCGGGGCCTATCCCGTACAAGTCCAACAAATCAATATCGTGGAACTATGGGGGAGAGATCTTCTACCACGGTGTTAAACAAATTGAATTGACCGAAGAGAGTTCTGATGAAGAGACTTCCGATATTGGAAACATTGCCGGAACGAGTAAAATCACCTGCAATGGAAGAATTTTCTCTCCGGAGATTGCGCCTCCAAAGGCAATCTTCGGACCCTCAGCCGCTTCTAAGGTTACCCCTGTGCCAGTCAACATATCTGCAAGAACTCCAGTTATTTAAGAAGTTGTGACTCCTGAAGTTGTCCCCTCTACTGCCGCTGATGATAGAGGGAAAGGGATCCAGGAAGAGCCTGTCAGGACGAAGGCTCAGCCGTTGATCATCCCCGAAACCTCTCAAAAGGAAATGGAAGAGATTTTGAAAATAATCAAGAAAAGCGATTATAATGTTGTGGAGCAACTGGGGCAAACCCCCTCAAAAATCTCTATGCTGGCCTTGCTGCTTTGTTCAGAAGCTCATGCCAAAGCCTTGATCAAATTCTTGAAGATGGCCCATGTGCCCCAGGAAACCTCCGCGAACCAGTTCCAGGAATGTGTAGCTATCCTAACAGCAGACAACGGTCTAGGGTTCTCCGAAGCTGATCTAACAATCAAAGGGAAGAAACATAATGACGCTCTGCATGTCTCGGTGGAATGCAAAGGGACTACTCTGTCACACGTTCTGGTAGACATTGGTTCATCGCTGAATGTCCTACCAAAGAAGGCATTGGATAGGCTAGATTGTGAAGGTCTAACTTTGAAGCCCAGCAACATCATTGTCAGAGCCTTTGATGGTTCTAAACGGATGGTCCACAGGGAGGTGGACATCCCGATTAAAGTGGGTACTAAAACTTTCAACTCCACATTCTATGTCATGGACATCCGTCCCTCCTATTCTTGCTTGTTGGGAAGACCCTGGATTCATCATGCTGGAGCCGTTACTTCAACCCTGCATCAGAAGCTCAAGTACCCTGTCCAGGGGAAAATTGTGACAGTTCACGGTGAAGAGGAATACATGATAAGCCATCTTAATTCTTTCCGCTATGTAGATTAGATGGTGAATTCATCGAAACCCCCTTTCAGCATTTTGAGGAGGTAGCTCAGGAGATTGCAACAGCCAAGACAGTGCCTTATGTACCCATGATTACCCGACCTCCGCCTAGGATGTCGTCTCTCAAAGATGCAAAGGCTGTGATTGAAGAAGGAGGAAGCATAATCTGGGGGAAACTGCCCGATTTTCCATTCAAATTTGATAAATTTGGCTTGGGTTTCACTGCTTCTGCTCAAAAGGCTGTACGTTGCTCCCGGGCTGGAGGACCACCAGTGAAGATCACCCATCATGGAATCAATGCTTTGGAGGATGGTGAAGAGGAGAGCAATCTTGAAGACTGGATTTTCCCTACCGTTGAAGGAGGATTGAGAAATTGGGAGGCAAAGGACTTTATGCCCATTACTTTCATCAATCAATGATTTATCTTTCAAACATTTCTGTTGGTTTGTAATAATTCTTAAACAATTCGTACACTTTTAACCTTGTGCCTTACCCGAGGTACATAGGTCCATTTGTAAGGGTTTGATTTTTCATCTTCATATGCCATTTTAATGAATCATGGACGTTTTCACATATAAACTTTTGTGTTCATTTTCTTTCTTTTTACATTTTATTTGTTTAAAGGTGGCTATCCCTTACACACACCCACACTCACCAATGCAGGTACCCATCCATTCCGGATTTCATGGGTAACAATTCTGCTATGGTCTTCAGTGACTCTGAAGATCTGGTCTACCATGCCGAATACGAAGGTGATGAAGACTGTGAAGTGCCTGGAGAATTGGCTAGACTGCTACAACAGGAAGAAAGGGCTATTCTACCTCACGAGGAGTTGTTAGAGACAATCAACTTGGGTACAGAGGAAGACAAAAAAGAAGTTAGAGTGGGTGCCAACCTAGAGCCAAGTGTCAAAGAGCGTTTAGTTCAGCTATTGAATGAATATGTTGAGATCTTCTCCTGGTCATACAAAGACATGTCGGGACTTGATTCATATATTATGGTTCACCGTCTCCCTACAAGAGAAGATTGTCCACAAATTAAACAAAAAGTTTGCCGCATGAGGCCCGACATGTCTGAAAAGATCAAAGCTGAAGTAATGAAGCAGTTCAACGCAGGATTTCTTGCTGTTACCTCCTACCCACAATGGGTTGCTAACATTGTGCCCGTGCCTAAGAAGGACGGCAAAGTCAGAATGTGTGTGGATTACAGAGACTTAAATAGGGCCAACCCTAAAGATGACTTTCCACTACCGCACATTGACATCTTGGTTGACAATACAGCTCAACACAAGGTATTTTCTTTCATGGATGGATTTTTAGGGTACAACCAGATCAAAATGGCTCTTGAAGACATGGAGAAAACTACTTTTGTTACACAATGGGGTACATTCTGTTATAAAGTGATGCCATTCGGACTGAAGAATGTCGGGGCAACCTATCAACGCGCCATGGTAGCTTTGTTTCATGATATGATACATCATGAGATATAAGTTTACGTAGATGACATGATAGCCCGTTCACAAACTGAAGAAGAACACCTCGACCATCTGCAAAACCTGTTTGTCAGGTTGAAAGAGTACAAGCTCAGACTGAACCCTAACAAGTGCACTTTCGGAGTCAGGTTCGATAAACTCTTGGGTTTCATAGTCAACAACAAAGGCATCGAGGTTGATCCTGCCAAAGTCAAAGCTATACAAGAAATGCCTGCCCCTCGCACTGAGAAGGAGGTTAGAGGTTTCTTGGGACACCTAAACTACATTGCAAGGTTCATTTCTCACCTAACATCTACCTGTGAACCAATCTTCAAGCTGTTGGAGAAAGATCAGGTGGTTAAATGGAATGATGACTGTCAAGTTGCTTTCGATAAAATCAAGGAGTATTTACTAGAGCCTCCAATCTTGATGCCTCCCGTCGAAGGAAGACCTCTAATCATGTATCTGATTGTCCTAGAGAATTCAATGGGGTGCGTACTGGGCCAACATGACGAGTCTGGCCGAAAAGAGCATGCCATTTATTACCTTAGCAAAAAGTTTACCGACTGTGAGACCCGATACTCACTGCTCAAGAAAATTTGTTGCGTTTTGGTATGGGCTGCTCGCCGGCTAAGGCAGTATATGTTGACTCATACCACTTTACTGATCTCTAAGATGGATCTGATCAAGTATATCTTTGAGAAGCCTGCTTTATCTGGAAGAATCGCTAGATGGCAGATGATCCTGACAGAGTATGATATACAGTACACGACCCAAAAAGCTATAAAGGGGAGTGTGCTAGCCGATCATCTGGCCCATCAAGCTATCGAAGATTACCAATGCATGAGGTTCGAGTTCCCCGACGAGGATATCATGACTTTGGATAACATTGAAGAGAAAAAACCGTATGACGGACCTGAACAAGGATCCCAATGGACCCTGTACTTTGATGGTGCTTCTAATGCACTTGGCAACGGTATCGGCGCAATACTCATCTCTCTAGAAGGTTGCCATACACCTTTCACTGCTAGACTTTGTTTCAGCTGTACCAACAACATGGCCAAATATGAAGCTTGTATCTTTGGACTCAAGGCTGCAATTGACTTGGGAATCAAATCTTTGATTGTATTTGGGGACTCCGCTTTAGTTATCAGTCAAACCAAAGGAGAGTGGGATACTAAACATCCGAACCTCATCCCTTGCAAAGAACATGTCTTGACATTGTTACCACATTTCGAGCAGATCACCTTCGAGCACTTCCCGCGAGAAGAGAATCAGCTAGCAGATGCGCTAGCTACAATGTCATCCATGTTTAAACTTAACTGGGATAATGAGGCTCCCCAAATCACCATTGAATGAATGGACGAACCTGCACATTGTCACGAGATTAATACCGAAGACGTAGTGGACCGACCGTGGTTTCATGACGTCAAAAGGTATATCGAGACTCAAGAATACCCTGAAGGAGCTTCAGTCAACGACAAAAAGTTCTTAAGGAGGTTATCTGCAAAGTTCTTCCTGAGCAATGGTATCCTTTACAAGCGCAATCATGATCGCATTCTGCTCCGTTGTGTGGGCAAGGTTGAAGCTGAGAAGATCATGGCTAAACTACACAATGGTACCTTTGGCACTCACTCAAGTAGACATACGATGGCTAAGAAGATTCTACGGGCAGGCTATTATTGGTCTACCATGGAAGCTGACTGCCATCAACATTCCCGTACTTGTCACAAATGCCAAATCTATGCGGACAAGGTACACATACCTCCAGTTCCTCTCAATGTCTTAACAGCTCCTTGGCCATTCGCTATGTGGGGAATCGACATGATTGGAGAGATCAAGCCTACAACATCCAATGGACACCACTTCATCCTGGTGGCCAGTGACTACTTTACCAAGTGGGTCGAAGCAGCTTCCTTCGCATCCATTACAAAGAATGTTGTTGCCCGCTTCATCAAGCAGAACCTCATTTGTCGGTACGACATCCCTGACAGGATCATCACTGACAACGGTACAAACCTGAACAACACTATGATCACTGCTTTGTGCGAGCAGTTCCAGATTTAACATCACAATTCATCTCCATATCAACCAAAGATGAACGGTGTTGTCGAAGCTGCGAACAAAAATATCAAGAAGATCATACAAAAGATGACAGTCACCTACAAGGACTGGCATGAGATGTTACCGTTTACACTGCACGGGTACCGTACCACAACACGTACATCAACTGGGGCAACACGCTTTTCTTTGGTATACGGCATGGAAGCTGTTTTTCCTATCGAGGTTCAGATTCCCTCCTTGAGAATCATGAAGGATACTGGTTTGAGTGAAGACGATTGGATTCAGACCCAGCTTGATCAACTTAACTTGATTGATGAAAAGCGACTTACTGCTGTTTGTCATGGTCAGACGTATCAGAAATGGATGATCAAGGCATTCCACAAGAAAGTCAGACGCCAGGTATATCAAGTCGGGGATCTTGTAATCAAGTGGATCATCTTGCCACAAAGTGATCCCAGGGGAAAATGGACTCCTACTTACGAAGGACCATTTGTGATCAAAAACATCTTTTCTGGTGGGGCAATGATCCTGACCACCATGGACAGCGACGACCTGCCACACCCTGCGAATGCAGACATAGTCAAAAGATACTACGCATAAACGACCCAGCAAGTTGAAAACCTGAAAGGGCGACTTGGGAAAAAATGGGCATCCCGGTGAACCGAAAACCCGAAAGGGAAGTTCAGGCAAAAATTAGGGATAAATATAAAAAAATCTATACACCCGGTAAGTTGAAAACCCGAAAGGGCGACTTGGGTAAAAAAGGGTTTCCCGGTGGATCGAAAACCCAAAAGGGCGGTCTAGGAAAAAGTTAGGGAATTAAAGCGTATGACTATGTCTCGTCGGATCACTTTAAGGACAATCTCTTCATAGACACGCTCCAGGATTCTAATCAATCCAATCATCTTCGAACGAAGCAACAAATGGACAAGATATTCAGAGTTACGAAGGCTATAGCAGAATGGGAACCCCATGGAATTTTTACACATAGCCATCTTTCTTTGTATAAATTTTTCTCATCTTTTGACAATATTCTCTTACTAGGATGTTTGTCTCCTTTGTACAAAATACTTACACAAAGCTAATACAAAGATACTTCAAAGTGCAGAAAACTATTTGCCTTTTCTTCTTTTTTACACTTGTGTTTTATTTGAAAACATCCAATGATTTATTAAATGAGCATATGCATTTGAGTATAATGACCGTTTACAAATAAACGAAATGTGAAAGAATAATTACTGACAGGTTGAAAGGATAGGAAAACGTCTTTAGGCTATTCCAAGAGAAATCCCCTGCAGCACATCATCTAGATCCCCAGCGGAGCTACAACCTTGAAATACATACCCCCAGCGGAATTAATTTTCCATATCCCCACTGGAGTCCAAACTTCAAACTCCCAATCCCCGACGGAGTTATATTTCAAACCCTTAACCCACCATCAGAGTTAAGTTTTCAAACTCCCAATCCCCAGCGGAGCAAAAACTTTGGGTCATAAATCCCCAGCAAAGATGAAACCTTCTTCCCCAACAGAGTCAAGTTTCTAACTACCAATCCACGACGGAAACCATTCAGTGTTCCCCAGATTCCCCCAATAAGTTGTCTTAAAGTCTGAGAATCAATCAGATAATAGTAAACTTTTATCCCCAACTTCCGGATGATTCCTCAGTAGATTGGAATACAACCCAAACTCCTGAACTTTTTGCAAACAGGAATAAACTTCTTCCCCCAGAGTCTTGAACTTACCCTCCAACAGGATAGCTTACTCTCCAGCAGTATAGCTATTCCTCACAGAGTTTTTACTCCCCAACAGAATGAAGATTCTCATTCTTAACTCCCCAGTTTGAAGTCCCCAGGGATTTATTTTCCCCTAGCGGATTGAAGATTCTCATTCCTGATTCCCCAGTGAAGTTGCCAGAGTCTTCATTACTTCTCAGCATGAATTTGTCAGAATTTTTAATCCCCTGCAGATCGAAGATTCTCATTCTCACTTCTCTAGTGAAGCCCCCCAAGGTTTCAATTTCCCCAGAAGATCGAAGTTTCTCATTCTTAATTCTCCGCAGAAGCCATCAGAGTCTTCCTTATTCTCCAGCAGATCAAGGTATTTTCATTCATCTTATCCCCAATAGAGATCATCAGAGTTCCCCAGCCGAGTAAGGATTCCCATGATGTAATCTCCAGCCATAGTTCTCTGGATTCCCCAAGCAGGTTTCTCAAGCAGACTTGAAGGATCCCAATGTCCCCAGGAAAGTCATGAAGGATTCTCACATCCCCACAGAAGTTGTCAAAGTTCTTGTTAATCCCCACAAGTTGCCAAGGATTTTCTATCCCCAACAGTGGTCCAAGAATTTATTTTCCCTGGCAGCAGTCAAAATTTTTATTATCTCCAGCTATCAAGGATTTATTTTCCTCAGCAAGACGGCTAATCAGCTTACATGCGCATACATTACATTCATATATTATAAACATTGATAAAGCACATTTATTGCATCATACATTTCATGCAACATAACTTTGTGTTTCAGCTAACATTTTACCCTTTTCAGGATAAAATTAAAAGCTATCTTTAACAAATATTCAAAGATTTCAGATACAGTACGGATACACTCCAGACACGGAAGTCATTCTGTTACTCATTCAGATCTCTTATTCAGATACAGTATGGATACACCCCAGACACGGAGGTCATTCTACTACTCATTCAGAATTTCAAGTTAAGATACAGTCCATATACGCTCCATACACGATTTCCATTTTGTCACTCATTCAGAATTCAAAGTCAAGATATGGTGCAGATACGCTCCAGACATGGTTGCCATTATGTCGCTCATTCAGACTTCAGCAATCAGATACAGATTAGATATGCTCCAGACACGGAAGTCATTCTACTTCTCATTCAGATTCAACTATCAACTTCAAGTACAGATACACTCCAGACACGGAAGTCATTCTGTCAGTTTTTCAGATCCTAGTTACAGTTCAGATACACTCCAGACACGGAAGTCATTCTGCTACTCATACAGATCTCAACTTCAGATACAATCCAGATACGCTTCAGACACGGTTTCCATTCTTTCACTCATTCAAATGTTTCCCCAGTCCAGAGATGCTCCAAACACGGAAGTCATTCTGTCGCTTATTCAGATTTCAGATTCAGATACAATACATATACACTCCAGACACGACAGCATTCTGTTATTCATTCGAGAATCAAATACAGTTACAACTCGGATACGCTCCAGACACGGACGCCATTCCATTGCTCATACAAATCCAATCTCCAGATACAACTCAGATACGTTCCAGATACGTATACCATTCTGATGTTCATTCTCCTGATTTTCAACAAACATTCTTGGATGACATCTTTAAGCCCATCTCCGACAATATTCTGTCACCTCTCTAAATGGCATCTTTAAGCCCATTTCCTCAAATACATTTTGACGAGTGCAAATTTACGGGCACTCTAGTGTCCAATCATCTTTTACCTTCGAGTCACGAACGACAAACTCGCCAATCTAACTATTCAGGTTCAAGAAGATTGAACAGGGGAAGCTGTTGTACTCCAAAATTTTCCCTCTCATTTTATCAAGATTTCCCCTCACAAGACTCTTTGGACTTCAGACAAGATTATGGTTTGCTCTGCTCAAGACATCTCCTTGCACTGTTGACCTGAAATTAAGGTTTGAGTTTGCACAAGAATTTTTGGACTTCCAATGCTCAATGTGACTTTCATACTTATTTTTGGACTTATAAGATTTCTCATACCAAGTTTCAAGCCTTGAATCAAATTTTTGCCCAGTCAATTGGAGAGTTGACCTAAAAATCAGCTGTATTGGGGAAAAAGTCAACTGTGGCCAATTTACAGTTAAAACTCATAATTTTTGATCCACATCAACATTATAGACTCATATGAACCATTTGATCAAGTTTGGACCACAACTCCTCAAGAAATTTGATCAGATCATCAAAAGGGCAAAATGGTCATTTTTAGGGTTTTGACTGCAGAAGGGAAATTTCTGATTTTTCACCTAGCCAATGGCAAATTGGGTTCAAGCATGGATTCAAGGACTCAATGACATCATCTTGACCTAATCACAAGGTTTAAAAGATCTTAAAAGCATTGGATTGACAGATGAATTTTCCAGTCAACTGATCAAAAATCAACTGTACACTGAAAAGTCAAACTTTGACTTTTTGGTCAAAATCAAGTACCAAGGGTCATTTTTCATCAATATGTGTCAAAACATGAAACTTGTTCACCAAGAAACCTAATTTTGAAAATTAGGGTTTAAGATTGAAAAATTTCATAACTTAGAAATTTTCTAAGTTATGAACTTTTCTTATTTCCCCCCAACTTTGCCCAACTTTTTCACCATGATGCAATTGGATTCAAACAAAACTTCCAACATTAAAGTTGTAGTCCTACACAAATTCTACAACTTTGATTCACAAAATTTTCCCAAAAGATGCTTGGATCTCAAGTTATGATTTTGTGAACAAGGTGCCATGAAACTTTTAACTTAGTGGAATTTTGCCCTAGTTTAGGTAGGATTTTGACCTATCTTCATGGCAATTTTTCCCATAGTTCCAAGTGGAATCTAAAAATGCATTTGAAAGATGGATTGTATATCATGTTACAAGCTTTCCAAAATGTCAAAGAACTATCCAAAATCATTTATGGTTAGGGAGAATCAAAGGAATGAAAATGGCAAAATATCACTTTTGTCCATGGCATTTTTCATGTTGCTACAAGTTGCAAATTCTGTCTAACCATGCTTGTACTTGGTTTACAGGTACTTAAACACTTCCACACTCATAAATTGAATGCAAACACAATGGATTAAGGCTTTGTTCTGAGCTTTGGAAGATTACACATTGAATTAATCCATTTTTGGCAAAAAGATAACAATGCCATTTTGATAAAGGTTGCTTTATGCAATTTTGTTTCTCTTGAGCTGTGAACCCAATCTTTTACAGCAAACCAACTCCACAAATATCAGGGAAAGTACACCAACTATCAGCATGCTTGGAACTATCCTGTACAGGCCATAGCATTGTCAAAATCACCTTTTACTTCAAAACCAAGTCAACTTGCAAAAACCACATAACTTTGCAATCTGATAAAAACCAAAGTTTGTAAACATTTGAAACAAGCTTAACAAATTATACTAAGCCAGAAACACGACCCCTAAGCCTCTCAAACACCCTCTAACAGAAAAACATCAAGTTCTTGTCAAAACAGGACAGGTTCTGCAGTTTGGTTGTCAAAACAAAATCCACTCGTGCGTTTTGCTTGCAACCAGTTCCAACACACTCCATACAACATACCTAAGCTATCCCAACCATTCCCAAGTCACTATAACTCCATTTACACACTTCACCATTTTCAAATCCTGACTTTGCAGGTTGAGTTCTACAAGAACATTCAGGCAAGTTCAAAGCTAGCTAAGCATTGGGAAAGCTCAAAGGAACTTCAAGCAAGCTCACAAGTATCTCAGGCTTCACTCACAACCCCTGCATTGCCATACTCGAGCTTGACTGAAACAAGTATTTATCAAACTTCTATCTCTCTATTTAGGAATCATTAGGCTTAGGTTTGTGAATAAAAAATATAGTCCTCATTGCCCTTGAGCTGTACATATGCATATAATTCATTTATGTTAACTGAGCTAGGAGTATTTGATGTTTGAACATTCTGAAAAAACTAGGTCAAGATTTAGGGCCAGAGAAAATCTCTCTGGTCTTTGAGAGTTAGATTAAGTTTTTTACATGGTTAGAATCGTGTGATCATGCTCTAGAACTTTCATGTTGCAAGTTTTTGTTTTTAAGCACAAATGCAGGAGATACGAGTTTGAACCATTGGCGCGTGTTTTTCTGTTTCACATGGTCAGGGACGAAGATGAATGTGGGCTGGGCTTGACTTTGCCTTGCTTTTTGCACCCCTCTGCTTGCTTCTCACACCCCCTTGGCCCATTTGATTATTTCTCCATATTTTTCATTCTTTTTTTTAGTTTCTGATTTTTATTTATTTTCTCCAAATATTAATATTCACTAAAAAATATTTTCTTAATTTTCACATTTTTATCTTATTATTTTTATTATTTTTTGGGTATTAAAAATAGTTTACTAATAATATATACTTTTATTTTCTTAAAATAAATTCATAAATAATACAAAAAAATATTATATATTTTTATTTTTATTATTTATACACTTAAATAATATTTTCTCACATATTTTTATTTTTTAACATTTGTATATATTTCATTTATTTTCTTGTACATAAATAAATAATATATATATATATATATATATATATATATATATATATATATATATATATATATATATATATATATATATATATATATATATATATATATATATATATATTTAAAACAAAAAACTAGGGTTTCCACCCTTAATAAAAATAATCATTTTTATTTTCTCATTTTTAATACATTAAATAATTTATTTTTACATACATAAAAATAAATACAAAAAAACATTTTTGCATATTTATGTTTAATTGCACATTTAAATATTTGTCAATTTATCATTTGTACAATGAGTTCAATTTGGTTGTAATAGTTGACTTAGGGTTTTATTTTCTTGCAAATATCCCCCATTCAAATTTGTATCCCCCTCCCCATAATCAATGTTGTAATAGTTGTAGATTTACTTTTACGCATTTTATTGCTTTCAAATATGCATGATAGAAAGATTAGGATTTGTATGCAAATAACCAAAATCAAACAAATAGCTAGACCTAATACAAGACAAAAATGCATGAAAATGACAACACAATGCACATAAGCACCCCTAGGGTTACATCCACTTGTTGCCTTAAAAAACATGGCCATGGTATGCATTCTAGGTATCTTGGCAAAATCAAACAAAAAACAAAATACCATAGTCCCTCGATGACGCTATCTTGGTTTCCTATACAAAAATGATCTAGTCCCTCAAAAATTTGCTAAAGATACTTAGCGCAATTGCTATCATGGTCATACGATGACACACGCCTGTCCCGTTTAACATCCAAACACAAGGTTGTTTACTAAATACAATGGTAAAACAACTATGTCAAAGGGTTAAAAATGTGTAGGAAAGACTTTTAAGTAGGTAGGTAGATGCTCCTAGTTACTTGATCAAACTTGCAAACATCCTTGCTATTTTCAAAAACACCTCACAATATAATTTCAAAACATTTCCCAACAAACTTTCAAACATTGAAACATTTTTCAAAAGACAAACACCTTTGTATACATTCAAACAAGAATCATTACAAAGGTTGCCTAGACAAAGGCATCTTTTCAAAATACTTTCAAAATCACACACAAAAGCACCATTTCAAACAATTGAAAAGAAAAAGCAAGTGATCTAAAACAAGTAACTAAGAGCCCATGGAAAACCATGGATAAAAAGGGTGCTAGCACCTTCCCTTTTCATAATCTACCCCCCGAACCCAAAAACAATCTCAAAGGTCTTTCCTGTGCTTTTTTACCTTTCCTTTTGGATAAAATAAAAGTCGGTGGCGACTCTTGCTAAACCGAAACATTTGCGAACACAAACGCAAAACGTCAAGTCAGTTCTCCCACCGCATTATAACGGGTATACCAGCTCTCGCTAAGGAATCTCTTATGCGACCGACACTCTTCCAAATGGCATCTGTAAGCCCATTCCCAGCATCACAAGACAATTATCATTTCATGCGAGTGCAAATTTCTGGGCACTCTAGTGTTCAATCCACTTCCACCTTCGGATTACAAAAGGCACGAAAGCCAATCTGCATCCTCAGGTTTAAGAAGATTGAACAGGGGCAGCTTTTGTACCCCAAAATTTTCCCTCTCATATTTCTCAAAACATTTCAAGAATGATCTCCAAATTGCTCAAGGTAGTCCAAGGGTTAGCCAGACAAGCTCTCTCCTAAGACAGTCTACCCCAAATTAGGGTTTCATGTTGCATCAAGATCCTTGAGTCCACGTGGTCCCAAATGCTCAACAATGTCCTAATATGTTCTCAAGATCATCCATGTCAAGTTTCAAGCCTTACAGAGGAATTTTGCTCAATCAATTGCTTAAAGGTCCAAAAGTCGACTGTGCTAGGGCAAAAGTCAATTGTGACCCAAATACAGTCAAACTTCAAGATTTTTTGTCAACATTCTCATTTTGAAGTATATTTAATCATTTGATCAAGGGTTGATCATGATTCATCAAGTATTGCTCAAGATTCATCAAGATTCAAAAGTTGCTTAATTAGGGTTTTGCAGGAAAAGTCAACTCAACTTTGACCAAGCATAACTTTCTCATACTTTATGAGAAATGACCCATCCAAAGCTCATTTTGAAGAGGATGCAATTACCCACAGTCCATATTCATCTCCCAAGTTCCAAATATGCACTCACAAGAAGTTATGAATTTGGACATTATAGGTCATTTTGAAAAGTCAACAAAAACACCTTTTTTGTCAAAGCTTCATACATGATAATGAAATATCAAATTGAGATGAGACCAAAAGGGTTGATTAGATGACATCTCAAGTTCTAAAAAGTCCAAGAACACCTCCAAAGAGTCAAAATTGAGGAAGTTATGCATTGTTGAAGTTGACCTTTTTTGCAAAATTGCCAAAAGTCAACTATGCCCAAAACTTCAAATTTTGCCAAATAGGCCCATTCTTTTTCACTTGTTTTGAGTTGGCATTGTAGCCCACGTGCTCCAGCCTTGTCCATGTGTCCATATCATTTTTATTAATTATTTTGATTTTATTTGAATTAATTTGATTTAAATCAAAATAAATCAAATAAAAATCCAAAAGCATTGATAACAAAGATTTTGTGGTGATTTCAGGTTTCATTATACAACTTGCCATCATCAAACTCGTATCAAGGCATAAGTGTACAAAAAGATGTGATTTGGATCAAATTCGGAAGGTGGTTAAAGGAGGATCAAATCAAATATCAAAGCATTAATAGAAAGAGATTTGGACAACAAAAACAAACCTAATGCTTTGTACATTACATAAGGAGGCGAGGCAGACAAAAATCAGGGTTGGAGATCAATTGGAGAGCAAGAACAAAATTTGCAAAAACACCAAAAAAGTGTGAGATCGAAATCAAGTCTAGAGGAAGTTTCAAGGCTTGGTGTTGGTCTCAATCTCTTCCTGGCAACCTCCACAAGCGAAAACAATCAAAAGCACACGTTTTCAAATCCTCCCAAGCGCTGTAAGTCGTTCACGAAGTCGCCCTGTTCTTGATTTCGTATGTTGGAAATTAGGCATTGTTAACATGAAATAATTGCATATTCTTAATCTACACATCATTTGCAAGCTTTTTGTAATAACCAATTTCATTTATCTGACCTATATCATGGATCACCATTGCTAGGGTTTTCTGTTTGTTTTTAGGGCTTTCTGTTTCAGGTACAATTAGCCTATATAATGGCCATGGTTGTGATCAAAAGAAGGAGACGAACTCAACCATGGTCTTAGAATGCATTTCCATGGTCTGTGGGAGATTTGGGAGGAACTCCTGTCTGTAGCGACGAACATTTGTCCGTAGGTATAGGCGTTGTTGTTTTTAGCCACGGTCCAAAGACAGGGACGATGCGTTGTCACGCTACCACTCGTCCATTCAAATATTGGCGCGTTTTTTTTTATATTTATCCAATAATATCTATTTTATTATATTATCATTTGTTTGCATTATATTGACAATTAAAAACAAGTGGCGTGGTGGCAAGTATAGCGTGGATTTCCCTTCAGGACCTGGGTTCGAATCCCAGGTCCCCCATTTTCTCAATATTGTTTTCTTGCAGGTAATCATGTGCACGCTTAAGTTTGAGGTCTACCATGAGCCTTCACCATCCAGTATGCCAGATGGCCAGATCTGGTGGTCAAGCATTGAAGGCACACCATAGGCAAGTCAAACGCTCATGCATTGGATCACTAAAAGTCAAAACGGATCACATGTCAATTGGGCCAGAATTGCTATTCACACACCCTCTAAACAGGCCCATCTCATCCTTTTTCTATATTTTGTTTATTTTAGTTTAATTATTTTATTTTATTTTACTAACCAATAGCATAATTTTCCTTTATCAAAAAATCACAAAAATTTTTTTTGTCCAATTAAATTTTAGAACTTTTATTTTTATTAATAAATACTAATTAATTAATTAGGATATTAATTAGGTAACCTTAATTTATTTTGTAAATAAATAAAATCAATTAGAATTAATTAGGTTTTAACTTTAGTTTAATTATTTTATTTTCTTTCTTAAAATAACAAAAACCCAAAAATATGTCATTTATTATTTTTCATTAATTAATTTATTTAATAATTAATTTAGTATTTAATCTTAGGATTTAAATTCTTTTCTTAAAAATAAAAACAATCAAAAACATTTTCTTTAATCAAAAGGGTCAAAACCCTAAACTCGCATTCGATTCAATTTCACCTCGCGCGCTTTATTCTTTACTTATTCAATTATTGTATCTGCTCCCGGTTTGTAATAATTAATTAGAATATTTACTTTCACTGTTTTTATTTTATTTTCAAAGGGTTGCTTTTGGCGATGTAAATACCCGACGCCTTGTAATAATTTAGTTTAAAGTTCCGCACTTTTAATTTCTGCAACTATACAACTGCTAGATGTTTGATAATAGGGTTTGCATGACAAGAATGAATGCTTAAATCTAAAATCAATTAGATCACCTTAAACATGTGTAAAGATAAAAATAACTGAAAATGACACAATCGCACATGCGCACTCCTAGGGTACACCCCACTTGGTTGCCTTCATACACGGTCATTGAGTATAAGTCGTTTTAGAGGTCGTCCTCTTGTCTAAAAGATCATAGTTGCCTCGAAACGGTTGCCTCAGATATTGTTTCCTCGAACAAATGATCTAAGACATTAGGATTACCGCTAAGGCGCCATAACATTGCTTTAGTGACCGTATGTCCCTCTTTAGAATTGACCCTTAAACTCCAACGACGATGCTACCTACTCACTAATAGTGAGATAGCACTGTCTAAAGGAAATTAGCATAGAATTATTTCTTTTTTCGAGTAGGTAGATTAGTTCTTAAGTACTTGCTCATTCCAAACAAATTTTTCACACTTACACTCCTTTATAAACAAAGTTTTCAAAAACTCTTCATTACACTCTTGAAGACAGAAGCAAGAGTTAAATCGAAGTCAAAACAAAAACTTTTCAAAGCGCACAAACACAAAGAAAACAATTTTGAAAATGATGAGCAAGTACCTAAGAGCCCGTAGATAACTACGGATAGAAAGGGTGCTAATACCTTCCCTTTCTATAAATCTATCCCCCGTACTCATAAATATCTCGAAAAAGGAATTTTTCTGTGCTTTTTTTCCTTTCCTTGTTGGATAAAATAAAAGTCGGTGGTGACTCTTGCTTACCGCGACATTTTGCAAAAACAAACGCAAAACGCGAACCAGCATTCCAAAAAACAGTCAGTTCTTCCCACCGTATCACAGTCCTAAATCATAGTAGTCATGGTTTCTTTCTACATTGGGAGAAACAATATGGCCTGACATTTATTAGATACGAGGAAGGTAATAAGTGAATGTAGTGGTCATGGTTCCTAGTGGGTTAGAGAAGGGGTAAGCCTTGGGTAAGGTTGTAAAATATTTGGATCAATGAAGATACTTATGTTTGTTTAAGTAAGGGTGAATAAGTGTTTGTGCAAATACAAATGACTCTCTATGGGGAAAGAATGTTATAAGTTGAGTGGATGTCACTAGTGAATAATTATCGAAAATGGTGAATTAAGTTTGAATATGTGGTTTAATATGTA